>JALIGU010000040.1:0-598477 GCA_023053565.1 Aquilegia eximia
AAAACCCCCCAAAAAAAAACTTTAAAACAATCAGATATGCCCGTGCATTGCATTGCATGAGCCTAAGGACTAGTTTTATTGTATTGCACCGTAGTCACAAAAAAATAGTCTTTACAAACCTTTTCCTTATTTGATGTGCTTTGGCAGTACGAAATTGTGTTTTTTAGAATTTCTCCATATAAAGAAAAAAAACACTTACTTCCAAGTTGGAACACATGTGCTGCTAGAGCAATATAATTCTCAATCAGGTAACAAACTCTTCTCTAAGAAAAATCGACACCTCAATCTTGCCTTGCAATACTTCAAAAGCATATCTTCTTCTAGTTTGTCTTTCTACCTGGAGAAGTTTAAAACCAAATACATAAATAAAAAATTAAAGAATGCTGGACTTTATTTAATTTAGACAAATTCACATATTACATAGATCATAAATTCATTCAGTATCAGTTTCCTTATCTCTTTTTTTTCTCTCTCTTTTCTGTTGTTGTTTAGCTTAAGAAGTCAAAGAAGAAAGAAAATCAAATTGCTTGAGAAGACTACCCAGACACTTTGTCAAACATGTGATTTGCTAAATCAAGTAAAAGAAGACATATAACATATACATCATTAAGAGGAGTTGATCAATAGGTTTCAGTTTAAGAAATGAAAAGGTTAGATGCTGTTAAGATTGGTCTTTACACCTTACAAAAAAAAAACAGATTAGTATGTACATATGCTCCTTGTTTAAATCTACATTATCCATGTAATTAAGAATCCTTTACAGCTCCAAATGTGACCTGCAACTTGCAAATGAGCTTCAATTTGATGTAAACAAAATGTTGCATCAAAGATTTATTTTTAATTTGTCAATTACTGTATCTACAACAAAAGGATAAACTAAAATCAAGAGAAATTGACAAACACAGCAACAAATATTAATAGAAGTGATAGAAAGAAGAGAAAATTTGTGTTTGGTTACCAATTTTTGGGGGCTAAATTTGCTTAGCTACACCACTTTTTTATTTATTTGAGTTTAGTCACCATTCTATCCCAGCCTCGTCAACACTAACGGTCAACTCAATTTTGACCTGGTCACTATATGTTGACCGTATAAAAAAATTTGACAGTATAATTTTTTTTTTGCAAGAAGGCTGTTTATGTTATTTTACTATTTTACACCTCTTAATTCAATTTGACCTTGGTCAAAATATTGTCAAACAAAAAATACTTGGGTTTTTGCTTAAGCTTGTTCTTCACCTTCTTCATGTTTTAAACCTCAATCTTAATCAACTGATCAATTCTTCACCTTCGTTGTTCTTCACCTTCTTCAATTTTTGGTTTTAATCTACAAGGGCACCATCAAAATAAGTTTTTTATTCCAAATTTTTTCTCTTGAAAGTTAGTTTGTTCTCTTGAATGTCAATAGATCAAGTAATCAAGTAGTAATGTTGGGGTTTTAGTTTAGATTGATCTAAGTTCTACTAAATTGATATGGGGTATAACAAAAACCAATACTAAGAACAAGAAGATCACTGGTGAATATTTGGAAGCTTGTTATTTGGTGAAGAAGAAGATACAAGATTCCTTTTTTAGCAACAATAGTTATAGATGATCCTCGAGATATGAGTTAGATTTTTGTTTTTAATTATTAAAAAATAATTTTAATACGATCTATGTACTATTGACTACGTCAACATATAGTTGACTAAGTCAACTAATGGCTTACTCAGTCAACTAACATGGTTGAGACGGAATAGTGACTAAACTCAAAAAAAGAAAAAAAAAAATAGTGACGTTGAGCAAATATACCCACAAAAAGTGGTGACCTTGTTCCAAAAATCTCTAGAAAGAAAATATACCAGTTGTGGAGGGAATGAGAAATGAAAACGGTGTTGAATAACATGTATTTGATTCTATTATAGTCGGTTTCTTCATTCAAAGATAATAATTTACTTTGCATCATGTTTAAGGAAAAGAAAATCTTTGGGGTGTGCGATTTGGCCATTTGGGGGATTGGTTTGGACTCAAGAGTCTTGAACAATCTTGAACGAGCGAGACAAACCAATTTGATTGACTTTTCTTCAGTCTGGTACAATTATGAACCTCTCCTTCTTAGTTGCTCAATTTACCAAATTATCCTGAGAAGTTTTTAGCACAGCACGTGGATAGCTTGGGGTTGAAAACCTGGATAGAGAGAGCATCCACGTGTCGACCCGTCCTCGATCTGCTTCAGGCTTCTTATAAGGGTGAGAAGTTTGTTAGCACATCAACGTGGATAGCTTGGGGCTGAAAACCTGGATGGAGAGAGCATCCACATGTCGACTTGCTTCAGGCTTTGTATTAACCTATTTTTAGATTAATGCATTAACTAGGCCAGGTCGTTGTTTGCTTGACCAAAATGGGAGGTTGAGATCAGGGGTGGCTGCAACACTATGTTGTCGAGAATATTGCTTACGTACTCTAGCTCGAGGGAGTGGAACTTAGATATCAAGCCATCATAGTTTTGTAGTTTTATAAAAGGTGGAAGGACGCAAGATATTTGGTAATGAATGAGTAACAGACCAAGATATTCTCTAAGCATTTATTAAGGGCACGTGTCTGCATTGTGGTCGCCAACGGTTACATACTCAAGTTGTTCTGGTCGGATCGGGTGAGGTCATGTTGTGAACTACCTGGTGAACTGTTGGGACATGCAACGTGTCGTGATTTGATTGGATGTTGTATGTAGTACCCGTACATAACCCCCCCCCCCCCCCCTTTAGGTCAATTGGAAGTCGAGCTGAAAAGAAGTTTGACGATCTCCATTGAATCTTTTGCTTATTGATCTAGGCTATAATTTTGAAAATGGGGCATAATATATGGCTGTCATGCATTGTTGTTGGACACCATCATTGTGCTTTGTGGGGAAGTGGAGAGGTTTCTCGAGCAGTTGAATTTGTAAAGATTTGGCAATTGAAGTACGTTATTGTCTGATGTGCTTCTGTGTGACCTGTGGATTGATCCGACGGTGGATGTAGAGGGTCGGAGTAGTGGGTAATAACTGCAAAGCTCATTTTTGCCCACGTTCGATCTTGTCCATTGACTGTTGCTTCATCGATGGCTCAAAACTCTTTTCGCTTTGTATTTAAACGTTGTTGGTTTATTTGATTCTTTACTTTCTTTATTTGTTCTCTCGAACTGCTGTCGTTTTCTTATTGCGACCTGAAGATCTTGAGAGCTTTTGAGGTGAGTTCTTTCTTTTTCTCTTACTTTACTCATTCTTTCCTGCTTTTTGAGAGTATATCTATAGGTAGTGATTCTCAGAACGACCATCTTGAGTATGGTGACTCTGTTGTAGTTTCTTTTAAGGAGAGGACTCATTCTAATCATGAGTGTTGCTCTAGTCGAGAAGATGGTGAGAATGAAGGTTCCTCTGGGTGAAAAGGCATAAGGATTTTCACCGGAAGTATGGTCTAGTCGATCTAGAAAATGTTGAGATTAGGTTTCTAGGACCTCGTCTTCTTGCTAAGTCATTTCGACCAAACAATCATTTTTCTGTTGTCTTTACATTGCCTCAATTTCGAGCTGGTCCTAGATTGCCTCTTTCTTCTCTGGTCGTTGATTTGTTGAACACGATTAGAAGGGCCCCTTGCCAAATGAACGACATTTTTTGGACAAACATGAGAGTGATTGACGATCTAAATCATCTTGAGAAGCGGCACATTATTGTTGCTGATGTGCTTGGTCATTTTGTGGTCAAGAGGTCGGCGAAGAGTGATGGCGGTGGTTATAAAATGCAAGTTAGGTCTGGTGGTAACCCATTGATATATCCAGTGAGTAGTGAGACATGGTGGGAAGATCCGAAGTTGGTGACTGGTCCCATTTGTGAGGGTAATCAGCTCTTGATGTTTTCGACCAGGAATGTTAGTGATGATTATACTTGGCAATTGTACGTTGATGGTTCACACAATGCAAATGGAAGTGGTATTGGGGTCGTACTCATCTCACCTGAGGGCTCACAACACGAAAGGTCAACTCGATTAGACTTCTCGACCTCCAATAATAAGGCCAAATACGAAACGATAATCCAAGCAAATCGACTCAAAGTCTTCAGCGATTCCCAACTCGTAATGAATCCGATCACAAGTAACTATCAAATCCATGGAGAAGATATCCAAACAAGGCAAAGGAACTAATCAACAAATTCAGTTTTTTCACCATCGATCACATCCCAAGAGATGACAACAGACATGCTGACTCACTCGCATTCCTTGATCTAAGGTTGAATCAGATCGACCTCGAGCTCTGACAATAGCAGTAAACACGTTACCAGCGTATCTACAAAGAGAGGAAGAAGTTAACCAAATCAACGACCTCCTCAATACGATCCCAGAGGACATCAAGGGAACATGGATGGAACCCTTCATCAACTACTTGCAAACTGGCGAGCTCCCCCCAACCAAGAAAGAAGCCAGCCAGTTATTATATAAAGTCACTATGTATAAGCTGCATGAGGGTAAGCTATTTTGAAAATCAGCCACTAGGTTACTCGGATGCTTAATTCCTAAGCAAGGGCACATCATCTTTCAAAAAATCCATGAATGAGAATGTGGAAACCACTCCGGAGGTCGCACTCTAGCTCACAAAGCAATCTCACAAAGGTACTTTTGGTCGCGAATGAATGAAGACGCAAATAAATTTGTGTTGAAGTGCAAGGAGTGTCAACGTTTTGCCGATCACACTCACCAGCATACCAACGACCTCATCAACATCACAACCCCTTGGCCATTCCACATGTGGGGGCTCGACATCATGGGTCTACTAATCATAGAAAAGAAATCTGAGAAAAGATTTGTCCTGGTCGCAGTAGATTACTTCACCAAATGGGTCGAAGCTATTGCTCTCACAAATGTAACTCAAGCAGATGTGAGAAGATTTTTATAACCAGATTCAGCCTGCCCAAAAGGCTAGTTACCGACAATGGACACAGTTCGTCGGGAAAAGCACTAAAGCTTTCTACGAACTATGGAAATTCAAGCACTCCAGGTCAGCTCCTTGGTATCCATAGAGTAATCCTATCTAACTTAAAGAAGAAGCTCGAAGACCAATAGCCACAACAGCTCGAGAACATCCTTTGGGCATACAGAACCACTCCTCGAACATCAACAGGAATGTGCCCATTCAGTTTATGTTATGGAGTAGAAACTGTGATACTAACCGAGCTCACATTTGGAACGACCAAGTCATTAATGGTCGATACTGAACTCAATAACCAGGCCTGGTCGTTCGACATAGATCTAGTCGAAGAAAGAAGGAACCATGCAGCCATCAAGCTCGAACAATACCAGCAAAGGCTAAAATGAGCTTACAACAAAGGAGTATGACCTCGAACCTTTCAACTAGAAGAGCTCGTACTAAGAAGTATGTTCCACAACAAGAGAAAAGAAAATATTGGGAAGCTTAATCCTAACTAGGAAGGACCTTACATCATTACAAAGGTTGAAAACAATGGTTCCTATCGTCTACAAACTTCAGAAGGCGAAGATGTCAAGAACCCATGGAATGCTTATCATTTGAAGAAATTTTACCAATAAATGTAAGCATGCATTCACAAATTTTGTCAACAAACAAGCTCAAATTTTCCTTCATCCCAAATTCATACATGAATGGATTGAAAAGGTCGAAACCAACCCTGTTAGACCTTCAATTATCAATACTCTAGTCTCCTTGGTAATTGCATAAGTGTTAAGTTGACATCTATAAACTAACACCACTTTTACTCAAGTCATATCAATCCCACGACCTGGGTAAACACGAGCTCACTAAGATTGACCCCATCTCATCCCAAGTCGAAACCCCACACTTAACTAAAATTATTTGTTGTTTACTATCTGACTATACAGACAATGCGATAACAAAAGGAAGTGCGAGCAAGGTAAACAATAAATAATTCCTTTATTAATTTGAAATTATCCTAACTATAACAGGAAAAGCGACTTGGTCGCGAAATCACATCTATCAAAGACCTATACTACTTGGGGGCTACTCCAACGTCCTCAAGAACTCCAGGTCGCAAATCAAACACCTGCAAAGATAAACAACACCAAAAGAACAAAAGACAAGAAATACAAAAGCTAAATTCATTCAAAAGCATGCAAGAGGAAATATTTCAGTTCTGTAGTCATTCATCTCGTCTGCCTGCCTTCTGAACGAGCTACCAGGACTCCTCGGAAACTAGTCGTCAAAGGAACAAGAGACATTATCCAGAAAGAAAATTAAAAGTGCAGAAAGTAAAGGCGCAATCGACCTACCAAAACATATCGACCACTAATGTTTAAGGCTTACAGCCAGAACGGAGAACCAGGTCGCCAAGGACTAGTCTGGTTGGAACCAAACTAGCGAATGGGCATGTGGCTCAATGGTAGCACCCCTCTCACAAAGTGGAGAGGTGGTGGGTTCGAAACACGTCAATAACTGATTGTTGATATAAGTTTCCACACGTAATTTAAAAAGGGGTAGGGGTCCCCTCAACCCCGCTTGCTAATCAAAAAAAAAAAACTAGCCCAAGACTATTGTTTTAAAGCCACGCATGGCCACCAACCGTCATAACAGCATCAACAAAGAACAAATTTTCAAATATTGTTTGAACCTCACACCACTCAGGGGGGAAAAAAATAAAAGCCACTGCTGCTACATTTGTTCATTGTGCTCGATCTACTCGTTCTGGGGCTCTTCTATATGCTCCTCAAGGCCCATCGAGGTGTCCTACGAAATAGTTGGAGTGGGCTCTTCAACAACTGACGTCTCCTCTCCCTCGGCGAACCCAGAAGTTGCCTCATCATATTCTCACAGTATTCTTGCCACTCAACACCATTCCTCTTGTAGAAGTCTTCCCCAGTAAGCAGGAGACTCCTTAGCAGCAGTAACCTCACCTCTAAGGTTCTCTATCTCTTTGTTCTTTGCAGCGATCTCCATATCCTGATCCCTCACCTTGGTCTCAGCAACAATTTCAACATTCCTCGCCTGCTCGATCTTATCTCTCAGCTCGTTCTGCTCAATCTAAGCTCGAGTCCCAATCTCAGCGACCAGACCAACTTCCTGGAAACTAGCATTAAGCTACAAAAACCAAGAGTCACACATCAAGCCAAAACATCACTACCACAAAGTAAGTTCATAAGACAACTCACCAGAGAGAGAGAGAGAGCAAAGTTAATATTCGAGCAGGTCACAAGAAGACTTTGCGATTTAACCATTCGAGCATCAGCATCCAGAACATGGGGGTCTACTTGGGACGGTCTAGTTTTTGGTTCTAGTTCCCAGCTTGAATCTTCGGCAGGGTAATCTGCCACGAAGTCAGCTACGACCTCGCCTTTAATGGCCTAGCGAGGTACGAAGTGGCCTAGCGAGGTACGAAGTGGCCCAGCGAGCCATACGACCTGTTTTGTTTTTCATTTCTAGGATGTGTCGAAGTGGCTGGTCGATGATTACTTTAATCGTGTGTGCTTGAAAATAAGGCCTAAACTTGAAGCAGCATATAAAAGAGATAATGCTAATTTTTTTCAGAGGTGTGTACCTTATTTTCGCTTGCTGCAACACTTTGCTTGTGAAATATATTGGTCTTTCTACCTGATTTTCCTCTTTAAATAATGAGAACTGGTGGAGTGGATAAGTATGTTTTGAGGTCGGTAAAAGCTTGCTCACACTCTTTTGTCCATTGATATGCAGCCCCCTTCTTCAGAATCTGGAGCATTGGTCGACATTTATCGGATGTTTTAGAAGTGAATCTATTGAGAGCTGATACCATGCCATTGAGTTTATGTATTTACTTCTTAGTCTTCGGGCTAGGCATATCTACCAGGGCTTTAATCTGGTTGGGATTTGCCTCGATTCCTCCTTTTGTGACTAGGTAACCAAGAAACTTCCCTGATGCCACCCCAAATAAATATTTCCTTGGATTGAGTCTCATCTTGTACCGTCGCAATCTTTGGAATGTCTGATCGAGATTAGTCAAGTGGTTGTGTTCGTGATCCCTCTTGACTAGCATATCGTCGATGTAGACCTCCATTGTTCGACCTAGCAGGTTATCGGACATTTTGGTTACCAACCGTCGGTAGGTCGCTCCTACGTTTCTGAGGCCAAAAGGCATAACTTTGTAACAAAAGATTCTTTGTTCAGTGGTGAACGAGGTCTTGACTTGATCGGGCTTGTACATTGGGATTTGGTTATACCCTGAATATTCGTCCATGAATGATAGGAGCTCAAAACCGCAGGTCTGATCGACTAGCCTATCGATTTGTGGGAGTGGGAATGAATCTTTCGGGCAAGCTTTGTTCAAACTTGTGTAGTCGATACAAACTCTTGTCTTCCCATTTTTTTTCAAGACTGGAACTATGTTGGCCAACCAATCTAGTGTGTCGACCTCTTTAATGAAATCGACTTATTTGAGTCTGTTAATTTCATCGTTAATGGCTTGATGAAATTTTGGAGCAAGTCGTCTTGGTTTTTGTTTAACAGGTCGATAATTAGGGTCTACTCGTAACTTATGGCATGCAATTGAGGGATCCATACAAGGCATATCGATATACGACCAAGCAAAAACATCTTTATTAAGAGAAAGGAAATTTACAAACTCATTGTACTTATCTGTTCCTAACATCGAGCCCACATAAACGTACTTGGGGTCGTCTTTTGAGCCTAAGTTCACTTGTACTCCAGGATATGTGCTTCCAAGTGAGAGTTGAGGGGAGCTCGTTTGCTCTCTCTATGGTTGCTATTTGGCCGTATCTGTGGCCTCTGTTTTTACCTTTACAGCATTTTTGGTTGGAGTTACGACCTCCTTATTAGCTGAGGTCGTTGGCTTCTCATTTGTCATAGCTTCTATGATTCCATGACATTGTTGTGTTGTGTTCTGATTTTCTCTGAGTTCCATTATCCCATTAGGACCAGCATAACAGAAGACTTAGGGATAGGTTAATCGAACTCCTCGCATGGAGTGGATCCATTTTCGGCCTAGTATTGCAGTGTACTTGCTCCCAATGTTGAGAACGCTGAACTTAGCTGTGATGGTGACCCTATCTTGTTTTTTGCCAACAGAAACGGGCAATAGTATTTCTCCGTTTAGGTCCTCCCTTGAACTGTTGAAACCCAAGATCGGAGTGAAGTCAGGAATGAGGACTGAATCAGAGAGTCTCGTATCGTTGAAGGTCTTGTACATCAAGATGTTGCAGGACGCACCTGGGTCGATCATGACCCTCTTCACAGTGTAGTCAGCTATCCTTAACTCAACGACGAGGGCGTCGTTGTGTGGAGTTACGACCTTGTTCAAGTCATCTTCTGTAAAACACAGGTTTGTCTCCTGTCGAGCAAGTATGTTGGTCCACGCTGCTCAGCCTGTGATCAAGTAGACGTGGTGGAGATGTTCAACATGTCTATTCTTCTCTCTTGGAACTAGTGTGGAGTTGGACTCATAAATCATGTAGATTACATGACTTTCTGTTTCACTATGTTCTTCAATTTTGTTCGCGACCTGCTTATTGATTTGATCGTGTAGGTCGCCAATTGGACCTAATCTTCTTGAGAGGTTGTGCCCTCTGTTGCGTGCTGGACTTGAAGAAGCCGCTCTCGTCTTGCATTGGGATTGTTTATCACAACGAGGAGGGGTTCTGGATCACTTATTGTTTTTCTTTTCATTAGGCTTGTCCTGCCTGTTGTAGAGCCAATTATTCAGCCTTTTCTCGTCAGCCCATGTCTGAAGAGCTCATTTTAGTATACGGCAATCATCTGTCTGATGGCACCTCACCTTGTAGACCTTGCAGTATGGACGACCAGCTGTGTCCTCGAGTGATGTGAAATCTGGAATCTTGTACCAGTGGTGATGCTTGATTCTTTCATAGATATATCCTACATGTCATGTAATTTGGTGGTATTCCCGTTGTTCCGTGGGCAACCGCTTAGCCTTGATTCTCATGTTCTTTTTTTATCGAAAACCTTTGGTGGAGCCCCCTTCAACGTTTGCTATAACATGGCTTTTCACCTTTCCAACCAAGGTTTCTTCCAGTTTGATATAACGATCTACCTTGAGATAGAGGTCGTTGAGAGAAGTTGGCCTTTTCATGGCCAATGATTTGTGGAGGTCGGATCCAGGGATCAGACCGTGGAAGAATGCTATAGTGGCAAAAGGTTCATGACCTTTTGCAAAGTCTTGAATGGAGTGCAGTTCGGTTTTGAATTGAGCAAAGAAGTCACTTAGCAACTCCCCATCTCTTTGGTTTACCTTGAACATCGCGTCGATGGTAACTGGACGTTTTTTGTTATGAATGTAGAAGATGACGAACTGCTTATCGAGCTCGTTAAAAGAGCTGATTGAACCTGGTTTGAGGCGATGAAACCAGTCGAGAGATGGTCCAGTGAGACTGGATTAGAATTGTAGACATAGCAGGTGATCTTCCTTTATTAGTGGTAGTGATTTGCGGAAGCCTTTGATGTGATCAGTTGGATCTCCAACGCCTGAGTACTAATCGAACTTTGGTGCATTGAGTTTATTTGGCAGGTCGTCTCCAGGATCTCCTTTGTGAATGGGGACTCCTGAAAGTGCTGCAGGGACTGGATTGTGAGCTGTTCTGCTATGCGACCTCTTCCAATCTGGCTTGCGGCCTGGGAGGCTTTGAATTCAACAAGCTGTTGGTTGAGTTCTTCATACTTACGGTTGTTGTCTGTGGTGACAACTCCTCCCTGGTCGTTAGTTGTGTCGACATTGGTTGCAGCATTGAGTTGGGTGTTCTCGTCTTGTAAACGAGTGTGCTGATTCCTTAGATCTCAGATAATATCGTCTTGGTTGGCCATTTGTTAATTGGATAGTGGCTTGAAATTTTAAGTTGGGAGGGGAGGCTTGGTTTTTCGATATAATCGAATCCTTTCAGTCGACGCCAAATGTATTAACCAGTTTACAAATTAATTCATTAACTACGTCAGGTCGTTGTTTGCCTGACCAAGATGGGAGGTTGAGATCGGGGGTGGCTGCACCTCGATGTGGTCGAGATTGCCTACGTACTCTAGCTCGAGGGAGTGGAACTTAGAAATCAAGTCATCGTAGTTATGTGGTTTTATAAAAGGTGGAAGGGCGCAGATCATGGGATCATGCGGATTCTCCGATATCTATTAACTGCGTGATATTTGGTAATAAATGTGTAACGGACCAAGATATTCTCTGATCATTAATTAAGGGCACGCGTTTGCATTGAGGTTGCCAACGGTTACATACTCGAGCTGTTATGGTCGGAGCGGGTGAAGACGTATTGTGAACTACTTGGTGAACTGTTGAGACATGCCACATGTCGTGTTTTGATTGGATGTTGTATATAGTACCCCTACATGCTTCTTATAAGGGTAAGATATCCAATAGTTAACAATATCCAATCTACAATCAAACAACTAATATTTTAAGATGGATGAAGGCAAAGAATGGAATGTACCTTGTAATACTTCACATGCTAATATCAATTACTTTGTTAATTGATTTTTCTCAAAATTTGAAAAGGTAATGCTAGTCCTAAAGCTACTTGTTTGTTTGGAAATGCATGAATAATGTTGATCCTACTAGTAGAGATTGTATAGGGAAGTATATAAAACATACCTTCTATCTTATGCCCTACGTGTGATCTATGTAATGAAACTATTCAACATATGTTAATAGGTTGTCCCTACACTCATGATGTTTGGTTTGCTTCTCAATGGAAATTCAGGATCCTAAACTTTCAGAATCTTACTACCGCATCTTGGATAGAGACCTGATTTTCAGTACCAGAGAACTTAGTTAATGTCAAAGACATATGGACAACCTACTGCATTATGGCAACTTGGGAAATCTGGTTACAAAGATGTTCAACTGCCTTTAAGAAAAAAAATTCAGTTAGACCCTTCAACACTTGCTGCAATCATTGACGAAACCGGCATTCGGTTGTTTGACATTATTTTCTGACGAGGTGTGTCCGAGGTTATCTCACCTTGGTGTCATTATTAGGAAGTACCTTGATGTGTGAGCGTCGTCCCGTGTATTCCTACTCTCATCTCAAGTCTGTCAGTATATTGTTTGGTACAGTACGTATGTACCTAGTTAGGACGTACGTACGTAGAGTTGGGTAGAAGTTTTCCTTTGTGTTATGACGCACGTACCTAGTTAAGACGTACGTGCGTTGAGTTCAACAGATCACTTTTTGGTTCAGGGACGTACCGCACATTTTCTCACTCTTCTAAAACCCTAAGTATATATGGTTTTTCAATCAAAGAACCAAGCAGTTCTTTGGCCGTGGAATTGCTTCTTCTTCTTGAGTTCGTTTAGGCCTCTGGTTTGGTGATTGAACTCATTCTTTTTCTTCCCCATTCATCTTATTCCTCCTTATTGATTATTGAGATCGGCTTCGAGTCTTCTTGTGTGTTTATCAAGAAGTCGAGTGTCTTGTGCGTACATCAAGATACTCTGGTGAAGTCAAGGTGTTAGAGATAACCAGTAGTATCAATTTGCAGTGATTGCAGGTAGTTGATAGGTTTGTACATCTCTTTTCATCTAGTGGATTTATTTGTTGTTGTGAGGACAACCGTGGTCGTTTCCCATATTGGGTTTTACCACGTTAAAAATATCGCGTGTTCATTTACTTTCTGCTTATTGTTCTACTTGTGATTGTGGTAATAGCACTGTTTGTAGAGTTTCAATTGGTATCAGTCGCAGGGGGTTTAATAAGGAGCGTAAAGGCTCACGCCTTCGATCCATAGTATTGTAATGGAACCACACAAGTTTGGTACTTCGAATCTTCCTCCACAATTTGATGGAAAAGATTTCGGTCATTGGAAAATTCGTATGATGGCTTATATCCAGGCTTTGGGTGAAGATGTTTGGCTCGCAGTTGAAGACGGATGGAAAGCACCCTTAACTACGACAGGGACTGGTGATACTGCTATTACATCACCCACACCACATGCAAAGTGGACACCTAAACAAAAATCAAT
The DNA here is from genome assembly GCA_023053565.1 of Aquilegia eximia. Classification (NCBI taxonomy): domain Eukaryota; kingdom Viridiplantae; phylum Streptophyta; class Magnoliopsida; order Ranunculales; family Ranunculaceae; genus Aquilegia; species Aquilegia eximia. The sequence goes on from JALIGU010000040.1 coordinate 12,961, forward strand.
CGCGACCTATAACAACAAAGCACTCAATGTTATATTCATGGCATTAAATGCAAGTGAATTCCATAGGGTTTATGGATGCGTTGAAGCAAATGATGCATGGAACAGACTTGTTCGTACACATGAGGGTGATGAATCCGTCAAGGAGGGCAAGCTTGAATTGTTAACTTCTCAGTTCGAGAACTTAAGGATGGATAATTCCAAGACTTTTGATGAGTTCTTTATTCTGTTACAAGACATCGTCAATTGTAGTGCTGCTATTGGTCATATGTATAATGATACACAAATTGTAAGCAAAAAATTGTAGTGCTTGCCACCCCGTTTTCGCTCTCGAAAAGATGCCATTACAGGGAGCAATGTGATCAAGGACATGTCTATTTAGACGCTTGCTGGGAAACTACGTACTTGTGAGATGGAACAAGCTCTAGAAGATCCTCCGAAAAATAAGTCTGTGACTTTTAAGGCTACCTCTTCCAAAGAGGTGTCTACGGCAACTTCTGATGATGATGAGCTTAGTTTGGATGATAGCTATGCATTTCTCTCTCGTAGCTTTCAGAAGATTCTAAAGTATCAACAAAACCTAGATCCAAAAAAGCTTTTTTCTAGCTCTTCCAATGCTCCTAGGAGTCGTGGTTTTGAAAGGTTTACTGTTGATGGTAGGAGAGCTCATGTCGATCGCAAGGATGTCCAATGCTACAAGTGTCGTGATTATGGACATTTTGCCAATGAATGTGACAAGAAGGTTGATCGCAAACCTGGCGAGAATTCAAAGATTAATCTCACTGTTACATGGGATGACTCAGATGAGGAGGAAGACAACAACAACTCAAATGTTGTTTCCAATTATGTGGTCTTCGGTGCATCCCTGGATGAACATCCAGGAGGTATTATATCTTCTACTGATACTATTACTATTCCTGAGTCTGGTGTCCATACTAATACAAGTGAATTGTGTGACATGTATAAGTTTCTATGCAACAGGTTAAATTGCTTGAAAAAACTAACAATATGTTGCAGGATCAAGTTAATACTCTTGGACAAGATATTTGTAATCTTGCAGGTGACTCCAATATGTTGAAGGAAGAGTTTGAAAAAGAAAAGGTGGACTTCCAAGAACGTATTGCTTCTCTCCATAAGTTGAATCATGACTTAGAGTCCAGATATCGTTCGTTAGTACTGGAACATGCGAAGGTTAAGGCGGAGTTGTTTACTGCTAATAAACAATTGGTTGGTTTTGGTAAAGCTAGTGCTAATCTTGACTCTCTGTTGAGAAGTGGTAAATCTCATTCAGACAAGTCCGGTCTAGGCTATAATTCTTATGTTATTCACCCTGCATCTAGCACTAACCACACTATTTTTGTTAGACCTACTGGTGTGTCTGCCTATGTCTCCACCAGAAGTAAGAGCTTTGGCTGGAAAATAGCAAGAAACATATTGTACAAGTCTATGATGAGAAAAATGCTTGAATAGATTATGTATTTTTTTCAAGCTCCATTCTTTCCGGCCAAATTTATTTATAAATAGAAAAAGGGTCCCCATATTCATTCCCAATATCTATTTTGATCACCATCACCATGTAATTGTTTAGAGTGTGAATGAATTAATCCACTTCAGATATAGAGAAAATGAATGAATGGATCCCTTATATTTACCTTTCAGGTCTTTAATAATGTATTCTCAGTTGCTCATAATAATAATACATGTAATCAACATTGGTTGAAACAGGGAAAAAAAAAACGGACCCATTTAAGGTGTGGAAATATAAGATTGGACCAGTTAGGGAACTAATGGTAAAATAGGCCCAACCGCTGATTTCCGTGTCTTATGGACTAGTTTACCCTTCGACTGATGCAAAGACTTGTTTGCATATCATAAACATATAAACATACTTATTTATATCAGTCACAATACAAATACTAAATGCAAAGACTTGTTTGCATACTTGCAAACAACAACATAAACCATAAACATTAAATGCAAAGAATTGTTTGCATACTCGAAACGACAACAAGATAAACTAGAAAATGTAAAGACTTGTTTGCATCAGTCACAACACATAAAGATTAAATACAAAAACTTGTTTGCATACTCGAAACAATGACATACCATAAATGCAAACATTTGTTTGCATAAACCAGAAGGGTATTATCGGTAGTGAAAGGGCCGTTTTTACAATATCAACGTTAAATGGGTCTTTTCTTATTTTACAAATACTTAATGAGGGCCAATATTATAAACCGGGCCTTAGTTGGGCCAATTGTGTTTTATAGGTGCTTAATGAGGGCCTAGAACCACTTCCATGTTAATATATAGGTTACATGTTACTCTGCACCCCCCAACTCAGATTCCTGGATCCGTCCCTGACTCTAGTCAAGCTGGGGTTAGGCATACGCGTACCCTATATTAGTGCCGAAATAAAGTACAATCTAAGGTTACAAGTGTACCTAGCAATTTATAAAATCCCTTTGGGCAAACTCTGCCAGGAAGTCTGCAGACTTGTAGGATTTTCTTAGGACATGCTTGATAGTTACATCTTCAAAACAGGACATATACTGTTGAATCTATTGATGAACAAGACGTTTACATATGGTTATGCTCAAGATGTAGTGTGCAGCATTCAGTACAAACCTGAAACCTGTACCCTATAGTAATTCAGTTAAGTAGCTAGCAATCTTTAGTCCTTCCCATATCCTGTGGAGATCAACGAGTGTAAGAGAGTTGTTGTTGAACCTCCAATGGAAGAAGAAGTACCAATGTGGTCTCGGGCAAGCACCTATCGAAATAGGATGAAGGGAGTACTAAAGTTGATGGAACCGATCGAAGAGAAATACATGAGCGGAGAGCACTTAATTCATCTTTTTATATCTTCAAGTACTTATATCTCCCACTTATTGATAACTTGCAAAGAACCAATAACTTTTTTTTAATTACCTACAAAAATGCGTATATAATCTTTGCATAAAAGGTTTTTTAATTAATTCTTATGCCACAGGCCCATAAGTTATGGGCAATAACTGATTGTATTAATTTAGAGAGGTCAGACTGTAGTCCAAAATTCTAAAAACAGGGTCGATTTGATTTGGTTTGGCTCGGTTTCGTCTCTCAGATAAAAAGCAATATACAGTAATATTCTGATTGTAAAGGCTTTTTGCATCTTTTTATTCTCCTTAAATCTCTCGGCAGCAGTATTCAAGAGAACTCTGTTTTTTTTTATTATGATTGGCAAGGTTGAGACGAACCCTACCCTTTAAATTACGTGTGGAAACTTAAATTACATGTGAAAACTTATATCAGTAATCAACTATTGACATGTTTCGAACCCACAACCTCTCCACATTGTGAGAGAGGTGCTACCATTGAGCCACAGGCTCATTCACAGAAATTAATGTTTTAATGGAGATGCAGGGTACAAAAGCAAATGAAAGAAAAATGTTTGAAAGTGGATGTAACGGTGTGAAATAATGCAGAGAAAAAGAAATGTAAGGAATAACAACAAGCAACTGTAGCAAATTGCTTAGGATAAGACCATCTCCAACCGTGTTACTAGAAGGCAAAAATTGATTATGGAAGCATTATCTTGGATTTATAGTTTTGTTATTTCATTTCCTTGTATATATATTTTTTTAGAAACACCATGCACACGTGCATTTTAGTGGGGAACTGCATAGATTTCCAATTGAAGTTAAAAACAAAGATGTGGAGGAGGGTACATTTCCATGCCCAAAGCATACACACATCAGTTCTAGTCAAATGTCCTCACACTCGCAGAAGGATATTTTGCTTAACTAACACAGGCAACCCAAGTAAGGATGACAACTAGTAAATATGTACATAACAAAATGACAAGCAATTGAACACATCATATAAGAAAAGACAGTCCCCTTCCCAATGCTAATTTTTGTGAAATTTTATTCAGGAACAGTTTAATCTTGTTTCTCACAGAAGCTTGCTTATTCACCATATACTGGACAATTAATAGCATAGTGCACTCAACTATGGGAGGAACTGTATTATATAATTAATGAATTAAAAAGTTAAAAAAAAAAAAGGAAACGAAGAATTTGTGATATTGGGTTATGATGAATTAAGAATTTACAGTGAGTTGAGTAAGAAACTGAACCAAGCCTCAACTAAACAACCGGACCCCTTCCCGAAAGATAAATCGAAATAACTTTACAACCTGCAATGGGAAGAAGGTAGCATGCTTTCCTTTTTGACTGCATAGGAATCCAAACCAAATCCACTTATGTAACAGAAGAGTCATCACAGAATGTGTACTTCACAACGACTAGGACAAGTCAAATGATCCCTGCCCCTCGCTAATGGCATACAAGAGTTTCTTATACATAATTTCCTGCAAATGGATAAGGAGGCATAAGTTGAAAACGAAAAATTTAAACCAGAAGCAACTTCTTCCACATTTGACTTTCCAAAAGAGATGGATTACCTTGGTCGAATAGGGAGGAAGCTTGAGGTAATTAGCACAGGTCATGACACTAGGTAAGTCGTCATCAGCTGATTCTGAAACACTGGTTCCATTTGATGCCGTGTTTGTTGTAGTCGAAGAATGCTGTAGATGAAAAGTATTAATCGCAACATACAATCTTGGAATTGAAAGAATAATATGATGTACACGAGAATGTAAATATCATACCTTTCTCACAATGGTTAGTTTTGGATTCAGCACAGCAAGGCCACCAGGTGGAAGCCTAGGGGCCCCAGTCACAAATTGGCAGAAGGCACGCTGTAGGTCGGGGGTAAATTCTCCCATAATCTCAAGTAACTGAATCAAATAAAATAGACAAGGTCATATAAAGCATAGTGTAACCATCTGTAGTCTTTACCCTATATATTTAGCATAAAAGCTTACATTGACTATTGTAGGGCTCTTGGCAGTGTACCCATGATCGAACTTTATATGATCAACAAGCGTCTCAGCCTGCATATATTGCAGAATTAGTGAAACATAAAAATTTTACTTTAGTATGACAACAAGAGTCCAGATACTGAGGGAGAAATATACCTCCCACAATTCCCTACGACCGCACAGCAAATAGTCGAGCTCATTTGGAGAAAATATTTGTAGCGACGAAATGTCAAAAACCTAAATTTGACATAGCAAGCAGTTCAGAATTCAATATAAACAACCAGGCAAAGAAGCTGAGCAACAAGTGGATGCTCCTAATACTACTACACAAATACTAGTCTTGCAGAGAAATCATAAAGGCAGGCTACAGTAGTCCAGATCTAATTCAGAACATACTTTCAGCATCACACAAAGTAAAATCTGAACAATGGTTAAAGCAATGATAATGCCAACTCTTTTCCATGGATGAGTTCTAAGTAGGGCAGCAAATCGGGTCGGATTTATCCGAATATCCGACCGACCGGAATCCGAATACAGTGAATATGGGTCAAGAAATTTATCCGGATTGGAATTCCGAAACGGATACGGTTATAATATTTTTGACCGGATCGGATAAAATCCGGATATATCCAGATTTATATTTTTATACAAATAATATACCATTTTTACAGGGATAATATGGTCATCAAATTATATATAAAAACAAAAACCTAACAATTCAAATTTTTTATTTGTAAACTTCATTATATCATTAGTAATTCAATGTACTTATTATTCTTAAATGGTTCTAATGGAGTTAATTAGAAACTTTTTATTATAATTTCTCAAATTTAGATTTTAGTTACAGAAAATTAAATCGGATACAGATTCGGATATTCGATCCGAACTAAAAACGGATTATCGAATCCGGATCCGGATATCGAATATGGATACGGCACGAAGAATTCAGTTTGACTCGGATACGGAAACGGATATACTGAAAAAAATTTGGATACGAATATAGATTATTACATATCCGCTCCATATCCGATCCGTTTCCTGCACTAGTTCTAAGCTAAGTTACACAGACACGGATGCGACACGACACGATACGGACACGGTGACGCGAGATTTTTGAAATATATAGGACACGAACACGTTGAGGACACGTGTATGTATTATATGTATAATATATTAATATTCAAGAGTTCAAGCAAATTACAAAGTTTAAAAGAACTAACATATCCAAAAAGTCAGTAAACTGACTTACTAGATCGTCGATAATTCCAAATTACCAAACCTTATCTTCTTTTAGATCTCAAGTGGAGAAGTGAAGAGAAACAAGTCAAACAACAACTTGAAGAAGAAGAGAGGAATAGAGTTTCATAGAGAGAAGCATATGATGTTATTAGATAGAGGGAGAAAAAGGAAGAGATCTCTACATACTTTGGCACCTAAACCCTCTTTGCTTTCACATCTCAAGCAAACCAAGTATGGGTATTGGTTTAATAGATACTTATATGTGTTTTAAGTTGTTAGTTTTTATTTTCACCTCTTTCAAATTTTCTAGTATTATTAAAATCTACTTAAAAAAAAAATCAACAAAAACACCCTTATGTGTGTTCCAGAGGTGTCCAAAGGTGTCCTTGGCGTGTCCCCAACGTGTCCATGCCGTGTCCCCAACGTGTCCGAATTAAAAAAATATATTAACAAATAGGACACTGATTTTGCCGTGTCCGACACTGACACTCCAGCCTAGAAGGAGTGTCGGTGATTCCTAGGTTCTAAGAAAAAATCGAAGAGTCCACGAAGGTGATCTCTCTCTCTCTCTCCTTCAGCAAATCTAATCCTATCCTCCTACATCAATATAACATCCTATGAATGATACTCATTGGAATAGTGCATATAATAACATATATGCATATCGGAAGGTTAAAAAGCAATACTCTCTTCAACTCGAATTAGGTAGGTTCCTACTGTAGACCACCGATTAGATTTAGAACTATAACAACGATTTACATCCATCAAGGCCTAGATATGAGCTGGAAAACACACTGCACGATCTACAAACAATGGTGGAATACATCACTTATGTGCAAATCTATAATTATGACTACCCGTAAATACTCAGATGCTTGACTTGTCAAACAATTCAATTAAGGAGATAAGAAAACTTATGGTGTGGCCCACATTAGTCATTTCAGTCAATAACCCATTGGAAAATATACACCAACATGGAGGACCGAGATATCCCCATCCTTTATTTTTTTCACCCACACAATAAAAACTCTAATTCATCGAAACATAGGGTGCAGCACAGAAGCTACCAACATAAGATAAATGCAGCTCAGGGAAACTATCTAGACGCTCAGACAATGGATATGTAATTCTTCAAGCATTCCCTGGCAAGCTGATCGGACGCAAATCATGGCATTTTTTATGACCTATGACATCCTATGTCAAATGAAACTATGTGAAGGAGAAAAGGCCATCCATCACTATTACATGCACATGTCCAGTAATCCAAATGAAGCACAGGGACAAGATTCGGGTTGATAAAGATGGATCATTTACAAAATGGGCAGTTCTATATCAACTCTTTAAACACAGTTCTTTGCAATGCTTACCTGATTAAACCCTGCTCTAAATGCTTCAACTTGCCGCATAATACCACTCTTGACAGTTGCATCAACTACCAAAGAAACATATTCCTCCAGGTTATTTATGTCCACCTGTGCAACACCAACCAATCACACATGTCAATATAGAAAAAAGGCATCAAAACAAGAAGATGCAGGTTAAAGGTTTATTAATAGAGACTAGGCATACATTGTCCTCCCCTGCTTTGAGAATGTAATCAGGATAGCCAGGAAGGGTGAAATCCAGGCATAGATCTTCAATAGGAGTGCCACGAAAACGTAAATCAGCAATTCCTTCATGATCCTTACCACTTATTGTTTCTAAATGCTGTTTACGGCAGACAAGGACTTGCAGTTCTTGCAAAACCTTCCCAAATTCAGCATCGAATGAAAGAATATCGTGCAAGTCAAGCTCCTGTACAACATTAAAATATAATAACTCTTGATCCCAATAAGGCAAAAAAAAAGTAATAAACAAAAAGAATACATGAAAATGAATAAAACTAAACACGTAACAATGAATATAACTATATGAATAAAACTAAAAAGGAATGATCGGTTTCATCTTAGCTTACTTGACCAAGCACAAGCTTATAAAACGGAGTGGACAAGGGAAGGTCCAAAAGTCGCCCATCCTGAAGTGCTTTTGCCATCACTCGTCCAACCAAACGGAAATACTCAATGACTTTCGAAATTTGACTACCATCAGAAACATCTGCATTCGGAGGGTATGGGCGGGGAAACAAACCAAGGAGAGCTAGTACAACATCTCTGTCACCAGTAGCATAATCTGACTCAAGTTTCTTACCATCAGATATATTATCACCTTTTCTGACATGTTGTTCATCTCCATCAATATCCATTGCAGGCTTCTCTGATGATGAAGATCTCCACATTCCCAAAGTGATCTTCTGCAGGTCATGACTTAAAAGGGTATAAAACTCCAGAGTGGGACCCAATCCTGTGCCGACTTCACCGAAATACTCTACTTCAAGAACAGCCTTTTGGCTTGAATACATTTCCATAACTTTTGCGGCAGAGTCCAAAATGCGATTTCTGGAGACACGGACTTTCTGCCTCTGTAACCTCCCAACACGAACCTCTCTTTCATTTGTAGATCCGTGACCATCAGCACCTTGTTGTTGATGAAGTCGGTGTAATGCACGAGACAATCCAAAAGCAGTAGAATAGAAGTACTGCCTTCTAGTCTCAAACGGAAATAAGAAAAAACATGCTTTGGTCAACTGGTAACACCAGGAAGGAAGGCTGCCACTGCATAACGCAAGGGCGTCCTGTATTTGCCGAGCCAATTTGGGAGTAAGCTTGCTATTTATAAATTCTTCAGAACGAACCTTAGCTCCAATTGTACTTAGTTCATCTAGACTGGATATTTTCCCCTCGGCGAAATCATCAGATACTGCTTGAACTCGTAGGCGAGGTGCCAGCTGATTCAAGCCATCTAGTACACGCAGCAATGCTAATATATTATAAGTAGGGTTTGACTTTTCCAGATCACATGGAAGCTCCGCTTGCAAGATACTATCTAAAAGTGAGGTTTGCTGCCATGAAGGATCAAAGTTGGAGTTGGATGTAGAACCAGTCTTTGCAGATTTTGAAAGAGTAGCAGAAGATGACCCCCCTGCAGATGCCCTGTCAGCTTGGTTGTCTGCTTTCTGATAAGTAATGGTATAAATATCATTCCAAAGTCGGCTTCCATCACTAGATAGAGACTCAGAGCCAGTATTATATCTCTCACCATCATTATCCTCATCCAGTACAAGTTGGCGTTGGATGGCTTGATATATAGTCAAGTGCCTATTAAGCTGTTTTCCACCAGCTGAAAAATTCAATTTGGGAGGATCGCTCGAATTACCACCAAGGCCACGGCGGTCTCTACCTTCCCGAGCACCTCCACCACTCGCAGAAGCAAGCCCAGCCATGGCAGCAGCAGCAAATGACATTGTACCCTTGGAGCCAAATGAGCTCCCACTACGAAACTCAGCAGACCCTATCCCCCTAAGTGTGGTAGTCCTAGTACTAGAAGCAGATGCAGGATTCATCTGACTATCGCTTGTGGCAGAGGCAGAGGTACCATCCTCAGCTGAATCTCCCAGTTTCACGTCATGTACCTTTTCCGGAGTGCAAACAGGTAATGAATCATCTCTTAATACCTGAACAGTGTGTACAGAGCATAAGGAAATAAATAAACATCCACCGCTGCATTTGAAAAAATTACTAAAAACAAAAACAATAATATTCTTTCCCGAAAAAAAGATATACATCATCAATGCAGACATCAATTTCCAAGATTCTACCACGACAAGGAATGAGGCCAACATATAAAATTTGTCAAACTCCAAAATAATAAATCGGGCCATGAAACATGCATTTGCTCAAAAACAAAAACTCCATAACATTTATTGGAATATGAGCTGCCACGTGCCCACTATGACCAAAATATTTCAAATAAATCATCTAAGGTAAACCTATCCAGAACTGTAGAGCTTGTGGGTGGGTGTGTTGGGGAGGGAGAGTCTTTGTGTGTGTGTGTATCTAAGAGAGAGAGAGAGAGAGAGATGCACCTCTTCATGGTCGTCGTCTTCATCTTCTGAGAGATCATCCTCTTCAATCACCAAGGCATCGTCGATCTCAACTGGAGATATGTCCAATTCTTCATCCTATATAATATAATAAAGTCAGACTCATTTATGACAAATACGAGAATCGGAGAAAAAAACAATTATAGTAAAAACTGAAATTGAAATAGATTGGAGTCAGGAATTAAAACAAAAACACATATATCTTCATCAAAAACTTGCTTCTTGACATGAAACAAATGCAAGAAAGTGATGCAGACATTTTGAGTTAGAACTATGTATGCAATTTTTCGTAACAGGCTCAACATTTGTATAAAAATTAAAAAGACAGATGATGTTTGTTAATTTTCAAGACTATCTTTCATGGTTTACAGGAATAAAAGGTTTGAGATAAACTGATGGACTCAAATTTAGGTCAGAATATTAAAAATCTAGATGTGGTTCTGACTTACAAAGAACTGTGACAGTACCAAATTGGATCAGATTTCAAAAAACCATTCATTTTATTTAGGTACAACCAGATTATAGTCAGGTGTTAGCCAGGTTTTCTTCCTTGTCTACTTTTAGAAGCGAGGATTGACAGGACACTAAAAGTGATGTATAAATTTTACTCACTACTCAAAGTAGACATGACTGCTTTTCTCCTTTTCTGCAGATCGATTCCCTAAAGACATAATTCTATAACCCTAGTAAAATGAGTTTGATTTAGTCTCTGGCAATAATTTCAGTAAGTGTATTCTTTGTGTGATTCATAACAGACAGATTTCAAGAATAAAAAAAGAATGTAGGGTACCTCAGAACTGGAGTCCTGCTCTGGTTTCATTTGTGCATCCTTATCTGAAGCGGCCCTTCTGCGTGCAGCATTTCTCGTCTGGACTCCTTTGGCTTCATCTGGTGCAGATTTGAGAACAGCTTTCCCCTTTCCTTTTGATGAACTAGCATTTCCCTCTTGTGGAGGGTCTTTTTTAGTTGCACCTCCAATAGTCACGGAAGACCTGGATCTAGTCGAATGGCGACGAGCAGGAGGAGTGGAAAATGGTGATGATGCAGCACCTCCACTACCAGGATCAGTGTTCCCCGCAGCTGCTGAAGGTTTCTGTCCAGAATCCCCTCGCTGAACCCTTGGCCAAAGAAATTCTTCGACAGCTGCTAAACTTGCTAGTGGATCAATAAGTACAATGTTTGAAGAATAATCACGCAGAGATTTGTCTCCTGGAGATCTACAGAGACGCAACTTAAACGGTTGAGACAATGCACTTAGTCCAGAAGATAGGCGTGCGTTGCCACTAGCTGACCTAGATGAATGGCTCAGTACAACCGGGAAACGCTCCAGGGATGATAGTGCATTTTGAAGCTTCTGAACTAAAACAGTCATGGGAGCTTCACTCCCATCAATAATACCAGAAGGAAGAGATACTGCGACAAATGATTTAAATCGTCGAAGTGCATGTTGACGAAGCTTGGGTAAGTTAGCTACAGACGTTCTCTCCTTTGAGAAAGTTCCACAAGATAAATAATTCAACAGGGCAGCAACAACTCCACTACCAATAAATTCAAAAGTCGATACTCCATCTCCTTTGCCAAGTTCATCTAACATCTCAGACACAACTTTAGTAAAGTATTCTTCTCTATCCGCCGAATGATCAGTACGAAGTCCAGAAGCTTTGGACTTCCCCTTCGCTTTGGTCTTTTGATCATCAGAAGCATTTAATTTCTGACACAGATTTTTCAGATGTAAGAGATCATCTGTTACTCCTATTTCAGCTGCCCCAGGGTCTGAAGGGAAATATTTTTCTTTAAAGGCTTTAGCATAAGAGCTGACTGCTGTGCGAATACTAGAATTAACTGTCGGGATTTCTATTGGAGCTGAAGATGAACCAATATTTCCTGATACAGGAGCTTTTGATTCATCAGGAGAATTTCCATCAGGATTTGAACCAGTGCCACGCCGTCTATAGCGACGTGAACGTGTTGATGTTCCAGGTACAGCATCATTATTTTCACTGGACGATGCTTGAGCAATGCCTGCATTTGATGATTCAGTACCAATAAGTGTGTCAACTGCATGAACCACACCTTCTCTAACAAACATTCTAGAAAATGTCTCAGGAAGTTTTTCCATGAGAATCTCGGCTATTTGAAGGGCTGGAATCAAGACTTGTGGATCCTTCCACGCCAACACACCAGCTAAGAAACTGAAATCGAACAACGATGATTTAAAAAGTATTAGCACTGATGCCTAATTGCCTATAGAACATTATCCAAATAGGGTATACTTTACAGGTACCAAGAAAATGCCTTGTACCTTGATATGTTTGTGGAACTTAACAGAGACTGGATCATGTCTGCAGGGCTGAAATACATCAATTTTCCAATAACTGACAAACATTTATGGCGAACTGGACCATTCACACTCGAACCATAAATCTGCTTTGACGTTGTTACGAAAAAAGGATCAGTCAATCAAAAGGGATTAACACAATTCAATGTTACATATAATTCAGACAAGCTACAAAGAAGTACTAACCTGGATAAGAACAGGAAGAAGGTCCATTCCAAATCGCTGCAGAAGCTCAGGTTGATCCTGAAACAATTTCTCACGAGCTGAAACCTCAGTCATAGTTCCATTAGCAGCTTCTTGTTTTTCAGAACTGCTGGCAAGAAGTTTCTTTCCACCAGATCCTTTCACTAGAAAATTGGAGGTTGGGAGAGAAATGGTTCCTTGTGGTAATGGGGGGAGAAGCTCGTCCGCCAGGTTTACAATCTCGTAAATCTATGAAATGGAACAGAGACATGTCAATACAGTAAGAAGTCCATAACTGTTATGCAAGCATTTATTCTAATTAATTAAGTGCACAAAACTAGGATAGTTTTATTGAAAACTTCAGTTGGATTAGACATAACTACACTTTCTAGATGCATCAATATAATCCAAATATCACACAGAAGTTGTCACCACTGTAAGAACTAAAAGTGACAGAAACAAGTTCGGAAGAATTTTAGCTTTCCAAGTGCAAATCATTTACACAAGTATGAGGTTTCAAAAAAAAAAAATCACAGCTTTTTCAATCTAAGCTGTTTTCAGAAATGAGATTTATTAGGACTTCAGATGCAGAATAAAATCTGGACAGTGGTTTAATGCAACGAACTCCTGGGACTTGTGAGGCTATTGCTTTAATGTGCATTTGAGTTGAACAAAGGCAAATACTTAAGAGATGTATGAAAACTTTACACTTTACACAGTAATCAAAACATTTTTATGTGAGAATATCATGAGAATAATGGCATAGGAAGGGCACAGACATATATTTTTATGGGAAGACTTGCATGAGGACTAAAGCAAGTAAAATTTTGAAATGGACGATCACGAATTCACGACCACAAATGAGATACTGATGAAAATGCCCCTACATAACCAGACCAATCTTCAAGTTCATTTGGTTTTGAAAAATACACTTTGAGCGTAGATTCTGGCAAGTCATAATATTCATCTTTTTCAAATTTTGCTTAAAGAATCTTGCAATTATTCTATGCACATGTTCTGAAAATGTTTTTGTGTGAGGGTTGCACTCTATGCCTCAGGCTTTGCCAAGAACAAGGCCTTCCCAGCAATGGGCTATATTCTCAAATCGTGCACAATAAACATGCAAGTGTAAGCCTCTTTTTACTGTATCCAACCTAATCCGACTGTATTTTCTTCCTTTTTCTAGTGTGTTGTGAACCATAAAACCACAAGTATTATATTTACATTGATGAACATATATCGCATCAATGCATAATAAAATTATTTAAAGAAAATTCAGAAGACAAAAAGATTAAGGATACAGTGATACAACTTTATTTTCTTTGTGGAGTTCCATTTTCAGGAAAATAAATAAATAACTCTTTAACTTCTGTGAAATGGCTTTACTTTATCTCAGTATACTTCATTTCCGTTTTGGCAATTAACAAAAGAATAACATTTTCACCGCCTTCAGCATGCCAAACACACCCATAATAAATTTGTGTGTGTGTGTGTGTGTGTGTGTGTGTGTGGGGGGGGGGGGGGGGGGGAAGTAAAAGGTACTCGTAAATCGAAGGATCACATCATGATTCATGAAGACATCCCACACATTTATCAATAAGAAACTGACTAAAGAAAGTACACAAAATGATCATCAGCCCACACTATCCTTACACATTACAATTTCGCCAATTTGACTACAAACCCAAAAAGACCAAATTAAATCCTACTGACTACGCCAAGTGATGTCCTCAATGGATCAGCCTCACCCTAAGATTTCACTAATCTCAGCCTCTTCCAAATCCTCTTCATCCTCAATACCAAGCCAGTGATACCTCCTACTGGACTCAGAATCTTCTGAAGAAATCTCAATGCTTCCACAATGATGGATGTATAATGTATATTTAGTTGTCTAGTTCACAGAATTTAGTATCACTATTTCACATAGAATACACTATCAAATGCTTAGACATGTATCGAGTGTGATGTTTGCAATTGTGTCGAAAAGATATTTTTACGATGTATTTATGGTCTCTTCTGTAGAAATACAGACCAAATTTGAAATAAATCAAGGTGTTAGAACAGGATAATTTTATGGTATATATATGATGTGTTTTCACAATTTGACAACAAAAGTGGACACAAGATCCGAATGCATAAAACCTATAACAGCATGGACTACCAGGCAAGCTATTCTTGTTCACTCCTTATGCTTTTTCACACCCACAGCATCATACGGACCCAGTCAGTTTCATCTCTTGTGGCCTAGCTCTTTCTCATCTCTGTTGACTTCATCTTCAGCAAATCCTAACATCCAAATTTCCTATTATTGTCATGATAGTCGTCAGTTAGACTCTTATGAATCTGTAGGTATTCTGTTATGCATGGTGCTCATTATAAGCGTATATATCTCAGGTTACAGGAATTAAGGATTATCTCTGACTAAATCTTCTCGCCCAACTATGAACTCATCAAAATTGACTCTCATACAATGGAAAAAAAGAAGACCCAGTTGAAAGCTGTCTACTTGATCAAATTGATAAGCTTCCCCTGTGTTTTGTTCTGTTTCTTTTGTTCTTTTTATACCATATCTGCCGATATGCTGGATGGGAGATGACTTTCAACAGCAATCTTCCTTCCCGACAGGTTTCTACATTTCTAATGCTTCAAAACCTATTAAACACGCCCAGCCGTTGTCAAATTGCAATTAGATATTTCTCCGAACTGCACACATGACATGTTTATTGGCTACAATTCATTGCTTCTTTCCCAAATTATCAATGGTTAGAAACTTAGAATTTTTCCCAAAAAAGAATTCAAAGAAAGTTTGGGGTTGCCCATCTCCTATATGATACCAATTCAAACTCTACACACTTTAGGCTCATCCTTTATGAGAATTTAAGAAGCCAGCTTGTTTCAATATTCCCTCCAACGAAGTACCAGATGGATCTTATGATGTCAAAGGCGACGTCAAACCTTCCAGGTTTCACTATGGAGCCCCGATCCAAGGCAGCAAAAAAAAAAAAAAAAAAAACTTCTAGTCATTATTTCATAGGTGGAGCCATGGCAGTTAAGGCAGCAAAAGGGGAACCTTACTGCCACTCAACATAGGATAGAATGATATACATCAATTGTCAATCTGTCTGTGTCATAGGACTGTGGCCTGTACCATAAAGACATATACATAAAACACAGGGAACACTGGTTTAAGCAAATCAATTTCAAATTTTGCAGTCTCAAACCAGAAACAGCCACGATCTATGCAAATCAATTTCACTTTGGCGCCGAGATTAAAATGTCTTACTCATTTAAAAAGGGAAAGTTGCTCTTTTGAAATTTACACCAAACATTTCGAAAAACTTTAATTAGATGATCTTCTCTCTTAACTATTATAACTTCTCAATCCTTTGACAATTACTGGCCAATACAAATCCACCTTCGTCTCCATCGTCACATGACAAAGTCCCAGATCTAAGTAGATCAATAGCATGCTCATAATTAAAAGCCCCAAAGAAATTAGAGAACACCTTAATTGAATGCCATAAGGTAAGTCTGTAATTACAAAGACAAAGATAACACACACATCACGAGACTTTGTGCTTAACCAAACGATTTTCAAAGCAGATACAAGCCTCATACCATATAGCTCCAAGGTACCCATTCAAATTCATTTCACTTTACAGAAAGACAGATCTGTATCGTCAACAAATGGCGGGTGCGAGATAATGATATTTTAATGCCTGGCTTTAGGCGTCTTAATTGTCCAAAACAAACTTAGTTCTCTTGATAAGTATCAAAGCAATCCATGAAATGTTGGAGACCCATGGGCATACATAGCTCTTCATTCCCTAATTCTTTGGACATGGTAATGGCAATTCTCAAATTCTTAGAAGCACTACATCTAGAAATGCAACTGGGCTTAAGCCAAAAGACAGTTATAAGTGAATTGCATAAATATATTTTATGATAACTAGAATTCATGCATCATGTTCACTGAGAATTCCCCAAAGCTGCATCAATGGTTGATTAGGAAATAGGAAACAAAACCTTAAAGCAGTTTGAACAATAACTATGAACAGCTACTTATGAGACAAACCAATGAGAACATGTACCTGCTCCGGGGGTCTGGTCAAAGCAGGGGAAACAGATATGCTTGCAATTAAACCAGAACCTGAGAGAATTTCTTTGAGGGTTCCACTGACTCCTAGGTGAAGTAAAGTTTTCGCTCCTAGAGGTGAGCCACTTGCACAGGTTGATAAAAGGCGAATTAAACCCTGCAAACAAATATGTCACCACAGGATCTTCCAAAAAATTAAACAAAATAACTGCATTAAGCCATTAACATTACCGTGTAAGTAGGTGTACTGAGAGATGCCTGACCACCTCCTGAATTACTGATAGAAATCAAAGAGGCAGCTTGCCCAACCAAACCATGATTGCACAGTTCATCTAATTTCTCCGGTGATGATGCAAAAGCCTCGGCAATTCGAGTCAAACAAACAGAAGCATGTTCTAGCACCTGCAGTAATTATTAGCCTTTCGTAAGACAGAATATAAAATACGGAAAACTGAACCGTGAAAATGAAATCTCAGTACTTGCCTTTGAGTCAGGATACTGAAGAAGGTTGGTAAGGAGAGGTACAGCCTCCATAACAAAGTCAGCTGCATCTGAAGGGAGTTTTTTACACATATTTGCAGCAGTGGATAATGCTACTCGCTGAAACACAACATAGAAGATAGAAGGGAAAAGAGGAAAGAATATAAGTGTCAAAATGGGTGAAGTGGTTTTTGCTCTAGATCTATACAATCAAAAAAGCTCTGAGATTTTAAGTATACCTGAACACCAGTGGAGAAGAAGTCAAGATAAGATAGCACAGCCATAAGGGCACCTGCTCGCAAACAGGCAGTAGGGTGTTCTTGGGATATCTTCTTAAGAGCTTGTAGGCACTGCATGTTTCAATAAACATTAAAAGTCCACATTCAGACATATAATATCACAAAGAGAATAAATTTTTGCAGCGTCAATTCTCAAAATCTAATGTGCTGAAAGTTAGGGAGTTTTTGTATTTTACTCACTACTACCTGCCAATCTATGTGTACACTTCCAGTTTGGTCAATAACAAACAAAACTTGGAGAACACACATGTAGTTATCTTCTACATTAAAAAAACGCAACTTGCAAGATTCATAATGATATTCACCTGTTCTGCCAAGTCCATGTACTCAATTGTGAGAAGCCGTGCACAAAAGCATGAAACTGCACCATAGTGAACAACTGCAGCACAGGATGACGGCAGTACGTCACATAAATGGGTGAGTGCCCTAGCAGCAAGTAGCATTATATCAACATTGCTTTCATGGTTTAGCAAGCCCACGAGAATAGGTACAAATGAATCCACAGCAAATGTGCTAAGAGAATCTTCAGTCCCAATACAAAGCATCTCACAAAGCTGTGTCAAGGCCTCAACTTGACGACCTTCTTCCCCATCTGCCCTTAAACCAGACAAAATCTTCTTAAGCCTGCCACTTTGATGGGATGATGAAGCTGAAGCCACAGCAGATGATGGCAATAAATCATCTAATCCTGCACCAAGTTTCCTTAAAAGTCCTTGAAGAGCACTACTAGCAGAAGTTAAATTCTGGTGTAAAATTCCAACAGCTCCCTCGCTATCATTATCATCATCAACTCCACCATCAATACTCAAACCTAAGCTTCTTTCCATATCTCTTTCCCTATCTCTCACTCTACTAACTTCAGGTTCTTTTTCTTTTCCTTTATTATCAGAATCTTTTTCTCTATCAGAAACAACTTGATTCTTTCCTCTTCTACCACCACTACCACTACTGCTTGATTCACGACGATTATTACCAGGGGCAGATGATTCAGTAGTAGAATCCATTTGACGAGTGGGCAAAGGAGGAGGAGGAGGTAAAGGGGCTACCACAGATGAATCTTGAGAACGTAAATTCAATCGAGTCCGAGTTGCAACAGTTGAAACTACTGCAGAAGCAGAAGGAGTTGTTGAAGGTGATGAAGAAGAAGAATTAGTTATTGAAACACGACGAGCTCGTTTGCTAGCACGGGTTGTTGGTGGTGTTGTTGTTGATTGTTGTTGTTGTTGTTGAGATTGAGATTGAGAATGAGAAGAAGAAGAAGTAGGGGCTGCTGAGGTGGCCTCCGCCCTCTTACGACTCCGTGTTTCCATACAAAATCAACTCTAAACAAGAAGAAGCTACTCACCTGTTAATCAGGTGAGTTAAGCTTTCTCCGATCCAACAAATTCTATCATAATAAAAATCAATTCTTTATAACCCTAAACTTCAATCAATCAAATCAAAATCCCCAATTCCGCTTTCGAATCCAATCAAATAAAGATGTAAACTTTACGAAGAAAATATATATATATATATATCTCTTATTTATTAAAAATCAGATTTTGTTTTAGAAAGAGAAATCAAAGAGATATATTGAGCGAAGTGATTTTAGTTATTATTCTTGTAGATAGATAGAGAAGAAAGAAAATGAAAGAAAACCCTAAGAGAGAGAGAGAATCTTATTATTCGGCTTTTCTTTCTTCCATGGCGGTGTAGAGTTGTTCGTTCTTCTTCAAAACTAATCGCACCGTTTTTATCGCCAAACAAATTCTTTCTTTCTTTCTTTCTTTTGGTTTTGTTGTGTGCAAAAGAGCAAACTGATGTATAGAGAGAGACACTCAGACACACACACACAGAATGCCTTAAAATTCCAAAGTGATGGTTTGGTGTGGGCTTTTTATTCATGGGTTGGTTATGGTTGCTTAGTCTCACTAGTCACTACACCTTGTACAGTACTGTGCTCTATTATTCCTCCACAAGTTGTTGAACCCGTGCTACGCACCGGGATTTGTGTTATTAATAAAATGGAAAATCACCGAACATTTTTTAATGCCCTTCTCAACCTAAATTTGTAGAGATTTTATAATGACTTTATAAGTGATTTATTGAACCGAGTTTTTTTTAATGCCATTCTTAACCTAAATTTGTAGAGATTTATAATTAATATTTTTTGTATTTAGTATGGTTTTTATATATGAATTAAGGATTTTAAATAGAAGGAGAATTTAGTAGGAAAAAAGAGATTTAGAATCAAGTTCTAAAGGGTTTTAAGGTTTCTATAAATCTCTCTTGACATGAAAGGTGGATTTCCTTTTTAACTACAACTGGGCTTCAATTGGGCTTAAGTTCTATTCTCAAGTTGTTGAGAACACGCCACTTGGCACTTGTTAGGCTCCACTATTATATAGTATATAGATTCACCAAACTTGGTTTTGAAGCTTTGACCATCTCCAATCGTCCGACAGCATCATACTTGTACATTTCCATTTCGTGTGAATATCTTATTTTTCAAAAAGTTATTACAGCAGCAGAAAATGCAACAAAAAATTTCCTTCTAAAAATTCAAAGATTATATGCAATGATTAATTAAAGGGCCATTTTGCTGGTACACCTTATTTTTGTCACGGGTTTTGGCGTACATCTTATGTTTGCGAAAAATTTGTCTTCCCACCTTTTAACAGTTCGACTCCGTCGAAGACCACGGTCAACCATATGTGACCAATGAATTTACAATAATACCCTCCTTTTTAAAATTCTTAAATTGTCCCTTTTCAATCTACACCATTCATCCATCAGATCTAATCTACACCATCTATTTTATACTTGGAATAGACTATTTTACCCTTTTGTTAAGAAAACCCAGAATACACCCCTCTGTTCATCTTCTTCTTCACTTTACCTTATTTCTTCCCTCCATGCTCTGTTCTTTCCCACCACATTCAATTCTAATGGCGATGTTGATGTTAACAACAATAAAGGTTAGTAGAAGTAAAAGTAGTACACTGAAGTTTTGTTCTTGTATTTTATTCTATTATAACCATCATCATCGTTCCATAGTAGCTACAACTACAAACCATCAACAACAACAACATTATCATCGTCCTCAACAACAACAACATTATCATCGTCCTTATACTACAACATTATCATCATCTTCTTCTTCTTTAGAGAAATTGGTGAGAGATAGATATAAATGTAACACCCCGCACCAACCTTAGGGGTATTTTAGTAATTTCACCTTAACATATGGCTATGATAAAAATTTACTATAATCTTATTTTATTAGTAATAGATAATGGAGTACGATTAATTAAAAAAATATATAAATAAATATATATAAGTGAAAATCTAAAACACATTTTGAAAATAGTTGGAACAGACGGTTTATTACTAGAGCAGGAATTATTGGTTTTAGCTAGAAATACACGATATAGTATACATGGATTCCTACGTGCTTTAGTTAAACTTTTGTAAATAGTACTAAGATAATAATTCGCAACCACCACCACCACCACCACCAGATTGTTTCCTTGTGATAGATTAGTATGAAGATGCATTTGACACCTCTTGCTTTCATTAAGCATGAGCTGTAGCCACAGCCTGGTGCCTCAATTAACTAGTTATGACTGATTGACTTCAACCTGGTGTAGATTGGTTTCACACCAAAGAAGAAAATACCAACTTCCATTAGCTGATCATGGAAAATCAAAAGGGCTTTGTATTACATAACAAAAGATGAATCTGTCCATATTATTGAGCTTGTCAACTGGTTTAAAATAAGAAAAGCAAGGGAACAAGGATGAAGGAAGGAAAGAGAGATGAACCAGGGGTTTCATCATAGAAATTCATGTTGGTGACTTTCTAAGTAATTGTCTTGCCAAGGTTTTTGTAGCAAGAGAAGCTTCAGTTCTGACGGGTACATTCTCATGCTTTAGAACTTGTTTTTAGGCATATATAGCTAGTTGTCCATTTTAGCAACATGTATTTGGACTTAGATTCTTGCTCATGGGAGTTATGGAAGCCTAGTATGAATTAAGGGAGGTGGCCAACTTAATTAACTTACTGGTATAGTTGATTTTCTTTAGTTTGTTTGATTAATCAAGTGCCCAAGAAGGTGGCAGGCTTTGGGTGATTTCAGGAAAAATATAACAAAAAATAGGAAGAAGGTGATAGAATGTCACCTGGAATGGGAAGTACTTTCTAGTCTTAGTGGCTTTGCCGACACACTTGCTTATGGCTAATTAAACAAAGTACATAAAGTGTGGTTCCTCGAATAACACCTTTCAGTGGTTTGAATGATCAATTTGTTTATAGGGATTTGATTTCGATTACGAGAGGGGGACATTGGACTAATTCGGGTATTTGGATTGGAACATGATATTCAGAGCACGTTAAGGTAGGGACTTACATTTCTTTTATACTGTTTTTCATGTGTCATATTTTAAAAGTTGCAAATTAATTGATATATTATTGATGATAAAAACGCATGCATGGTTTTGTTTGGTATATATAGATTACTCGTGGTTTATCGATTATAGCTTTTATTAAAGTGATTAGTTACAAATATCATGTTTTATACTAAGGCAGTATATGTATATTGAAATGGTTTTATAAACGAAAAAGCTATCGAGGTTTTTATTGCATCTCTTTTCCAGGATGGGAAAAGGGAGATGGATTTTGTATGTGGGATGTGAGATCCCAGTTGTATGTTGGTATGGTGTGAGGTTCCTGAATTGGGTATATGATCTGGGTGCTTACACGAACATATTATTACAGATCGGATTATAACCCCTTTGGCTTTGGCCCGGGTAGGGTAGCCATGAATAGGGGATAGTCTCTTCGGGTTTGGCCCGGGTAGGGTAGCTGTGAAGAGGGGACTGGTTTGATGGTTGATAAATTCAAGGACTCATCACACATGCTAAATTAAATTAATTATTATTAAAAGACACTCTATATATTATATATATTGTATAACGAGGCGGTCTGGCAAGGGATCTGTGAATTCCTATAGAGAAGGAATTGTTGTAATATTCCGGAGACGACAGTTCTTTCTAGGATTACATACGCGTTGTTCACCTTTAGACGGTGAATGGGCACTTTCTAGAGGCGAACACTGTTGGATGTTTCCGGGAATTCCTCTTCTACCTTCCTGGATTACCATGCTTTTAGTGATACGTTGTTGGTGCTTAGTGTGCTGTGGGGATACATGTTACCTCGAGGAGGTTTAGACGCGAGGGTGAGAGTTAGTCCACTCCTGGACGTGTGTCAGGATCCTATGCAGTCTGCAGTCGTCGAACGGTTGACCACCGTAAGTTAGAGACTCCTCGTATCAGGAGGCGTGGTCAAAGGGCCCACCTGAGCCCTAAAAGAGGGTTAGTGTCTTCGGACACAAAAACGGTAATCACTACCCAACCGGATAATCAGGAAAACAACGATGCAAGTTCACACTGGAAAGTACTGAACCAAGATGATTTGTCTGGGGCTGGGGCTGAGTTCCAGTCGTATTCTCACCACTCTAATAGGATGCAGCTACCCGACTTATTGTATGGATGCATGGTTAGTATGATTACTATAAAAGGTAAAAGATTTGGTTTAAAAGTATTTACTTATTAAATTACTTATATTATTTATTATTGCAGTTAAAACCTGCATTATTTCAATTGTTTCGTATGGTTAATCGTCATGTATGATTAGATAGTATTTTGGAAATGTGAGTCACTACTGAGCAAGTGGAAATGCTCACCCTATCATTAATCCCTTTGCAGTTAAACAGTTGCTCAAGGATAGGTTGATTCAGCAGATATGTTGCAGAGGTTGCAATGGGTATTGGTATAGGTATTCACGCGATAGATGTGTTTAGTTTCTTTTGTATAGAGGTGATCGTAGTTGTATTATTTTGTATTATATTAAGTTATGTATTTTTAAAGCCAATTATATATATATATATATATATATGAATATCATTTAGAATATGGTATTATTATATGTTTATCATAGGTTGGTTTGTTCGTATGTCTCGAGATCTGACATTGAGTCATGGGGATTCGTGTTATGATTTTGGTGCGTTACAGTAAATCTGTTGATCTTGGTATTGATGAAGCTTTGGATTTGTTCCATCGTTTGATTCGAATGCAACCAATACCTTCCATTTACCCTTTCAACCAATTGTTAGGAGCCATTGTCAAAATGAAGAAACACTATCCCTATGATTCCACCATGGTGGTGGTGGTTTCTTTAATAAAATTGAAGGATTCAGTTGGAATTCAACTAGACATTTCTATTTTTAGCATTATGATCAATTGTTATTGCCACTTGGGTCGTGCTGATACGGAGGGTTTTGTTGTATTTGGACAATTTTTCAAACGTGGGTTTCAGCCAGATGTTGTCGTTTTCACTACTCTTCTCAAAGGTCTCTTTCTCCAAAGGGAAAAAGTACAAGCTGTGAAACTGTTTGAAAAAATGGTGGAGAATCAGTATCCATGTGAAGAAAAAGATGAACAGAGGGGTGTATTTTGGGTTTTCTTAACAAAAGGGTAAAATAGTATATTCCAACTATAAAATAGATGGTGTAGATTAGATCTGATGGATGAATGGTATAGATTGAAAAGGGATAATTTAAGAATTTAAAAAAAGAAGGGTATTATTGTAAGTTCATTGGTCAAATATGGTTGACCGTGGTCTTCTGACGAAGTCAAACTGTTAAAAGGTGGAAGACAAATTTTTCGCAAACATAGGGTGTATTGCCAAAACCCGTGACAAAAACAGGGTATACCAGCAAAATGGCCCTTAATTAAATCCCAATAACGTCAACAACCCAACCGCAACCTAGTGAGAACACCTCTTTTGTAATAAAGGATCCATTGTCAATGAAATCAAAAATTACGTAACAATAAATAATAGTAGAAAAACAACAAAACAATAAAGAACAATAACACCAAGATATACGTGGTTTGGCAATGCCTACATCCACGGGGAACAATGACAAGATTTCACTATAAGAAAAGAAACACCGAGTACAATAATCTCTCTAATATCTTTCTCAAGCTTTTAATCTCTCGCCTTAAACCCAATACACCCTTGGTCCTTGGCTCCCAAAGTTCTCTATTCCTTACTTTTTCTATCTCTATGTTTTTTTCTATTTGTTATATTTACATCAACACATTTATTGAGTATTTATAATATCCGGATAGAAGTTGATCCGTGCAAGGATCTGTATTGGTTTCCAAAACCAATTAAGATACAGAGATGGAAACTAAAATTCTGCACGCATTTGAGTTCATACAAATACAAGGATATGATCTCATGGACCACAACCTTTTAAGTTATGATCCAGTGCACCTGAACCTGGCGAGCCAATATACAACAATCTCCACCTTGGGGAGCTATCTACCAAAACAATATTATTGTTGCTTGAATTACTTCAACCTCCCTCACATTGGCAAGAGTCCCCTTGCCTCAATGTACCTCAAGTGAGGTGTTCCACCCAATCTTTAGCATGTAGAAAGATTGAGCAAGTTCAAACAATGTCTGAACTTCTCAACTGAAACCGGCTTAGTAAGACAATCTGAAGGATTCTCATATGTGTAAACCTTCTCAACTTTAATTTCACCCGAGTCCAACCAATCCTGAATCCGATGATAACGAATATCAATATGTTTCGTTTTTAAATGAAATTTTTGATTCTTCGCAAGGCAAATAGCACTCGGACTATCACATCTTATCATCATAGAACTTTGATCTAACCTGAACGTGTTTACTAATTCCTTCCGCCAAATAGCTTCTTTGCGAGCTTCTGTTACCGCCATATACTCCGCCTCAGTAGTAGATAAAGCAGTAATCGTTTGAAGCATTGATCTCGAACTAATCGATCTTCTACCATAAGTGAAGACATACTTTGTGGTGGATCTTTGCTTATTTAAATCTCATGCAAAATCAACATCCACATAACCTGAAACACATGTTTTTTCTTGTTGTCTTTCAAACAAGATACCCAACGTCTTAGTGCCCTTCAGATACTTGAGAATCCATGTCACAACTTTTCAGTGTGGGTTTCCCGGATTTGTCATGTATCTCGATACTACACTTAGTGTTTGAGCTAAATCAGGTCTTGTGCATAGCATTGCGTAGATGAGACATCCTACTGTGTTTGCATACGGCTTCTTCTTCATCTCTTCTACTTCAATATTTGTGGAAGGACATTAACTTTTGTTTAAAACAAAACTATTGTTCAAATGAGTTCACATAAGATCTGCATCAATCGTATTGAAGCGCTCAAGTACCTTTTGAATGTACTTGACTTGTGACAGCCATAACTTTCCCATTTTCATGTCTCTCTTTATTTCCATACCTAGGATCTTCTATGCAGAACTAATATCCTTCATGTCGAATTCCTTGCTTAATAACGTCTTCAGCTCCTTAATTCTAAACATATCCCGACAAACAATAAGCATGTCATCTACATAAAGTAGCAATATGATCACCATCCCATTATCCAACATATGAGTGTACACACAACAATCATAATCACATCTTCTATACCCAATGTTCATCATATAAGAGTCAAAACGTTTGTACCACTGCCTTGAAGATTGTTTGAGCCCGTAACGAGACTTCTTCAACCTACAAACCAGATTTTTTTTACCAGCTTCAACAAAACCCTGAGGTTGAGCCATGTAGATGACTTCCTCTAATTCACCATGGAAAAAAACAGTTTTGACATCTAACTGTTCAAGCTCCATATCCTGCAAAGCAACCAGTGATAGTAACGCTTTAATAGAAGTATGTTTCACTACCGGAGACAAAATTTTATCATAATCAACTACTTCCTTTTGTGAGTACCCCTTTGCCACCAAACGTGTTTTGAACTTTGGTGGTTCTTTCTCATGCATTCCTTCCTTCTTCCTGTAAACCCACTTACAACCAACAATTTTTCTTTCTGCATGTTTAGGAGCCAACTCCCAAATGGAGTTCTTGTATAGAGATTTCATCTCTTCAGCCATAGCTTCAATCCATTCATCTCTTTCGTTACTTTTAACTATTTCACGAAAAGAAGTAAGATCACTTTCACTAATGCTTACAGCATAATGAACTTCTTCCTCGAACCCAAGTCTAATAGGTGCTTTGACTTGTCTTTGGCCCCATTTTTTGTTATGTTGTAAGGTTGTTCCTTATCAGATTCAACATCATTTTCACATTGTTGTTGTTCTGCCTCATCATCTTCAACCCCTGCATCTGACTCCTTCACCTGAATAAGAGTCTCCCTGTTGGATACTTTGGTAAAAGGAGATAGCTCTGTAATTGCTTTCTAGTGTTTTTCTCACAATTCTTCATGTCTTGATTCATAGGCATAGTTTCTCATCAAACACAACATCTTTACTAAGGATTTTCTTTCGATTCACTAAATCCCATAACTTATAACCCTTAACTCGCTTCTCGAAGCCGATGAAAATGCATTCACGAGATTTGGGTTTAAGTTTGGTTCTCTCATCACTGGGAATAAGAGCATATGCACTATATCCAAATACCTTCAAAGTAGAGTAGTCTACCGATTTACCTGACCATACCTCTTCTGCACATCTAAAATCAATCATCTTGAATGGTGAACGATTAACCAAGTGACAAACATAGTTAAGCGACTTTGCCCAAAACATCTCTGGCAGACCTACATGAAACCTTATGCACCTCTTTTTATTCATGAGAGTTCTACTTATCCTCTCTACAACTCCATTTTGTTGGGGATTCTTCTTCATAGTAAAATATTTTGTAATACCTTCATCTTTGCAGTACTGTAGAAACTTCCTATTCTTATACTCACTGCCATTGTCAGTTTTTAAATACTTGATTTTTTTGCCCATTTGATTTTCTACCAATGTCTTCCACTCATTGAATTTAGTGAAAACTTCGGATTTCTCCTTCATAAAGTAGACTCAAACTTTTCTCGAAAAATCATCCATGAAAGTGACAAAGTAGCGAGCTCCACCTTTTGATTGAGTAGGTAAAGGCCCCCACACATTTGAGTGAATATAGTTAAGTACTTTTGCACTTCTGTTCTTTGTATCTGCAACTTTGAAGACTACTTTAGTTTGTTTTCCCATAATACAATACTTGCAGAACTCAAGTTTACACTCTTATACACCCTGTAACAATTGTCCCTCATAAAAACTACGCCGCTTTTTTTTTCAAACGTGTCAAACCAGTCTTCGTTTGAACATATATGATAAGAAGCATCACAATCTAAAATCTAAGGCGAAGAAATATCATTACCTAAAGAAGTTGCCAAAATTCTTCCGTCGCTATCATCTGTAGCAATGTTGGCTGAATTTGAATGTTTGGCCATCGTCTTCTTGTGGGTGCAAAAATTTGATCTACAAACTCGAGATACGTATAGATTAATCGAACAATTACAATAAAAGCCTTGTATAGACAGAGGTAAGATGGGGGGTATACAATGAGACTGGACCTGATCGAGATCAGGCTGCCTACGTATCCAAGAAGACGAATTTGGAATCAAGTCTCTGTTTCCGCTAAGCTCTAATGGAGTTGCTCAGTGGAAGACTCGTAGTTCAGGAGGTTTAGAACTCCTGTATTTGTAATAGGCCGGAGGAGGCTGGCTCAACCACCCCTCCGGTTTTGACTCCATGAACTCAGGTAGTTCAACTGTGAAGATGTCTTCCGTGGAGATAGCTTGCATGCTGCCGAGCGGTTATCTCTTTGGTTTGAATTCCCTTTGACCAGGATGACTGCAATGTGGCATCCTCTGATAGGTCCTGGTTCAACCTGGGTCTTCCTTTATCTTCTCCAGCGGGCTAGAACCGTGGGTTCTGTTAGCCTGGAATTTCGCTGGACTTATCCAGTTGGTTGGGACTTGGATTGACCAAGCCTGAAAGCAAAGACTTGGGCTCGACTCCTCTGACCGGAGGCCTAATCTTCATTGCATACACCCTGGCTAGGTCCTCTGGGCTTCTATGCTAAGCCTTTGGATGAGCCTCTGTCGCTGCTGGACTTTACTGGGCTGGACCTGGCCTACTTGACCGAGGCGGGCTTGGTCGATGTATGGGAACCATTGGTTCAACTTCTTATACAGTAATCGGGGCTCCACCCATTGATCGTGGACTATCCGTTGGGTCAGGGTCCACAAAGCGTATGTGGACTCCTTGAGACCGGGTTGGGCCCTACCTGATAGCCCAGACTTGGCTGGCTAATGCTCAGGTGCTCCCGGTTTAGCTTCTTATACAGTCATCGGTGACACCTGTCGGGTTTTTTTTACTTAGGGTACACACATCGCCCCCTCTTTGTCAAGTAGAAAATCTGTTTGGGAAAGATCTTAGCAATATCTTCCCCGACTGTTCAGGTCGAAAGATTCCTTCCTTGACACGCTTTTTGATGACGATTCCGCATCCCTGGGATCAAGGACTAGGGTTTCTTTCCTCCTCTATAAATAGATAACCGGAGGTGTAGAAGGATGTCCACTTCTCTTTCTCCATTCTCTGTTGTTGTTGCTGCTGTTGAAGCTTCTACTGGAAAATGGTTGACGACCGGGTTGTTGACTTAGCTCACCGTGCATTCAACCTCAAGATAGAACATGTATTCAATCATGTGCAGGCCCAAGAAAAGAACCTTCGTCCAGTTGGAACATGACATGAAGCTCTATCTTAAAAAGCGAGACGACATTATTGCATCCATGCGTCGAGATCTCCGTCTTTCTGAAGATTCGCTTAAACAGGCCGAAGACCAGATTCAGAATTTGAAAGAGAAGGTCTGGATACTTGGCAATGTTACGGCCGGGGGTGCTAGCTGGGACCAGGTCGCCACTTCCCCTCCTACCGCCTCGCGGAATGTTTTGGCAGACTAGTTAATGTCGCACCATTGTTGAGGAGCGGTGCCCTCTTTCTTTGACTTTTGTTCATCAATAAAAAAATTCCTTTTCCCATGAACAGTGCCTCTGTTTGTCTTGTCTTGTCTTGATTTTGGCAGGTTGATTGTCGGTCCATGGGAGACCGTTGCTTCTCGGAAGCAATTGGGCTGTGGCCTGGCCTTTTTAACCTTTGCAGGGTTAAATAGGGAGTTGTTCACTCTTGTTGAGTTATACCTCTCTCGCTTTTCTTCCCTTGCTCATCTTCCATGGCGGCTAGGCATTCTGATTCCAGTTTCGTTGGTGACAATCGGGAACAGTACCGAGCGCATCTCCTTAGCCGTGTGAACAGCTTGAAGGCGCAAGTGGTCAAGCTTGTGGAAGACTAACGTCGGTGGGAAGAGTGCCATGAGGGCCGAATACAAGAGAAGGATGAGGAGATTCAGTGTCTTAAGGAGAGGCTGAAATCAGCTTCTGCTGAACTCTCCCGGACGGAGGGCAAGATTGATGTTGTTGCGATCTCCTCATGGAAAGAAGGGTACGTTGAAGCCAAGGCTAAGTACCATCTCCCTGACTCGCCGGAAGAGTCTGGCTCGGATCCTCCGTCTCCCCCTTTAGTGTAATTTAGCTCCGGTCGCACTATGTAGGGGATTTGGTCACCCCGTATAATGCACTTTGTAATATAATAATTTCTTTTTTATCATCGTCTCGAGCTCCGGTAGATAGGCCCGGTTACTTTCTCACCATGATTAGTGCAAGAACACATGCCGGTCAATCTTCCCTTGATCGTGATGACATAGACCGGGGGTCCACATCTCGCTGACCTGGACGATGCGGACCCCACCTAAAAATGCTGAATGGATCTTGCAGAGTGTACAAGGTGGGTCCCAACTGACGTGGATCCTAGATGACTGTGCGGTGTGGGTCTCAGCTGACTGTGTTAAGTGGGCCCCACTTTATCTTCTCTAAAATCTTCCTTCGTTGGCGGGAAGATGTACAACTTCAACTTATAAAAAGGAAGGCTCGAGAGAATGAACGGTATTCGTTCTGCCGGAACCCTAGGTTCTGAATACTCTAAAATTCCGGCGTCTTCTAGGCAAATTTCATTCCGACGATGAGGAGAACCTTAGTTCTGAGCTCCAATAGTGATGAAGAGCCCCAGAATTTGGCTCCCCATCCCTCTGCTGATGAGGGCAGACCAAGTGGCATTCCGGCGACTAGGCCTCCTTCGCTTGCTGGTGTGGCGGAGGCGGCACCTCTAAATACTGTTGAGCCTCCAATTGAGAGGCCAAGGAGGAGGTGGCAAGCTTCCTCCAACCTTCCCCGAAATCCTGAACTTGAGCAGATGAGCGTGGCGGAAGTTCAAGAGCAGCTTGGCTGGAGAGGGGTGCGGTTTGGTTCCCACCCCTCCATTTTAGACGGTTGCTCCGGCAACCTCATTGCGGTAAGCCTTTACCAACTCATGTATGGCATGCAGCTCCCGCTGCATTCTTCTATTCTGAGACTGTTGTCGTGGTGGAGGATCCAGCCGGGTCAGATGCACGTGTCCTTCTAGATAATTGTGCGTCGGATCGGGCTGATCGCCCTCCACTTTGAGATTCCCTTTGGCCCGGTTGAGATGTTCATACTCATGAAGCCGGTCGCCCGGGAGGCCAAAGAACGTTGCTTCTACGCCATTTCTTGGCGTACTACCCTGCTACCGGGTATCAGAGTTGTCGTCTGACCGCAGGATACAGGTACCGCGGGACTTCATAGGTAAGCATGCGCATGACCTTTCTTTCATTTTTGCCCTTACGTTTTGCGTGATTGCTGAGCTCCGGCTCAGGAATAGTTCCATGCTTGTGCTTGCAGGGAAACGTCAGCTTCAGGTGTCTCTGCCAGCGGGGGTGGACTCCCCTGTTGTTGAAGGAAACATTGAGCTCTTTTTCAGTCTGCCCGCATACCTGCAGGACCTGACACTTCCTGACCAGATTGTGATGCACATCCGCTTCCCGGCCAAGCTTGCAGCCCTGCCGACCCCTCCGCAAGTTATGGAGGTAGAGTCCAGTTTTGGTGATGGTGCTGCCACTGTAGAGAGCCCACTCCTCAGTTTTGAGGAGGAGCCTCCGGTCGAGAGTGAGGTTGTTGATCTGTGGGGGGAGATGGACGACTGGCCTGATGAGGCTCTTCTAGTCGGGGGAAGATCTCCTCCTGATGAGCCAATGCCAGACGTTCTGCCGGAAGTCATCCCGGTTGTCGGGGATGTCCAGGTCAGTGATGCTAGCTCCGTTTGTCATTCAAACCCTCCTTTGGGTCGCAGGAGGAAGCCACATGTTTTTTATGGCTCATCCGACTCCTCCGGTGATCCAAGCCTGATGTCGAGGGATAGCAGACTACTGCTTTCCCGTGGGTCTGGCGAATCAGCTACTGAGGGATTCTTTCCTACCCTAGTGCAGGTACATGCTGAGGTGGACAACCTGGCCCAGCCGGAGATGGTGGTAGGTGCGTCCGAGAAGATAGTGGTCGCCTCTGCTGCTGAGGGAGGCGAGCGGGCTGTGATCTTGGGGGGCCACCAGACGTAGTGGACGCCCCCAGTGTTGGAGACGTTGGAGTTGAG
This sequence comes from Aquilegia eximia, assembly GCA_023053565.1. Lineage (NCBI taxonomy): Eukaryota > Viridiplantae > Streptophyta > Magnoliopsida > Ranunculales > Ranunculaceae > Aquilegia > Aquilegia eximia. The sequence continues at coordinate 44,865 of JALIGU010000040.1, forward strand.
GCTCCGGTGGAGGTAACATCTTCCCAGCCTCCTTCTATTGAAGTTGTTTCTGTGCAGTCCCCTGCCCTGGCTGACCCGAGGGGCAAAGCTGTGATAGATGAGTCTACCCAGGGCTCGAAGAGAGCTGCTTCTGCCTCCCCTGCTGATCAGGGGGAGCTTGTGCGCCCGAGAAGGGAGGATGCCATCTCTCGGGTGTTGAGGGGATCGGTGATGGGTACTACCCGAATTGGTAGTGGCTCTCAGGTCCCTGTTAAAGTTGCTCTGGCCGTTGAGGACGTCCAGACTGAGGTGGAGTTCACCGTGCCGGGCACTGCTGATGATGAAGCCCCGGCTTATGGGTGGGGTAACCAAGTCCCATATATTGACCTGCTCACTGGCCCCACTGTGCAAGTGGGCACTGAACCGGGCGAGTACCAGCCTGAGGCCACTGCGGAGTTCTCGCTGCCGGCATTCACCATTCATCCTGCATTTCTGAGTGGTGAGCAGATGTCGATTGGGGATTCCGGCATCATGAACCTCCACACTGCTTTTGACTATATCTTCCAGAACCTTCTTCCGGAGGACCAGTCATACTACAACCGCCTTTCTCGCGACTGGGCGATGAGGGTGGCTGCCCAGAATCTCATCGCGGTAAGATTCCTTGACTTGAATTCTAGCTTTAGACTTGTTGATGTCTATATGTTTGTTTCTGATCTTTGTTTCTCTTTCTGTCAGACACAAGCTACCATGGCCCGGGTCTTTGAGCTGAGTGTCAGACCCCGGCCTTCTGCCTTGGCGGATTTGGAGCGCCTGCAAGCTGAGAATCGTCAGCTCGAGAAAGATCTGGCGGCAGCCAACAGTGACCGGTGGGCTCTGGAGGAGGACAAGCGGTCCATGGCGATAGACTACCATAACCTGGACTTCACTCTGACCGCTGCTCTCCAGAGGGAGGAGGATGCCAAGACTTCCTTGGCAGAATTGGAGGCTACTTGCGGGAAGCTGGCCCGAGAGAAGCTGGAGCTGGACCAGCGTCTCATCCTTAAGGAGGCGGGGTACGACCGGGCTGCTGAAGAGCTCCGGTTGGCGAAGGCTGCCTATGAGTAGGTCCTCGACCAACTGGAGAAGGAGAAGGCGAAGAAGGGCGGTAATGGCCCCGGTCCTTCTTTTCAACCTTAGCTCCTTTAGATTTTGTAGAAATGTTCTTGTCTCGGTTGCCGGGGGACTTCCTCTTGTACATATTCTTTTCTAAAAAAGAAAATAAAAATAATATTTTGGTAGTGCAAAAACATCTTGTTAGATATCTTTACCTTATTTACATCGTTTATTACAACTGACTATCTCCCTCGCCCCCTTATCGTTTGAAGGAGTTTTCCTTGGGACGATAATAGTTCTTTTTTTTGTCGACTCCATGGCGATTCATGGTCTGCTGCTGAAAAAGGGGTTTGTCCCTGTGATGCATGTTTCGACCGGGGGAAGGTTAGTTCATCTAACGGCCCCGGTTTTTAAGAGTGGATAGCCTCGCTCTTAAGATAGATTTTCAAGACCGGAAGCTAGGTCCAGGCATCTCGGGCCTAAAAGGAGTGTGGCTCCGCATTCAGGACTTAGCCAGGATCGGAAGCTAGGTTCGGGCATCCTGGGTTGGATGGGGTTTGATCCCTGACATCCCTGGTTCCAAGACTGGAAGTTAGGTCCGGGCGTCTTGGGCCTAAAAGGAGCCCAACTCTGCATTTAGAACTTAAACAAGATCGGAAACTAGGTCTGGGCATCCTGGGTTGGATGGGGTTTGATCCCTGACATCTCTGGTTCCAAGACCGGAAGCTAGGTCCGTGCGTCTTGGGCCTAAAAAGAGCATAACTCTGCATTTAGGACTTAGACATGATCGAAAACTAGGTCTGGGCATCCTAGGTTGGATGGGGTTTGATCCCTTACATCCCTGGTTCCAAGACCGGAAGCTAGGTCCGGGCGTCTTAGGCCTAAAAGGAGCATAACTCTGCATTTAGGAGTTAGCCAAGATCGGAAGCTATGTCCGGGCATCCTGGGTTGGGTGGGGTTTTGATCCCTGACATCCCTGGTTCCAAGACCGGAAGCTAGGTCCGGGCGTCTTGGGCCTAAAAGGAGCATAACTCTGCATTTAGGACTTAGCCAGGATCGGAAGCTAGGTCCGGGCATCCTGGACCTCAGTGGAGACTTGGTCTTGTACTTAGTATTTTCAACAGCAAATAATACAAAGTACTCCAATTCTTACGGGAAAGAATTTTTATTGAAATCATCAAATGTAGTACATTACTTGTAGAATTTCTTGGGGTGGAAAGCGTTCCATGGTCTGGAGAAGAGGTCGCCGGACGAAGTTCTGAGGAAGTATGAGCCTTTCGCAGCATGTTTGTCTATGATATAAGGTCCTTCCCAATTTTCTCCAAGCTTTCCAGCGGTTGTATCTTCAGTCATAAGTTTGACTTTTCTCATGACCCAGTCGCCCGGATTGAATTTTCTCTTTACGACTCGCTTGTCATATCCCTTTTTGATGGTCTCCTGGTACCGGAGGAGGTGTTGTAGGGCCTGCTCTCTCTTGTCGTCAAGAACATCTTTTTCCCTTGCCAGAATCCCTTCGTTCTCTCCGGTAAGGACAGTATCAGTGCGGGTTGTGGGAACAAGCAGTTCTGTTGGCATTACCACTTATGCTCCAAAGGTAAGTTGAAAGGGTGTCATACCGGTGGACCTCCTTGGGGTGGTCCGGTATGCCCATAAGACCCCTGGGAGTTGCATCACCCAGTTGTTTTTTGCTTTATCCATCCGCTTCTTGAGTGTATCCAAGATGACCCGGTTGGATGCCTCTGCCTGCCCGTTCCCCTGAGGATAGTACGAGGCTGAGAAGTTGTGCTTGATCCCGAAGGATTTGCAGAACAACCAGATGTTTTTGGTAGTCGAACTGTTTTTCATTATCGGACACTAGCTCTTGAGGAATTTTGAATTCGCAGATTATGTCTTTCCACAAAAATCTTCTGACATCTGAGGCACATACATGTGCCAATGCTACTGCTTCAACCCATTTGGTGAAATAATCTGTAGCGGCCAATAGGAATCTGACTGATTGTGGAACTTTTGGAAGCGGTCCCACAATATCCAGTCCCTACTTGGCGAAGGGCCATGCACTTAGGATAGGATGTAGTTCATTGTCGGGGCATGACCGACCAGGGCATGCTTCTGACATGGGAGGCATGCCTGTGTGAACTTCTTCGCGTCTGTCATCATGTGCGGCCACCAGTATCCTTGGATCATTGTCTTTTGCGCTAAATTTCTGCTCTCGGAATGATTGCCTCAAATCCCAGCATGGATCTCTTTCAATATGACCAGGCCTTGCTCTGGAGTAAGGCACCTGAACAAAACCCCGGAGCCATGGCTCTTCATGTATAGCCTGTGTGACTCCCGGTGCGGTATGACAATGAATTTCCATGCATCCCTCTTAACCTTGGCTGACAGCTTTGGATCTTCAGGGAGCAAACGGTGGACAAGGAAGCTGATGTATGGCTTCCTCCAGTCTTGGCTGTTACTAGGCTACAACTCGGCGTCAATTTTGTCTACTTCAGAATTCAGATTGTCTGGAATGTCTTCAATTGGTTCCTCCGGCGAGAGCTCCAAATCGATGTGGACATGAGAGAGCGGTGGCTCTGACGGGTCTGGTTCGTCCAGCTCCGTTGAAGGTGGTTGTGCTTCTATCCGGCCTCTGGTGAGGCAAGGATTCCAGTCTTCGAGTTGCGATTCTGGTGGGTCATGTGTCTGACCTTGTGATGGTTGACTCGACTTGCCCTGCGTGTTGGGCTCGTTGCCAGACTGTGAAACTTCATAATTTCTTCTTCTTTTTTGTCCTCTGGTGGTTACCATGAGAACTTCCTTCCAATGTTCGCACTCCAGGAGATAGACCTCCGGTAGCGGCATGTCTGGATCTTTGGGCCCGATATTCGGCTCTTTCTGGTATCCAATTGACAGCTGTCGGGGCTCTGTATTGCTGATTGAAGAAGAAAGATACGCCAGGGCATCTGCGTGCTTGACGTCAATCATTGGTCGCTGCTCGACCGTGATGAATTCGAACTTCCCTGCCATGGAATGGACGATTTCAAGATATTTTGCCATCCGGTCGTCCTTGGCCTGGAAGGATCCGGCGAACTGGTTCGCCACTAGCTTTGAATCTGTCTTGATCATGACTCCCCGCACCCCAATTGGAGTGCTGTCTGGAGACCATATATAAGAGCGTCGTACTCAGCTTCGTTATTCGAAGCTGGGAATCCCAATCTGACAGATTTTTCTGTCTTCTGTCCATCTGGGCTGATCAAGAGACAACCTATGCCGGACCCTGTACAGTTACTGGATCCGTCAGTATAGATTGTCCATGTTTCGCTGTCTCCTTCGGCCGGAGACTCCTGTGACCGGGGGGCATCGTTCGCCCCCAGTGTATCCTCCTCTAGTTCTGGATTGACCGGGATATCCTCGATGGGAAAGTCTGCCATCAAGGAGGCTATTGCATGTCCTTTCTCCGCGGTTCTAGGTTCATACCGGTTGTGGTATGCGCTGAGGTAGCTGGACCATTCGATTAGTCGATTAGACTCTTCTTGCTTTCCAAGAGCTTTTCTGAGCGAGAACTCCGTATAGACTTTGACCGCTCTTCCTTGGAAATAAGGTTTTAGCCTCCTGGCTCCATGTACCAATGCCAGAGCTATCTTTTCGATTTTTGAATATCTTGTTTCAGCTCCCTGTAGTACTTTGCTGATGAAGTAGATCGGTTTCTCCTTCGGTTCTTCCACAAATATGACTGCACCGACTGCTATATCGGATGCAGCCAGATAGAATGGCTTGCACCGGTTCGAGTACCTGGAGATGAACCTGTTGAGAGCGGCTAACCTCCCGGTTAGCCTCTGGAATTCTTTAACTGTCTTTGGGGCGGGCATCTCTAGGACTGCCCAGACTGATCTGGATTGGCTTCTATGCCTCGGTTGGTCATGAGAAAGCCAAGGAACTTGCCGGAAGAAAGACCAAAAGAACATTTGGCCGGATTCAGCTTCATGTTGTACCGCATCAGGATGTCGAATGTCTGCTGTAGATCTCGCAAATGATTGTCTTTCTCCCTGGTTTTGACCACCATCTCGTCTATGTAGAATTCCATGGTCTGGCCTATGAGCTCGTTGAAGATGGTGTTGACCAGCTTCTGATATGTCGCTCCGGCATTCTTTAGACCAAATGGCATCACCCGGTAGTAGTAAAGGCCCCGGTCGGTGATGAATGCGGTATGTTCCTGATCTTCTTCGTGAAGTGGAATCTGGTTGTAACCGGAGTATGAGTCCATGAAAGGCAGTCTTTGATATCCGGCGGTGGTGTCTACCATGTCTGTGATCCTGGGGAGTGGATGTGGGTGCACAAGACATGTTTTGTTAAGATTAGTAAAATCGATGCAAACTCGAATCTTACCATTCTTCTTCGGGACGACCACGATGTTGGAAACCCACGTAGGGTAGATGACCTACTTGATGAAGTTGACTGAGAGTAGCCGATCGACTTCTTCGTTGACCGCCAGTTTCTGATCCGGTGCCATTCGTCTTGGTTTCTGTTTGACCGGTTTGTACTGAGGATTAATGTCTAGATTATGGCAGGCGACCGTAGGGTCTATTCCTGGCATCTCGTTGACACTCCACGCGAAGACGTGGTGATTCCACCGGAGCAGAGTGATCATCGAATCCTTCTCTGCCTCTGGTAGACCGAAAGAATTGTAAGTCGTCTTGTGGGATTCCGATCCCACAATAACTTCCTCCAGCTCGTCGACCGCTGGTAATATCCTGGCTTTTGTGTCTGGCTTCCCCTTGGCAGACTTGCCGGGAGCTGGTTGCTATTGATGAGAGTCTGTGAGGAAGATAGTGTTCCCCTTGGTTTCGAAGATGGACTTTCCTTTGACAGCATCGAGATTGCACTTGAATGTCGTCCCTTGGTCTTCCTTGACTCTGCAGACTCCGTTGGGAGTCAGGAATTTGAGGCTCTGGTGGAAGGTGGACACTATGGCTTTCATCTGATGAATCCAGTCCCTTCCCAGAATAACGTTGTAGCAGGAGGGGGAGTCGACTAGCAGGAAGTCTATCCCGACGGTGTTGAACCCCACCGTGATTGGTAGGTGGACTCGCCCAGAGGACTATGTTGGCTCCCCGTTGAATCCATAGATAGGAGTCTCATTAGATTCGATGAGACCCTTAGATAGCTCCATAGCTTTGTAGGCGCATGGGAACATAACACTGGAGGTTCTGCCGACATCGACCATGACTCGTCGGACCCGGTAGACTCCAATCCATGCTGTGATGGCCAGGGCATCATTGTGCGGATAATGCACGCCCCTCTTGTCTTCTTCGGTGAATGTTAAACCTCCGGGGACAATGGACTCAGTGTTCATCCCTTCGTTGAAGTTGAGCTGTCCAACTTCATGGAGATGCCCTATCCACCGGAGCTTTTCCAGAGCACAATTCTTCCTTTCTGTCTTAGAAGAACCGGGTGTATGTACATGGCAGACATATACAATTCGATCTCCATTTTTCACCTGTTCGACTGTTCCGGTCTGTACCATGTCAGAGATGAGCCCGGCGTCGACCAGGCGCTGCATTTCATACTTTAATTACCTGTAGTTCTTCAGCTCGTGACCGTAGTCGTTGTGATGATCACACTTCTTGGACTTATCTCTTCTGCCCTCCGGGTCTGCCGGAAGGGGGGCAGGTTTGTTGAGCAACCCTCTGTTCTTGATCTTTTTGAATACTTCCTCGAGAGGGAATCTCAAGGGAGTGAACTCCATTTCCTTGCGTTCGCCCCCAATAGGCTTTTCTGATCGGCGATCGGGTTGTCGGGCCGACGCTTTCCCCTTCCTGTCCGTGTTCCTGTCAGGGGCTTTTACTTATTTGCGATCCCTGCCGGAGCTTTCTTCCTTTGCCTTCTGCGGCTTCTCGGAGGTTTGGCCTCCGGCAAGTCTCTTTCTTCTGGCTTTCAGGTCGTCCTGCTCCTGAGTATACCTTTCCACTTTCTCGAGCAAGGCTGAAACAAATGAGGGTGGCTTTCTCGCCAGTGACCGATACAATTCCTCATGGTTGCTATTCAAGGACTACTTGAAAGCTTGAATAACGACGCTATCAGATGCGTCCTGTACCTCAGATAGTAGGGTTCGGAACCTCCGGGCCAAATTCCTGAGTGTTTCGCTCCGGTCTATCTGTAGGGAGAACATGACTTCAGCTCTTTTCTTGGTCTTCACATTGAATCGATACTTCTCTTCGAACAACTCAGCTAGTTGTACAAATGTGCGGACGGATGTGGGTGGCAGATTATGATACCACATCTGTGCCTCGCCTTTGAGTGAAGCAGCAAACATTTTCGCTAGTAGCTTGTCATCATGGTCCCAGCATGGTGTTTTTGTAGTTCATAACATTCTGAACCGGACAACCGTTTGTCTCGTCATACTGTTCGAACGGCGGTTGCTTGAAGTTGGCCGAGACCATATGACTCTTGACCTCTTCTGCTAAAGGTGATATGGCTAACCTTGAAAGATTAAACTTTCTGACTCGCTCATCCTGGTTCGCTTTGTTGGATACAGCAACATCGATCATCTCTTGTAGCTTGAGTTGATTCATCTGTTCCACATTCAGCTCCGGTTGTCTCTGATGAATGTGGACCCTTTGAAGGCTCTTTGTTCTCTAACCGTGGCGTGCCGGGGGAGTACTCTGGTGGCTCCTCCGGTGCAGTCTCCCTGGAGGACTGGTTTCTTCGAAAGATCTGCTGCAGGCAATCCTGCTGCCATCACGCGGCCCAGGTGTTCTTGCGCGTCCGCGACGATGTCTCTGAACTGGAGAGATAGACATCTTATCTCTCCCTGGTGCTAGCCTGTCCCAGACAGGATGGGGACCATGGCTATGAGGGATAAGACTTCGGTCACTGCTTGACCGTGGCCTTATCTTCTTCTGAGGAGATGGACTCGAAGATAGGGATGAAGATGACTGACTATCTTCGGCTCTGGTTCTCTTCTTTCTCCTTAATTCTGCATTTTCCCTGGTCAGCCGCTTGATGATTGCAGTTGGGGACTGAACCGCTAGTCCTTTTCCCTTCTGCTGCTCAGTATAACCTTCTCCCGTTGTCAGGGGAGAGATTCTTTGGACTCTTCTTGTAGTGGCTGCCCTGGAAGGTTCAGGATCTTGTGAAGCTGGTATCCTGACGGTCCGGTTGACCGCATCAGGATCACCAGGATTGTTAGTGATTTGCACCACTAAGTTCTCAGCCTCCGGCTGTTTACTTTCAGAGTGTTGCGAGCCCTGATCGTGGCCCTCACTCCCGAGAACTGATTCTTGATTCACCGGTTCTGTTGCTTCAAGAACCAAAGACAGAAGAGAAAGGTTCTTTGTGTGACTTTCAGTAACTTGACTCATTCCATTGTTGGACGAGTTAGGCGTCTCTTACTTCCAGCCATTGCTGCAGTAACTCTGGTATGACTGGAATGAGATTCCTTGTAAGGCTCTAATACTGATGGGATATTCAGCCCCACGATGGGCGCCAAAGAGTGTGGGTGCAAAAATTTAATCCACAAATTCGATATGTGTATATATTAATCGTACAGTTACAATGAAAGCCTTGTATACACAGAGATAGGATGGGGGGTATACAGTGAGACTGGACCTGATCGGGATCAGGCTGCCTACGTATCCAAGACGATGAACTTGGAATCAAGTCTCTGCTTCCACTAAGCTCTAATGGAGTTGCTCAGTGAAAGACTCGTAGTTCAGGAGGTTCAAAACTCCTCTACTTGTAGTAGGTCGGAGGAGGCTGGCTCAACCACCCCTCCGGTTTTGACTCCACAAACTCGGGTTGTTCAACTGTGAAAATGCTTTCCATGGAGATAGCCTGCATGCTATCGAGCGGTTATCTCCTTGGTTTGAATCCCCTTTGACCAGGATGACTTCCACGTGGCATCCTCTGATAGGTCCTGATTCAACCTGAGTTTTCTTTATCTTCTCCAGCGGGCTAGAACCAAAGGTTTTGTTGGCCTGGAATCTCACTGGACTTATCCAGTTGGTTGCGACTTGGATTGACCAAGCCTAAAAGCAAAGACTTGGGCTTGACTCCTCTAACCGGAGGCCCAATCTACACTGCATACTCCCTGGCCAGGTCCTCTGGACTTCTGTGCTAAGCCTTTAGATGAGCCATTGTCGCTGTTGGACCTTACTGGGCCAGACCTGGCCTACTTGACTAAGGCGGACCCAGTTGATGCATGAGAGCCCACGGTTCAACTTCTTATACAGTAACCGGGGCTCCACCCATTGATAGTGGACTATCCGGTGAGTCAAGGTCCACAAAGCGTATGCGGATCTCTTGAAACCGGGTTCGGACCTACCCGATAGCCCAAGCTTGGCTGGCTACTGCTCAGGTGCTCGCGGTTTAGCTTCTTATACAGCTATCGGTGACACCTGTCAGGTTTTTTACCTAGGGTACACACAATATGCATTGTCATTTTTATGTTATACATATATGTTAACTCGGCTCTACACTTTTGAAATATCAGATAAAAACTTCTACGATTCAATCCAACATATCGTCAGAAGTTTATGGACAAAACTGGATTGTCTCTTCTGAATTGAAATCAACAGAAGTAAGTCAACTCTATATACGTTGCCTTGGATGTACATATGCTTTAGACACAATCTTCAGAGTTCATGTTATTAGTGCTTACACATCCTAATGCATTTCAATCACATAGTTTTCTTTTGACCGGGTTTGGCGTAAGCACAATCTTCAGAGTTCCTGTTATTTTGCCCGGGGAAAATTGGTCAAAACTCCCTATATTTTGACCGGGTTTGGCGTGAACCCCCCAATGTTGTCCAATTTTGGCGTTAACTCCCTTCCGTGAAGAAACCCCCCAAGTTTTTGTCCATTCAAAGTTTGTTTACCTATTATACCCCTAATTTAAATAATTTGTCTAAACCCCCCAAATTTTGCTTACCCATTATACCCCCAAATTCAAATTAGTGAAGTTAGTTTTGATAACCAATTTTTGGGGGGTTTAAACAAATTCATTTGAATTAGGGGTATAATGGGTAGTCAAACTTTAAATGGATGGAAACTTGGGGGTTGGTTAACGGAAGGGGGTTAACGCCAAGATTGGACAATATTGGGGGGTTCATATCAAACCGATCAAAACCTAGGGGGTTTTGACCAATTTCCCCTTCTAAATTTTGGTAGCTTACATACATTTAGTGGGCGATTTTGTCAAAACCCCATGTGTTTGTGCGTTTATTTGCGAATACCCCACTAAAGATTTTTATTTTGTCTTAGCACTAGGAAGTTAACGATTCTGTCAAAAACCTGTTAGTAGAATGTGACGTGGATTATTTAATAATAAATGAATCTGATGTGGTGTAAACTTAAATAAGAGTACACGTGTTATAATCTGGTTGAACAGATGTGATTAAATTCGACGGCTATGATATGTACCAAGTAAAGATTAAATCCGACGGCTATGATAGTTCCTAATTATACTCTTCACCGTTTTATTCAGATCTGGTCTAATTCCGATCCACCAACAGCAACCATACTTCATCACAACTATCTCCTTCTTCTAATCAGAATTTTTTATTTCTCCTCAACAACTTAGAGATTTAATTAAAAAGATTGAAGTTAGAGATGCAAATTGTTTTGAAGGAATTGCAAGAATTATTGAATTTGCAAAAGTTTGTGATGAGAATCATAAGTTTGTTGCTAATATAGAAGGTTTTGTTCTTGTTTTTGTTGATATTTTAAGTAATGTGAAGGTTGATAATGATTTGAAAAAGAAAATTGTTGTGTTTGAACAAACAATTAGGGTTTTGGATTTGGTTTTAATGGAATACAGAGATAAAGATCAATTGATGAGATCAATGGCGAAAAATTGTGATTTATTAGTTTCAATTGTTTTTATTTTGGAGAAAGGGAATTTGGATTCAATAATTGGATCAGTTAGGGTTTTGGAATTGATTGCTATTGATACAGAATCAAAACTTCGAATTGTTGGGAATGTTGAATCAATTGTTTCAACTAATTTCTTCTGAAATTGACTATCTTTTCGGTTGAAAACAATGTTGAGGGATTTCCAAGTCCAAACTTTGGAATGTTAGTTATAGTAGAAAATAAAAGAGAAGTCATTAAAAGAGAACAGAAGAAGAAGAATAAGAAGATAGAAAGTTCAAAGTTTCATTTCAATTTTTTGTTTCAGAGAATCAAATTAGGTTGGGGAAGAAGACAACCTGTTTATAGACTACAACCGTTGATTATAATGGATCCGAAAGCATCAGATTTAAACATGTGTCCCCGAGTTAAATCCACGTTAGCATACTTTTCCACGTCAGAAACAGCAGTTACTTTTTAGACGGAAACGTTAACATCCTAGGGTGAATACCAATTCAAAATCTTTAGTGGGGTATATGCAAATTTCCACACAAATGTCTAGGGTTTTGACAAAATCGCCCACATTTAGTTCTTAAAATTTTAGTATTTGCAAATTAAACCAAACATATGGAGGTTCATTTTATCAACGTCAAATACGAATTCATTTGTCACAATTGGGTTTTCAACTACTGATAGGATGGAACTTCTCTGACTGACCCAACTTATGCTTTCTTATCTGTAATGAAGTAGTGACACTGGAGTAAGATACATCAATTTCACAATGCAATTACAGAGGTTTCAGCCAAATGACTTGGGAAGAAGGCTTGCAGAGCTCATCTTTCCGGATTGAGTCCCTTCTTACAAATTGGGAAAAGGGTTGCAATGGTAAGGATTTAGTTTGTTTAAAATAATGATTTAATTCATCAAGATGTACTTTTTTTTTTATAAGAAGAATGTGAGAACATGTCCCTCGAGTGTTATGTTCTTCCTGTTTGCTCAAAATCCATACGTAAATTGTTCTTTGTGCTACTGTCATTGGTAAGCAATTATTGATATACAAGCTGCTACTCAGTTTAAAATAAGAACCACCTGATCAAGTTAACGTTATGCTAAATGTAGTTGGAATGCTTATAGATGAAGGAGGGAGTCGAGAATATTGAGAAGTGATCGCTTTATGGATGAAGCTTATCAATCCACAATCATTTGTAATCCTTCACAAAGAATACTGAGAAGTGCTACTGTCATATGGCCTGAACTGAAGGTAAGGGGGTAGCTCATGCAATTTGGAAAATTCGCAGTGGTCAAGTGTGTGTGGAAACATATGATTCTGTAGTGTTAATGATGAAAGAATGCTAAAGAATAAAATGTTGGGTCACATTAAAGAAATTGTGTGGTTATGCATGAAGAGAAGAGCTTGAAATTGAGACAAAATCTGTAGTTCAAGGACCTGTTACTGGATTGGGAGAGTATTATGACTGAATAATGATAATAGCAAGAAGCAATCCAGGTACAATTTGGAGGCAAAGAGATGTAGCAGCAACACGGATATTTCAGCTTCAGTACACGCGTGGTTGGACTACTACAAGGATGACAATGGTACAGTTTATTGTTTTTTCGTGATGGGAGTTGCAGACTCTTGGTGGCTCTACTGTGGGGGCTTTGCTGGGAATTTTTTTGTGATTTGTGTAAGTTTTCATGCAAGGTTATTTTCTTATGGGAAAAATTTACCTGCCGGTACTTTTAACGTATGCTGATCAAGTTGTATTTTTGGATTTGACATTATGATTTTATCATAAAAAAAAAAAAAAACTTCGAAGCTTTAGCGACCCACTGCTCTCAAAAGGATGGGAAGTACGATGAGCACACAAGGGGAGCACAATCTTGCTCGGTTCAAGAGCAGACTGCAACAGGATTGTGTAAGCATTGGGTCACTGAGACGCTGACCAGGATGTAATTTGGTCTATGTTAATTTGATCAGTTAATAATAATGTTGTTATCTTTTATCCAAAAAAAAAAAAATTAAATTAAAAAAAATATACATATAACTTATAATGTCGAAGTTATACCATCAGATTAACGTAAACGGACTAACCCGTGCATAGCACAAGACCACCTCCATGTAAAAGGGAACAATCTCCCTCTAGCTCTTTCATCTCTACTCATATCATATCAATAAAACAATACTCATCTTTCCTGTAAACGTAGATACCATTGTCGAACCACATAAAATTCATACGTCTACTTACTTATTTTTTGCAATCTCCATCTTGAGTTTATCTTATTTATGTAATGTATTTACAAACATAAACCCCCTTTTCTCACCGTTCTGAAATTCTAAGGGCTAAGAAAATGATTTTCATTGTATATAAAAAATAACAGTTGGAAAATAAGCTTGCCAATCAACATAAGCATAGTACATTTTTGCAATGGTTTACTAAGAGAGAAGACTTTTTGTGGTTACATTAGAGCATCTCTAATGGGTCTCCCAAATATTGCCGACACATGGGACGATTTAGCATACACGTAGGTGCCACCTACTTTCCCATCACTTTTTTTTTTACGTCTCCTATACCTATATCAGGGGTAACCCTAACGCAAAACCTTTTTTTTTTTCTAAATTTTATCTTCCACGCTGGTCTAACCAGCGTGGATATTTTTTTCTGAATCTTTCTGTTCCACGCTGGTTGAAACAACGTGGAAGATTTGGGCTTCTGCGCATGTGGGCTTGGAGGCTGGACTGGTGGACTGGTGGTCGTGGGCTGGGCTATGGGCAGGATTTGTAATTATGTTCCACGCTGGTGAACATTGAAGGTTTGTTTTTTTTTCGCGACCAGTAAACAGAAACCACCATCTTCTCCAATTTCCGCCCTATGCTGTCAGGGGCGGAGCGAAGCGCCAGGCGCTCGGTTTCTGCCTCACCGCCTCGACCGCCTAGGCGGCGCCCTGATCAGACCCCTGACAGCAATCAGCAATACACTATACAGTCAATCAGCATCACAGTAATACAATTAACTGTATACAGTTATACTGTTATACACTATAGTTTTCAAATGTTCAATCCTATAAAAATTAAAAACAAACTTAAAACTTTAACTTCAATTGAAAAAAGAAAAAGATTGAATTTGATTTGCAAAATTAAAAAATTTAAAGAAAAAATTGAATTTGATTAGGTTTGGGTTTGATTTAGGAATTAGGGCATGTAAGAAATTTAAAATATTAGAAGAGATCAAGAGAAAGAAACAAATTTAGAAGAAGAAGAAGAAGTGAAGAACTTACAAAGTTACAGTCTTACAGCAGCAGCAGCTGGGGTAGAGAGAAGAGAGAAGAAGAAGCAGCAGCAGCAGCAGGTAGCATCAGCGAAGACAGTAGGCAGTGTTTAATTCTGGACATGGGCTTTTTCATTTTGGGCCGCTTGAGCGCCTCTGTATTAACCGCCCTGCGCAGAGCGCTGCGCCTAGGCGCCGCCCAGGCGCCTCGAAGCGTTTTAGGCGCTATTTTACCCAAGCGAAGCGGCCCCTTTCCGAAATAGCGCCTAGGCGGTTTCCGCCGCCATTCTTCTTCTTCTTCTTCCGCCATTTTCAAATAAATTCTGTTTGATTTTGCTGCTTCAACTTCTTCCTACTCAATAATTACCTGGCCCTTTTAATATCTTTTGTTATTTTTCATATTTAGCCCCCTTTTTTATCAATTTTAACTCAAAAATTTAATTTTTTTCTAAATCACAAATTATGGCTTCAAAAAGAAGATTGTGTGGTAAAATCATTCAAAAGGTGTATCAAGGAACTAGTAATACTATGGAAGATCAATCTTTAGATAATATGGAAATGGAAGTTGCCAAAATTGATTTTCCACATTTTCGCGAAGTTCGAGATTATACACCAAGAGAGCTCGCTCTATGTACGGGATCGCATATTAGTGATAACCAGTATTCCGTCGATGTAAGTGTTTGATTTGATTTTTAATATATTTAACTTTTAATTAATATTTAATTAATTTTTAATTAATTTTATTAGTTTTTTAATTAATTTTTTTATTAGTTTGTAATTGGTAAATTGCTCGTTTAATGTAGAGGATGAAAAATTTGACATATAGAGGCAAAATGAATAACGTAATGACTTGGTGGTCATATATGGTGGAGAGAGGAAATAATTTTGCTCATGTACGAGACCGAATACAAGCGACGCCATTTGGGCCTCTCGTTTCTTTGACACCATTTCGAATTGATCGTCAACTTATATTCGCGTTGCTTGAGCGATGGTGGCCGACGACACATACATTTCATTTGCCTCTCGGTGAGCTTGCTTTTACTCCTCATGATTTTACTATGCTTACGGGTTTGCGTGTTGGGGTGGGAGAGATTGTGCCATATATTCCATCTTATGATAATAATGAGTGTAAGGCTTGGAAGGATGAGGACAAACAAACAGGTTTACAGTATGGTTTTTTTGAGAATATATATATGATGCGTATTGCTGCTGATGATGATTGGGTGTTAGAGCCCAATTCAGTTGAAGAGGATGAGTATGTGTTAGTTTTTCTGTTATACTTTGTGTCCGGGGTTTTGTTTTCTACTGGACACAGTTGTGTGAAGTTGGGTTGGTGTGGAGTGTTGCTTGATACAAGCAAGATTGGAGACTACGATTGGGGCGGTGCAGTGATGGCACACATGTATTATCAGATGGATTATTTTTCTATGAGTGGCAAGAAATTACACAACATCGGTGGGTTCATTTGGATTCTATAGGTTAGTTATGATTTTTATATTATTTTTAATTTTTAATTAATCTAAAGCATGAATGATTTTTTTTGTTTTTGTATATAATTTTTTTAATTACGAAATTTTTATTATGTAGTTTTGGTGTTATGAGTATCTGGGCACGTGTAATCCGATTTTGTTACACTGTAGACCACAAGTGTTCCCTCGTAGTCTTATTTGGGCCCTTGAAAACCGAGCTGAAATGATGGGACTTGTAACGAATAACTTTAAACAAGCAAGGGCCTCGATCGAACAGAAAACTTGGGATAATATTAGGTGGATGCCTTGGGTTGGGTTACCCTCAAACAGTGTCCCACATATTGACACCTCTAGAATCATATCTCAGACGAGAGTGGTTTTAGTTTCTCTAGAGATTAGTGTTTGGTTTTTAGGGGATAGATGTTTACGACAGACGACTGGTATGATAGCTATTCCTCATCCTCCACCACCTGATATGGCTCCAGTGAGTCTTCCTTTGGAGCAAATCCTGGTTCGTAGATCATCCTTTAACTGGCCAGTTAGTTCAGCTTTTTGTCAGTTTGTTACGGCTATGGAGTACCAGTTATATTGGAACACTGTTTCCCGGGGCACATTAGCTATTTCCCTCGTCTCTCGTGAGGGTAACGTAGATTATGTGTCATGGCAAGGCATACGACTAGAGTATCAGATTCCTTTCCCAGCAGACCCTACTACTACTCAGCAAGATTACCCTTTGAGACAAATACAATATGGAGAACAAGCTGGTGAACATAGCCTCAGGTTGATGGGATCACAAGGTATGACCTGGACTGTACCGGTTCATTTTCTCGACCGTGACTTAGTTACACAGCATGTACCTGATTTTGATACCTTAGACGAGGTATGTTTATTTATTTTTATTTACAATTGTATTTATAATTTTATATTTGTTAGTTAAATCTTTTATATTTATAACTAAGGGAATTCTTGTGAATACAGGCTGCTCTCCGGTCACGCTTAGCAGATGCTGTAATGCTTGGTTAAGGGATGCGGTATGTAGCATTTGATTCTTCTGAGAGATATTATGGTTGGTTGCAAGAGCAAAGGATTGCCACAACAAGGGCTGAAGAAGAACTCGCAATAAGTGCTTCTAGGGTTGCTGAGCTGACAAGCACATTAGAGGCCTTGGTAAGTAATTATTAATTACTATTACAGTTAAACCCTAAAATTTATTAATTTTAGTTATTAAGTTTTAATTGTATTTATATTTGATTGTAGGAGTTGCAAGGGCACACTAGACGTGGTGGACGGGGAAGAGGTGGACGGAGCCGAAGTGGACGAGGCCGAAGTGGGGAGAGTAGTCAGGGGAGTGCACCTTGAGTGTTTTGAGTGCTTGATATTGCTTGATATTAGGGTTGTTTTGAGTGTTTGTTAACTGTATACTATTGCTTGATATTAGGGTTGTTTCTGTTAAACCACCATAGAAGATAAATGTATGGTTATTTCTTAATGATTTATTTATTATTCGTTTAAAATAGTAATAAAAATATATTAATCAAAATAGTAATACATTAATCAAATTAAATTCGAAATTCAATACATAATTAGATAAAACATTTTAACCTTCGATACATTTTAACTTTCATACTCTTCACCACAAGTTGAACAAAATATTTTACCCAATGCATAATCAAACTCAAACGAATCATGGTTACAATTTTCGGGAAGCACATGAATTTCATCTTCATACTCGTCAATAAGTCGATTAAATTCATCATCGATACGCTTTTGTTCTTCGGGTGTTAATGTTTTTTCTTCTTCGATGATTTCTTTCTCCATTTCTTCACGTTTTTCATTTTTCAGATCTTCAATGCTGAACGAAAAGTGTTTGACAGAACCATCTCTCATAATTATATAAAGAAAAATGTCACAAATGAAGAAGATGAAGAATGAAGAAGTAGAAATGAAGTAGATATTGAAACGAAGAACATGTATATATAGATGTGATTTCTAGCCGTTTAGAAATTTAGGGAAATTTAGCCGTTCGGAAAATATGGCCGTTCGGAGGTAGCCGTTGGAAATTTAGGGTCCACGCTGGTTAAACTGGCGTGGAATTAAAAAAAAAAAAAAAGGTTCCACGCCGATTTGACCAGCGTGGAATTAAAAAAAAAAAAAAAAGTTACACGCTGGTGTGGAAGATGTTATTTTTGCCATTTCCTATAATCCTATCTCTAGTTCGATTTTGGACGAAGTTTTAGCAGACCAGCCCATCACATCATACGTAATTTTGGGGGATTTCCTAAATTTTAGGAAATAGAAGACCCACGAGGGATGCTCTCAGGCCGAAAGGGTTTGCAAAAGTGCAAAACGCGCCCCAGCTTCTAAATTTCATCAAGCAATACAAAAATGAATACAAAAATGAAAACTCCACCTACTTCAATCAGACACTTGTCTTCTTCACTTTTAAGTGGACAAGTGGGTCCGCCATTTGTAAAAAAAAAAAAAAAAACAAAAACAGGAGGTTCACATTCAACTAGATTTTCACCCGTTGTTTGTTGGTGGGTTTTAATGGCAACAAATCTTCTTCTTCTTAACAGTAAAACCATCAAAACCAAAACAAAATCATTAATTAAAAAATATTCTGATTCTGATTCTTCTTGCTGCCGGCTAATGATAATTTCAATCTTTAAACAAGAAGAAGATTACAACAAATCTGTTTGTTTTCACCACTATAAGAGAGAAATAGAGAGAGAGAGAGAGAGAGAGAGAGAGAGAGAGAGAGAGAGAGAGAGAGAGTCAACTAGCTAGGTTGAGAGAGAGAGAGAGAGAGAGTGAGTCAACTAGCTAGGTTTCTTCAACTTCAAGCATGGAGATTAGAGTGAATTCAATGGCAATGGTTTTTCTTGTTATTGTATTGTTTTGGAATTTTGTTTATGGTGATTTTATTAAGTATAATACTGGAGCTGCTATTGTTGATGGGAAATTGAATGTTCATTTAGTTCCACATTCACATGATGATGTTGGTTGGTTAAAGACTGTTGATCAATATTATGTTGGATCTAATAACACTATCCAGGTTCATTCATTCATTCATTCTTCTTTTTCTTCGTTTAATTTCGAGATTCATTATTAAGTAAGTTGATAAGTTTTTGGTTTGTTTGTGTAGGGTGCTTGTGTTAGGAATGTGTTGGATTCCTTGGTCGATTCATTGCTTCGTGATCCTAATAGGAAATTCATTTTTGTAGAACAGGTATACTTTGGAATGCATTGCTCTCTTAATTCTATATTAATGCTGTAGGTTTAATTCACACTACGCTAAGACCATTATGCTACTTGTTCTTGTTATACTAATTCTTGAATGTCAAATGGTTTCTTGTTGAAAATAAATTTTGGCAAAACTACTTCATGCTACCAGCCTAACAGTCTCTAGTGTGTTTGATAGGCTTTTTTTCAACGATGGTGGGCGGAGCAAAATAATGAAACACAGAAAGTAGTGAGGAAACTTGTGGATTTGGGCCAATTAGAATTTGTGTATACTTCTTCTTCAACTGTGTTTTCATTTTTATAAAGACTCTTTCATGTGGTTATATTCATTTGTTTACCTTGGCTCAGAAATGGTGGCTGGTCTATGCATGACGAAGCAACAACACATTACATAGACATGGTTGACCAAACAACTTTAGGCCATCAGATGATTAAGCAGCAGTTCAACAAAGCTCCTCGTGCTGGGTGGCAGATTGATCCTTTTGGACATTCTGCTGTCCAAGGTTACCTACTTGGAGCTGAGGTAATGCACATTTTTTAAATGACCTTATAAAATAGAAGATAAGATGGTACTCCCGAACATGGCTTTTATGGAACATGGCTTTTATTGATCGATTTTAAATGACCTTATAAAGGAAAAATGGTATTCCCCCGAACATGGGTTTATTGGTCAATACATACTGAACAACCAAATTATATGTAACAATTGATGTTGTACCCACATATTTTGCATTTAACTTCACTAGGTATATACTAAATTTTGAAATGACTTTCTTTATAGCTTCCTGAAATTGCTACATGTTCACTTTGTGCTTTATTTCGTTATGCTTGTTTCGGTCTGACATGGTTATGAAGAGTCGAACACAGATTTCATACAAATTTACCATGTCCATAACTCCATACACTCTTTACAGCATAGAAAGTTTGTCATTAGATATGATGTTATGCATGGAACAACATTTGATGTTGTACCCACATATTTTGCATTTAACTTCACTAGGTATATGCTAAATTTTGAAATGACTTTCTTTATAGCTTCCTGAAATTGCTACATGTTCACTTTGTGCTTTATTTCGTTATGCTTGTTTCGGTCTGACATGGTTATGAAGTGTCGAACACAGATTTCATACAAATTTACCATGTCCATAACTCCATACACTCTTTACAGCATAGAAAGTTTGTCATTAGATATGATGTTATGCATGGAACAACATTTGATGTTGTACCCACATATTTTGCATTTAACTTCACTAGGTATATGCTAAATTTTGAAATGACTTTCTTTATAGCTTCCTGAAATTGCTACATGTTCACTTTGTGCTTTATTTCGTTATGCTTGTTTCGGTCTGACATGGTTATGAAGTGTCGAACACAGATTTCATACAAATTTACCATGTCCATAACTCCATACACTCTTTACAGCATAGAAAGTTTGTCATTAGATATGATGTTATGCATGGAACAACATTTGATGTTGTACCCACATATTTTGCATTTAACTTCACTAGGTATATGCTAAATTTTGAAATGACTTTCTTTATAGCTTCCTGAAATTGCTACATGTTCACTTTGTGCTTTATTTCGTTATGCTTGTTTCGGTCTGACATGGTTATGAAGTGTCGAACACAGATTTCATACAATTTTACCATGTCCATACACTCTTTACAACATAGAAAGTTTGTCATTGGATATGATGTTATGCATGGAACAACATATAACATGCATTATGCTGTTGGCCGAAACAAGAATATGTTGAAATAATTAGATTTAGAAAAGCTTAGTGGAATGTTTGATGTTATTTTGTATCATTTTTAATTTTGAGCGACATTTGTAACCATAATTACTCTACAGCTTGGTTTTGATTCCCTGCACTTTGCGAGAATTGATTATCAAGACAGAGAAAAACGCAAAGGGGATAAATCTCTTGAAGTTATATGGCGTGGGTCTAAAACTTTTGGTTCCTCGTCACAGGTTACAAGCTACAATTATTTCTTGATAGGAATTCCTTAATCATCTCTATTGTGTTATTGATATTTGGATCTCTCTGCAGTTATTTACCAATGCGTTCCCCAGTCATTACAGTCCTCCAGATGGCTTCCACTTTGAAGTGTTTGATAACTATATACCTGTCCAGGTATCAACTTTGAACAAAAAATGATGCCTTCATATAGTAGGTTCTTGGTGTTCTTAATATCAGTCATGACGCAATCACTTTAATTGTTAAAATTTCAGGACAACTTTCTTCTATACGACTACAATGTTCAACAACGTGTGAATGATTTTCTTGACGCTGCTATGACTCAGGTATGTTCATAGGTTCCTAAATTTTTAAATAAGAGGATAGTGGATCTGTCAACCTTTATCCAAGTTATTCTAGAAAATAAAATTAATCTTCTTTGATAGATTGTCGTACTATTGATCAACAGGCAAACATTACTCGTGCCAACCATATCATGTGGACCATGGGTGATGATTTCCAGTATCAGTATGCTGAATCGTGGTTCAAGGAAATGGACAAATTAATCCACTATGTTAACAAGGTATCTCATCATCATTGCCATCTCTGTTGATACCTATTACTCTGTCAGTATTATGGATCCTTCCAGATTTTCATATTGTAACAGACCTACAATTAAAGCTTTTAGACCTTAGTTGAAACGTAAGAGAAATGCTGAGTCATGGATATCTGGGAAGTGTTATGAACATCATTTGAATGTTACGATTTTTTTTTTATTTTGTTATCTGGTTTATAAAGTTCCTTGAAACTGAATTGCAAGTGCTCCAGCTTACACAGACCTGTTTTTAAGTAAGGAATTTCAGCTTTTCAAACTGTTTCTGATTTTGTTGGCTTTAACTTTAAAGTAGAAGAATATGCTACCTGCAAGTAGTTATCCACATGATTTTCTCAACTTAATTCTGCATTATAACTGATCTTACATCCGCAGGACGGCCGAGTGAATGCATTGTATTCTACTCCCTCAATCTACACTGATGCAAAAAATGCAGCAAATATATCATGGCCTCTGAAAACTGACGACTATTTTCCGTAAGCATTTAAACCCAACAGTTTCTTCTTTTTGTTGTAATGTAAGTACGTGTAACAAAGTTGTTTTCATCTAATATTCAATATGCACAGATATGCAGATCGTGCAAATGCTTACTGGACTGGCTATTTTACAAGCCGCCCCGCACTGAAGCGATATATCCGTATGCTAAGTGGATACTATTTGGTAGGATATGTTAATACTTATTGTTGATAACTCACCTCATCTGGAAGACGGAAGAAGCTTTCTCCCTGCATCTCATCAAGGATCTACCTCTAAATTAGGATTATCCATAGAGTCCAGTCAACTTATAATTATGGCAACTCTTTCAGAGAAATATTGCCAGTGGTTCAAATGGGACTATAATCTAGAAAAAACTACAAGACCATGGTCATCAATTGACAAAAACTTAATAATTAGAGCCTCTTAGACATCCGATGCATGATCAGAACCATAAGAGAGGTAAAAGTATGCATGGGCGATGGCTTCTTCTGTCCTTCTGTTCTGTTGCAAGTATTCCTGTTTTTTTTCTTACCGTCATGAATATGAATGATACCAACATTATAATTGATGGAATTGCATTATCGTGTTTAATAGGCAGCGAGGCAACTTGAGTTCCTAGTGGGAAGGAAGTCCTTTGGTCCCCATACTTTCAGTTTAGGTGATGCTTTAGGAATTGCTCAACATCATGATGCTGTCACTGGCACTGCCAAACAACACACAACAGATGATTATGCAAAACGTCTTGCTCTTGGCGCTTCTGAGGTTGATAGCCAACTCCTGATCATTACATGATTCCTTCATTTCCAATTTTTCATTAGTCTGCCCTTAGTTTACTATCTGATTGATATCTGCTCCCCTTTGAATAGACAGAGAGCGTAGTTGATTCAGCCCTTTCTTGCCTAATCAATGGAAGTTCAAGCAGACCATGTGAAACTCCAACTATAAAACTTCGCCAGGTAGGTTCATTCACATGTTTTTAATTAGTTTGTTCCATATCCACGAAAAATATGGGTGCTATTGCTTAGAAAGGCATAATTTTGGATCGTGATCCTTTAGTTGGGTATAATATTTGTTTGTGTTCCTTGTGATACCCACACCTTTTTGTCTATTACGGTGCTTTATTGTTTTCTCGAAAAAAAGGTTTTGCGTTGTCGGTTTCAAAAGTGAACTGCACTGGTGGTGTGTTTCCATTATAATTGTAGTGGAATAATGTATCTTATCATTGGCCTCAAAGATATAATATCTATTTTTTGTAGGGAAAAACTATCCACAAGTCTACTTTAAAGGAATCAACACAGTAGATCATTATTTTCAGCATTATAATAAATAAACATACAGCTTTGTTTTCCTCAAGACTTTTGTATAGCAACAGTCAGGGTTGCTATCTTCAATAACCGCTATGATTGTCCATGTTGTTTCTCATTACGATAATGTTAAATCCGGGTTGCTGTCTTTAGTTCTTTTATCAAATATGCAGCTTAGTTTTGGTTTTCTATTTTATCCAACTTTCTTGCGCACATAAAAACATTCTAACCACTCCGTTTTGAAGTGTGCAAATTCTCAATGCCAGCCTTTACGTCATTTGTGGTTATTTGTTAGTGCTTAATATGTATACGAATGTATGGTAGTTCCTAGGCCACCTAAAATACATACTCACCATATAAGTCTAATGTGTGTGGTTATAACCGTTACCATCTTATTTAAACAAGTAATGGCATGTCATATGGTGCATGAGAAGCGGTAGATATATTTACTTCATGTCTATATAACAGTTTTACCCTCCTGTGTCATGATATTATTTACCCGCTCACAGTCATTAACTTTATGTCGGTCAGTGGTTCTTAAAATAAATAAGGCACTCATAGGTATACGACAACGTAGAGAGAAACTGAACACCCGATGACACTAAAAACACTTAACTGTGTCCTATTACACTGATAAAAATACCATCAAGTATTTTTAACAAATGATAAAAATGCCCACTTTAAATGTCCTTCATCATTTATGATGTGAAGTGATGGTATGTCGCATTGAAAATTTTCCGACCATATATACTTTGTCAAAAAATGATGTCTCAGTCAAAAG
Organism: Aquilegia eximia; assembly: GCA_023053565.1. NCBI lineage: Eukaryota > Viridiplantae > Streptophyta > Magnoliopsida > Ranunculales > Ranunculaceae > Aquilegia > Aquilegia eximia. The sequence continues at coordinate 68,874 of JALIGU010000040.1, forward strand.
TTACGACATTATTCCTTTCTGAAATCAAAGACTAAATACAAAAGAACGACCTCTACTTTCTACTGAAAGGGCAAAAGTGCCTCTAATATGTGAAAATTATGGAATACGGTGGTTTAGGAAATTCTTGTTTGGTGCATGGCTTGTTAACATGGTGTTGATTTTGGAATTACCAAAATTTTGGATGATCAATGAACCTGTGGACCAGGATCATTCTAGTCTAGTTGTTCGATTAATGATGATTTTTCCACTTGTTCCATATATAATTATATACTCAAAGAATACTACTGGTCAGCTCAATTATGAATACAACTGGATAAATACTTCAAAATGAAAGGTAATCCTGCCAGTCATATCATTTGTTACACAACGTATCCTGTCCATGCTGCATCTTGTGTTTGTACGAAATTCATGTATTGAACGCATGGATTGTAATATGGGTGTGTGATGTTAACTCAGAAGATATTAGAAAACTTGTATAGCTAGCTATTTATTATGTAATATCTTCTTGTTTTCTATTCTTAATAGGAAAAAAATGATGAAAGTATCAATTTTGAATCTTTTGTTTTTCTGCACTTTTGGTAATATTGGTCAAATGCCTCTCTACTTTTCAGAATGCATCTTGTTCATGTCTAATATTGCTATCTTTGGCTGTTTTCTTTTGTATTGATAGTGTAACTTGCTCAATATTAGCTATTGCCCACCAACTGAGGAAGAGATATTGGATGGGAAGAGTTTGGTATGTTTGACCATGATTTATTCGTAATTAAGCGGCATGGCAAGGTTCTAAAACTGGAATTTTTTACTTCTTTTTTTCAGGTTGTAGTTGCCTATAACTCTCTTGGATGGAGTCGCACTGACATTATTAGGATCCCAGTGAGTACATGTGTTTCTTTTATTAGTTTTACACTTTTATGCATCTTTTACGCTGTTATTTATATTTAATGTTTTTTCTTGTTTATTAGTTTTATACTTTTATGCATCTTTTTGGCTGTTATTTATATTTTAAGGTTTTTTCTTGTTTATTAGTTTTATGCATCTTTTTCGCTGTTATTTATTTGATGCTTTTCTTAATACCTTCGTTCCAAATTTTTGTAATATTTCATTTGGCTTTGACCAAAACAATCCTTTAATACCTGTTAAATAATGTTTTGTCTTTCAAGTGTTTATAATCACTATATTCTCTATCCCCTAATCTGTCTCATACTTGTTGCACATTGTCTAAACAATTTCAATTGTATTCACCTTAATTCATATGTTATTGAGTTTGGCTGGCATTCATCTCTAAAGATTATCTTATATTAGGTCGATGATTCCAATTTTGTGGTACAAGATTCGAAGGGCAACAAGATTGAAGTGCAATATGTAGGCATAGATAATGTTACAATTAATTTGAGAAGCTTTTACACGAAGGCTTACCTCGGCATGTCACCTAAACAAGCCCCCAAGTATTGGCTTTTATTCCAAGCATCAGTGCCACCTCTAGGATGGAGCACACACTTCATTTCTAAAGCTGATGGGAAAGGTAATCGATATACTTCGTGTTTTACCTATGATTGGTGCTCTCATTTTTATGGATACTGTATTATCTTGTTGTAATTAGATTATCTTTTCCTTGTTTTAGAGTAACATTGGAAAAAATACATTAACTTCAGAGTTAATCCTTAATGTCCTATTGGTCCACCTCAAGCATCCCGCCACATCATATTTGAGTATTTGACTAAATGAAAAAGAAAAAAGAAATAAAAAAGAAAACGAAAGAAATAAATGAAAACTCTCTCTCTCTCTCCCCTGATTGGATTGAAATGCAAGAAAAAGAACTCAATGAGTGTTAAATCTACCCAGGAGCAAGGTGATGGATGTGCAGAGATTTGCCCTCTTTTAATCAACTGCCAGAGTTAGTTTCATAGTTTCTATTCTATATAATATCATCTCTAATGGGATATTCTAAATATTTTACAGGAAAGAGGAGAATTGGAAACCATTCTGTTGTAGACGCTTCTCAAAACGAGACGATTGAGGTAGGAGCAGGGGATTTGAAGATGCAATTTTCGTCCATGACTGGACAACTCAAACGGATGACCAATTTTAAAACAGGGGTGAGTTGTATCACATTATTATAAGTTGATTACGTATAGAAACTTAGAAAGTAAAAACAAAAATACAAGGACAAGATGTGGGCATATCATTTTTACCCTTTTTGTTATGTTTTATTATTTTTTATTAATTTTAAGTTAAATTATATGTGCTTTTGTACAGTTTGTTTTGATTGTTTTTGTTTGTACTCTTGTATCGTGGCCATCTGATCCTATAACGCTACAACTTTTAACTGGCCATGAATTAAATTTCATCTTTTACCAATTTGAAAAAGGTTATCTGTTATACATTTATACTTCTATAAGTTGCTGACGGAACGGAATGATACTTAGTCACAGCCTACGTTTGCTGTTTCTAACGGGAAAAATACCGGACCTGCTAATAAAAAAACCATAACTGCATATATATATCCAAAAAACTACATAGTGATAGCAAATTAGTTATTTCATTTTCCATCACACAAGTTTAATTTCCTATGGAAGCTTTTGCAACAATATATTTCAGATTGATGTGCCAATCCAACAAAGCTACCTTTGGTATGGCTCAAGTAATGGTGACACTGACCCGCAAGTATGTATTGTTCTTTTGTCGGTTGACTGGTCATTATTTTATAAAAATAATTGTATGTTATTAGTCTGATATCAATATGATCATTATTGTAGGCTTCTGGTGCCTATATATTTCGGCCTAATGGTTCCCCTCCACTGCCAGTTTCAAGATTGGTGAGCTGTTTAGTATTGCATATTCACATGCTTTAAACTAAATAAAATGACGTTTCACATGCTTTAAACTACATAAAATGCCACAAGGAAAATTTTATTACTAAATATGGTGTGCTTATCTTTTAGAAAATTGTGTTGCACTTGTTTAATCACAGGTTCAACTGAATATCGTGCGTGGACCACTTGTTGATGAGGTTCATCAACAATTCAGCTCATGGATCTATCAGGTATTAAGGTTACCACTTGTACTAAGATTTTATAGTCAATGGATTTAGTATACACCCTTTTATGAGATCTTGGTTGGCATCAATGTTTAGATTTTAATTGATTATTTATGAAGATTTATGTTTGAACGCTTTTTTGAATTGAGTGTAAAACTACACCTGCACAGATATCCAATTGACATGAAAGCAGACACAGTCACACAACCATAAAAATGTATTAGACAAGAACTAACATGTTTCAACCTCAAAAGACAACAGTTTTATGTGCAAAACCTGTATGATCAAGGAAACCCATTGGAAACAATTTCGTTAAGTATCCTGTACACTTGAGAACTCAACCTCTCTCTTTCTCTTTCTCTCTATCTCTTTCCATTCCAAAGAATAATACTTCTTAAGGAACATTATTTTTCCATGAATGGTATCTAATGGAACTTCATCGTGGAGCTAAATTGTGTGTTCCTATTTGTATTTTATTGTTTTTCCCTGTAGAAGATGCTTCTTGTTGCTTTAGTTTGTTTTTATAAGATGCTGATGTCTTTTCTGTGGTGTGATTTAATATAGGGATTTTTGGACTTAAACCCCTACATTTTGTCCTTGTTTTAATCCCCCCACCCCCAGTTGAAAAATTGGACATAACCCCCCGCCGTTTGTCTCAGTCCACTTTTCTATCCATGGTCGAATTTTTCTTACCCAAATGCCCTTGAATTTACTTATAGAATAAACCACCCTAAAATTCCCCAAAATCAAACAAGATTTTAAAATACAAACAACTTGAAATTACAAATGAAAAATGAAATGAAAATAAAAGAGAAAGAAGAAGAGAATCAACTTGGCACGACAAATTGAATAAAAATACAAAGATAACAAACACAACCTTGGGGAGGACCAATTTCTTCGTATTTCTTCTATGACTTTAAATTGGGTATTGAAGAAGAGTGGAAAAGAGAAAAATAAGAAGAGGATATAACATTAATAAGTGAAGATGATGAACAAATAAGTCTATCAGCAAACAAGAACAAGCCATCATCAATTCATCTTACTTCACTTACTAAAAGATACGAACTGAAATAAGAATTCTTGATGAAGATGAAGTCTAACACTTACCTTTTCACTTCTATCTACACAATTTAAAATAGAAAACTTATTTACAGACATCTACATGACTACACCTTAGCCTAGTCATCCATTGCTTCAATTTCAAATCTAGGGCATCAAATGTAGATTTGAATATAAGGAAGAAGAAAATGAACATGAAAGATAGAAGTTCGACCATGGATGGAAAAGTGGACGGAGACAAACGCGGGGTGTTATGTCCAATTTTTCAACTACTGGTGTGTGTGTGTGTGTGGGGGGGGGGGGGGGGGGGGGGGGGGGGTTAAGTAGAACAGGGACAAAATGTCAGGGTTGAAGTCCAAAAATTACTTTGGTATAGTTTGATTTTCAGTTTTTATCCATAGAGCTTATATCTGATATTATAAGTCAAGACTATCATCTGCCTAATAGATTACTGCAATCTATTTGGTCACGTCATGAAGGATTATCTTCTTGTACCATTGTATGCATCACACAATTTACGTACTATACTATTACACAATTTATGTTATGTTGATAGTTTGTTATACTATTCCATTAATGACTTTCTACTTTAATTTTCTGGTCAATCAAGGCTTTTCTGTGTCTGCTTGATTAGGAGGGTTACACATCTGTATATGCATTTTTCAGGTGACCAGACTTTATAAAAACAAAGATCATGCTGAGGTTGAATTCACTGTGAGTACCTTCACTTACTGAGTTTTCTGTATTTGTGTAAAAATATTGGTGAAAATATTCGTTTTTTAGTGGTGTAGTTCTCACTTTATTTGAATGTTGGATGAAGATTGGTCCAATTCCTACTGAGGATGGTGTTGGAAAGGAAGTCGTGTCACGTATGACAGCAAATATTGCCACAGAGAAGATATTTTATACAGATTCAAATGGGAGGGATTTTTTAAAGCGGGTAAATATTTCGTTGTTTTAATGGACACACTTCTTTTTTCTTGGGCGAATTACATGAAGGTCCACCGTTTCACTTTTCATTATTTTCTAAGGCATCAATAAAATTTGGTTATTTTCTAGGTGTTGATACCCAAATATGTCATTACATGTGGCCAGCTCTCGCTGGCTAAACCAATGAGACTGGGATAAAGGTTTGGAGGCCCATAAGAGCGCAAATGGGCTGGGCGCCTGTCTGGTATCTCCGAGTACGCTCTTTATCCCAGCCCATTAACTCGGAGAGAAGAGCAAACTGACTCAGCCACATGGCAGCGTCCCAAAGGACCACCATAAAGAGGGATAGTTTGGACATAACACGCCTATCTAAAGACTATAAATAGGCATTCAATTCATTTGGCAAAGACACTTGATTCCTTTCACCTTGTCCAAACTCTGCCTCTCTCACTCTCTGCTCTTCCCTTCATCTCAGCCCTCCTTTTAGAAGTCCTAGATCCTCAAACCACGACTCAAAGACCTTATCCAGTTCATCCCATTTCTTGCATAAACACTAGGACATAGTTTGACCACAACTTATTTCATCTTCATCAGTATTTGATTGTTTCATCGAAATTTTTACATTGATCGACTCCTCTTTGAGAAGCTCTATAAGTCTATGAAAAAAAAATCAAAAATAATTTTCTTTGTTTTTTGACTCGAAAAAGTTGAGTGATTAGTCAGTACTCAGTAGTCATTATGTTAGTGATCGCTCAGTAATCACTCGTGACTGGTAGTGATTAGTCAGTAATCACTCTACTCACCCATGGACCCATGTCAGCGTACGACTTAAAGTTGTGAAAATGCCCGAAATGATTACTCTACTCACTCTGTGGACATGTGTCAAGGTACGATTTAAAGTTGGGGAAAATGTGTGAAATGACAAAAATACCCCCAATATTGGTCAAACAACTTGAAGAACTAGAAGATAAGTATTGTTTGACCCTTAGCTTTTTATTATAAACATTGTTTGACCCTTAGCTTAGGAGTCAGTGAAAATAAAAGTTGAACTAGAAAGTAACAAAAGTGAAATTCTGTCCTTCAAATACGATTCCTTGTTTTTTTCCTTATATACTGGATATTTAATGATGGTGTGCATCTGTAATTGTTATTAGAATTTCCATTTCGTCTCCTTGAGATAGTTTTGCAGTGTATACATGCTCAAACGTTAGCAAAGAAAGATGCTATATAACGAAAGTGTTTTAAGAAATGAAAGAGAACACCAATTACACAGACAATTCGACATCATCTAGAAGCATTTCTTTGCATGGTTCGTTTGCCAACAAAAAAATTTCGTTATGCTATTCACGGCATTTAGAAATATTCTGCATGCAGCATTATAGTATTTGAATTTCATGGTTCATGAAAATCTTTTATGGGTTCCTCTTATCAGATCTTTCATCAATAAATTAGTTTGGATTGGCATGCTTTATTTGAGTTTCCTCTTTCTTGAACTTATTCAAGCTTCCTGAATAAATTGATTTATATATCATTTTCCTAGTTAAAAGCAAGTGACAACAATATCGTGATGATGTTTCTCAAGTGCTAAAGTGTTTCACTTTCCATGACATGTATTAAGTTCTGAAAAAGGATACATAGTTCTCATAGTTTTTGGAGTAGAGCAATTCCCTTGGAAGAGGATTTGGAATAGAGCAATTCCGTGTAGACTATAGAGTTGCTTTCTTTAGCTGGTTGGATCATATGAAACAAATCCAAACTTGGGAATTTGACTAAGCGTAGGGTTGCACTTACTAATGATGCAGAACAGTGCTGACGTCATTGCTGACGTCATCACCAGCAAGGATGACATCATCGTCAGAAATTTATTTATTTTTATTTTCTTTTTATCTTATTATTTTATTTAGTAATTTCTAATTTAGAGTCTAGAAGTTCTAGAATAGTTGGTTTACTACTAAGTTGATATTAGTAATACAATTCAAAGTAGGATTTGTATTTTGATTTCTTTGTTTAGGAAGTCCTAGTGCTAGTTGGTCCTAGTCTTTAGTCTATATAAAGAGTCATGCTTTGTAGAACCAATTCAATTATTCAATCAATAGAATTAAGATTTATCTCTACAATTTAGTTTTCTTTAGTTTTATAATAATTCCTCCTTGTTTCAAGGCAAACCTCCCCTTGGGTTACTCAAGGTTTGATTTTTAATCGCTTCCGCTACGTCAATTGGTATCAAGAGCTTCGTTTCGATCCTACAATGGTTAATGACGGAGATTCTTCACCCCGCTCCCAAGTCGGTAATCTTGGAGATTATGTGACGAAGGTTGAATTCAATTCGGCTATTAATCGTCTCACCGCTTCAATCGATAATCTTACTCTTCGATTTGATAAGTTGGAAGGTAAGCAATCTATTGTTGATGCTCCCACCCTCCCACCCTCTACTATGACCAATATATCTCAACCACCCCAATTTTCCACCACCACCACAACTTTACCACAAGGTTCCAATATTGACTTCACATCTCTCCCTATTCATGGTTGCCCCCAAACACCACAAAACCTATTTTCACATCCCTACCCATACAAACAACCCTATAATAACTCCCAACCATCTCAACTCTCCAATACTCCACAAGTTCGCACCACTTATACGACTATTGCTTCTCCATCTCAATCTCGCTACGAACTCCTACATTCAACCAACAATGTCCCACCCACTACACAAAATTTTCAACCACCCCCCAATCTTCCTATTAATCGTTTTCAACAAACTTATCACCGTCGCGCCCCTCGAGCACCAAATTCTTATCTTGATGATCATGATAGTGATGATGATGCTGAAAATTACTATCAACAAGCATGCCCTCAACCTCAACCTCAACAACACCACAACAATAATTTTCGTACTCAATCTGACCAGTTTCGTATGAAAATTGATCTCCCTACTTTTACTGGTAATATGCATATTGAGGAGACTCTTGATTGGATTCATGAAGTTGAGAATTTCTTTGAGTACATGGATACTCCTGAACATGCACAAGTTAAGCTTGTGGCATATAAACTCAAACAAGGTGCTTCTGCTTGGTGGGAACAACTCAAGGCTCATCGTCGAAAGAATAATAAGCGGGATATTGTTTCTTGGGCACGTATGAAAACTTTGATTATGGAGCGTTTCTTGCCTAAGGATTATGAGCAAATTTTATACAACCAACTGCTATCGTGTCGCCAAGGATCTCGTAGTGTTGATGACTATGCTGCCGAGTTTCATCGCTTGGTATCTCGAAATAACATCGTGGAAAGTGAAGATCAATTAGTTACTCGTTTTCGTAATGGTTTGAATAGGAATATCGTGGAGAAGATTTTTCACTCAATTCCTACCTTGGCCGATGCAATTCAAATCGCACTCAACATTGAGCAACATAATGGTTTCCGCTCGAATTCTAGTAAGTCATACTCTTCTCCATCATCTTCTTCTTATCCAAATCGTCGCAACAACTACAACCCTTCACCATCATCTACTGCACACCACAATAATCAAAATTCTCCAAACACTAACTATTCACCCAACACTCCTACAAACAATCAAGCCACACTTGCTTCCAACAATGATCAACCTCCACCTACCAAAGCTCCACAAACCACCCAACCAAGCAAAACCAATCCATATGCTTACCCTACCATGCCCAATTGTTACCGTTGCGGCCAACCTGGACATAAGCAACATGAATGTCCAAAACGAGACAAGTCTAGAGTTAACTTTATTGATCATGATGAAAACGATTGCGATGATGACTATGATGAAGATTACTATGATAAATGTGAACCTAGTAATGAGATTCAATATGAAGTGGATGCTCCATTCCTGGGTGTTATTCGAAGGCTTCTCTATGCTCCTTCTCAACCGGTGAATTCTGAACGAAAAAGGATCTTTCAGACTCGTTGTCAAGTTAAGGATAAGGCTGTTAATTTGATTATTGATGGTGGTTCCCATGATAATTTTGTTTCTACTTATATGGTGACTAGGTTGGATCTACCAGTGACTCCACATCCTAAGCCTTATTCCGTTGGTTGGGTTAAGGATGGTCACTCACTCATGGTGACTACTCAATGTCGTGTTCCATTTTCTCTTGGTAAGTATCATGATGAGGTTCTTTGTGATGTTCTTGATATGGATGCTAGCCATTTGTTACTTGGTCGACCTTGGCAATGGGATCGTCGTGCTATGTATGATTGTTATGCCAATACATTTACCTTTAAGAAAGATGGTGAAAAACATACTTTGGGATCTATGCGTCCAAGACCTGTTCATGAAGTTTCTAAAGTCGAAGAGCGAACTTGTTTGATTTCTAAGGACCATGAAGAGGATTTCAAAAAGACTGACACAATCTATGCTCTTGTACTTAAGGAAGAAAAGAGAGAAGAATCAAAAATTCCCATGGTTGTCCAACCTTTATTGGATGAATTCAAAACTATCATACCCACCGATCTACCTTCATCATTGCCTCCAATGCGTGATATTCAACATCATATTGATTTGATGCCTGGTGCAAGTCTTCCCAATCTTCCCCACTATCGTATGGCACCTAAAGAACATGAAGAGCTTCGACGCCAAGTTAATGATTTACTCGAGAAAGGCCTCATTCGCCCTAGTATGAGTCCTTGTGCAGTTCCTGCTTTGCTTGTGCCAAAGAAAGATGGTTCTTGGCGTATGTGTGTTATAGTCGTGCAATCAACCAAATTACCATTCGCTACAGGTTTCCTATTCCTCGCTTGGATGATATGCTTGATATGCTTATTGGTTCTAAAGTGTTCTCGAAGATTGATTTAAAGAGTGGTTATCATCAAATCCGCATACGACCAGGAGATGAATGGAAAACTGCTTTCAAGACAAATGATGGTCTTTATGAATGGATGGTAATGCCTTTTGGTTTGTCAAATGCCCCAAGTACATTTATGCGTTTGATGACTAAAGTGTTGCAGCCTCTCATTGGAAAGTTCGTTGTCGTATATTTTGATGATATATTAATTTATAGTCAGAATGAGCAACAACACATGTGTCATCTTTGGGAAGTCTTCAAGGTTCTCTATGATAATTCGCTTCTCATCAACATCAAGAAGTGTGATATCATGACAGACCGCATTCTTTTTCTTGGCTACATTGTAAGTGCTTCAGGTATACATGTTGATGAAGACAAGGTGAAAGCAATACGAGAATGGCCTACACCTCGTACAATTCATGATGTTCGTTCTTTCCATGGTTTGGCTACTTTTTACCGACGTTTTGTCAAGAACTTCAGCTCTATTGCAGCTCCTTTGACACATTGTATGCGAGGTACTAAATTTGAATGGACTGAAGAAGCCGACAAAAGTTTTAACTTACTTAAAGACAAGCTTTCTACAGCCCCGGTTCTCGCTCTACCAGATTTTTCCAGGATTTTTGAAGTAGATTGTGATGCTTCCATCATGGGTATTGGCGCTGTTCTTTCTCAAGAAGGTAAGCCTCTTGCATTTTTTAGTGAGAAACTTAGTGATGCTCGAAAGAAATGGTCTACTTATCAATTGGAACTCTTTGCGTTGGTTCAAACATTGCGTCATTGGCATCACTATCTGATCCATCGGGAATTTATTCTCTACACTGACCACCAAGCTTTGCAATTCCTTCAAAGCAGTTCCAAGACAAATCGAATGCACGACAGATGGAAAGACACAATTGACAAATACACTTTTGTGATTAAGCACAAATCAGGTCAACAAAACAAAGTAGCTGATGCCCTCAGTCGAAGAGCTTCTTTGCTCGTTACAGTCAACACCGATATTGTTGGGTTTGATTATTTGAAGGATTTATATGATGATGATCCTGATTTTTCAGATATGTGGATTAAATGCTCTCAAAATCAATCTGGTACAGATGATTTCCTTATTCAGGATGGTTTTCTTTTCAAGGGAAATCACTTGTGCATTCCTCAGGGCTCCCTTAGAGAACATATCATTCGTGAAATGCATGCTGGAGGTCTCGCAGGTCACATGGGTCGTGACAAGACTATTGCTTTGATTGAAGAAAGGTATTATTGGCCATCCCTAAAAAGAGATGTTGGTAATCTCATTCAGCGGTGTTATACTTGTCAAACCGCAAAAGGTCAATCTCAAAATACTGGCTTGTACACACCATTACCGGTTCCTGATGCACCATGGGTTGATGTTTCTATGGATTTTATCTTGGGTCTCCCTCGGACTCAAAGAGCTGTTGATTCGGTTATGGTTGTTGTAGATAGGTTCTCCAAGATGGCTCATTTTATTCCTTGCAAGAAGACATCAGATGCTTCCAATATTGCTACTTTATTCTTCAAGGAAATTGTTCGTTTACATGGAGTTCCAAAATCTATTACTTCAGACCGTGACACCAAATTTTTAAGTTACTTCTGGAAGACTTTGTGGATGAGACTTGGCACTTCCTTGAAATTTAGTAGTACTTCTCACCCACAAACTGATGGTCAAACTGAAGTTGTGAATCGAACGTTGGGAAATTTGATTCGTTGTCTCTCTGGTGACAAACCAAAACAATGGGATCTTGCTTTGCCTCAAGCTGAGTTTGCTTACAATACCTCAAAGAGTCGTACTACAGGATATTCTCCTTTTCAAATTGTCTATGCTAAAGTTCCCAATCATACCCTTGACCTTGTCTCTTTGCCTAAGGTTTCAGGTATGAATTTTGATGCAGATGCAATGGTTGATAGTATGACTCAGCTTCACGACACAGTCAAGAAGAATATTGAGAATTCTAATACTCATTACAAGGAAGATGCTGACAAACATCGTCGTTCTCAAACATTCGAAGTTGGAGACTTAGTAATGGTGCATTTGCGTAAGGAGAGATTTCCAGTAGGTACTTACAACAAGTTGAACATGAAGAAGATTGGTCCCCTAAAGATTCTTCGCAAGATCAATGACAATGCTTATAATGTCGATCTTCCGAGTGACATGCATATTTCCAAGACCTTCAATGTCAAAGATATCTATCCCTTTCATGCTGATGATACTTCTAACTCGAGGACGAGTTCTTTTAAAGAAGAGGGGACTGATGCAGAACAGTGCTGACGTCATTGCTGACGTCATCACCAGCAAGGATGACATCATCGTCAGAAATTTATTTATTTTTATTTTCTTTTTATCTTATTATTTTATTTAGTAATTTCTAATTTAGAGTCTAGAAGTTCTAGAATAGTTGGTTTACTACTAAGTTGATATTAGTAATACAATTCAAAGTAGGATTTGTATTTTGATTTCTTTGTTTAGGAAGTCCTAGTGCTAGTTGGTCCTAGTCTTTAGTCTATATAAAGAGTCATGCTTTGTAGAACCAATTCAATTATTCAATCAATAGAATTAAGATTTATCTCTACAATTTAGTTTTCTTTAGTTTTATAATAATTCCTCCTTGTTTCAAGGCAAACCTCCCCTTGGGTTACTCAAGGTTTGATTTTTAATCGCTTCCGCTACGTCAACTAATATGTGATGTATGAGCAATGAGAAGAGGTGGAGGCGTGGAGCACTTGTTATCAAATTGTCAAGTTGCAAAGAGTAATTTTTATGAGAGAGATAAACCAGCAATATATTAATGAGAAGAAAAATACAGCATGATAGTAAGGGATGAGATATCCCTAATCAGCGTCCAAAAAGAAACTAAAAATAAAAATACAAGCTACAGAATTAGAATCTAAACATCAAGGTCTCGAAATAATACTTTCCAATGAGAATACAGAGGACACAAATGGTAGTCCTTCTACTGGGTAAGGTCCTCATTGGCCTTCCTCTAACTACTAAAACAAAGTGATTAGAGGGAAATATTCCTAAAGCCATAGTGTCGAGTGTTTGGAAGGAGTGGAATGAAAGAGTGTTCGAGCAAAAGTCCAAGGACTTCACATGTTAGATATCAAGGTCAGGGAGTATCTATATGAGTGGTCCAGAGTAGTTCTTCCATTCAAAGGGGTGTCCTTTCAGGATTTTGTAATAAGCTGGGATGTACTAGTAACTTGAGCCAATCTGTAACATGTAGCTAGGGATCTCTGGTGTAAAGTAACTCGTCTTGTGCATGAGCTGGTGCATAGTGACTTGCTAAGGACTTCTCTTGTATACATTGGATGTACTCATCCAAATGATCTCTTGTATACATTAGATGTACTCATCCAAATTAATGAAATACCTCTTTACTGATAAAAAAAATTCTCATAGGTTTTGTGTCTTTGTTTTTATCACTGCAATGAGAGTTTGTCATTTGTGAAAAGCAATAAGTTTTTTATCAAGGTGTTAGTATGAAATCACCCCCCCCCCCCCCCACACACACACACACACTGTATGTGGATCTTTTCTGGCTTTGGATTAACTTTCCCATGTATACTAATGGTAGTGAACTGTTTGTAGGTGCGAGACTATAGAGCAGATTGGTCTCTCTCAGTTAATCAACCTGTTGCAGGAAACTATTATCCAGTAAGTCTTTTTTTAGCTGAATAAAACTTTTATTGATTTGAGAAAATTTCTTACAAACAGCTAGTGAGGGAGCTCCTCACAACCTGAAAGTTAGAGGAAAAATAGAATACATGTCAGTCACACCTGCCAGCCTAAACATTAGGACAATGCAAACCCTCTCGGTTGGTAACTAGCTCCTCAAATCTTTGATTCTTCCTGTTTCTTTTTTTTTTTTTTTTGATGCAAGCCTGTTTTTAACGAGATCAGTAACTCAAAGATGCACTGCCTGGGATCGAGCCCCAGACCTCTGGTATCATGGCCCAGAGGTATTACCAACTGAGCTCAGCTGGCATCTGCAAAATATTTGCAAGTTAAGATGTTGTGGTAAGCCTGTTTTTAATGAGATCAGTAACTCGCTAATGCTGGCGGGATTCGAACCCCAGACCTCTGGTATCATCACCCAAAGATTCTTCCTGTTTTCATCACCGGGAAACCAATTTTATCACCAAATTTTCCTGCCTGTTGAATCCATAATTGCTCCCTGGAAAATCTCCACAACCTCAATCTTGTCTCCATCCCAAGGTTCTATTATCCCTCCTGATTTGCCCAAAGAGGAAGTCAAATCCCATTAGTACCAAGTCCCCACAACGTCGAAGCTCGTGCCTGTTTTATCTCCCAGTAAGTTTACTCAAGAAAGGGTATTTACATCATTAGAACTTGGCTGTATTTTGTTGAAGGAAGATTAGTTTGGGAAGAATGTAACAGTATAACACCCATTGATAACAAATTAAAAATCATAAAATGTCACTAGCACGATAGGTTTACTTGCATCTATGCAGGTGAGGAGAAACCTGCCATTAAATATTTTCTAATGAAAAGATTATATCTACTCAAATGGCTATGACTATTAAACCTCTCACATTCTTTTAAATGACCAAGATAAATGTGATAGTTCTGGACGGCACCTTACCTATTATAAAGAAAAAATGATAGATGCAATAATCAACTTATACTCTTAATGCTCAGTTTCAGAATCTGTTTTCCATGATTTGTTTCTAAAACCAGCAAAACACACCCTATTTTCCAGGAATTGAAGTTCAGTGAACATCACATACCCTATATGTATGCCATCAATGTTGTTTTATAAGAAATTAGAGTGAGTGCATCTATATTTAAATTAGAAGTTGTTCTTTTTTACTGCACACTAATATAAGTAAAACTGATTAGAGACCTAACTAGTTACTATGACTTTTATATTCGATATGACTCATACAAATATAAATCAGGGGAAAAACATAAATTTGAAAGATGGGAAATTATTCCCATTTTTTAATTGGTATCGAATATTTTTTTTGGTGAGCAAGCAGGGTTTTAGCTAGGGTCCCTTACCCTGTTCCATTAAGTAAAAAAAGAGCTGATTACAATCTCATATACTGTTTTCCCATGGCATCATCATACACAATCTTTTTGACATCTTCCGAGAATGAACTAGGTATGATGTTAATATAACTACATGTAGGAATATTTGCTTCCAGTGCATCAGCAAGCTTGTTTGCCACCCTATAGATGTGTTTCACCGAAAACTCTTCCAGCTTGCTAATTTGATCCTTGATCCTCCTTATAGTATGCTTCATCTCCCAAGGTGGTTGTGCTGAATTTTTCATAAATGCGACCACATTGGACGAGTCTGTCTGTGCTCTAACCTTCCTGATTCCATGCTCTGCTGCTAGTCTCAGCCCTTTCTCAAGACCTTGGAGCTCTATGAGTGATATTGTTTTGTGTTGTGACCTCCCCTTGGCTGCTGCCACTACTTCCCCTTGGTGGTTTCTAATGATTGCTGCCCACCCTCCTGCTGTTTGTTTCAAGGTGCCATCAGTGTTTAATGTGTGCTCTCCCAGGTCAGGAGGCTCCCACTTACAATAGACTGCCAGATTTGAAGCTTCTGTTATGTTAATGTTCCATATTTGCATTATCCTGTCCCTTTCAGCCCCATGCTCCATCTTGTACTCTCAGTGAAGCCAGCTTGATCTTCACTTCTCTGACAATCTTTTGTGTAACTTGGGTATCGAATATTTAATGTCAATCATTCTTTGTTCGCTGATATATTAACATGATGCTCGTAATGTTTTTTCTCAACACTTCTTAACTTGTCGGCTGTCATAAGACTATTCAAAATTGATAAAAAAACAATATATATGTGTGAGCATGTCAGTATCGTACCTTGTCACTTGTCAAACTTTGTAAAATCTTACGAAATGTTCTTCTCGTAAGAAATTCCGTAGCATCCTAAAGCTTTGATTTTGATGAACTTTTATGACGCAAAATTTCAGCTTAACCTTGGAATATATGCATCTGACAAGAAAACTGAGTTCTCAGTGCTGGTTGATCGTGCCACTGGGGCTGGTAGCATTGAAGACGGAGAAATAGAGCTAATGCTTCATAGGTAAAACTTCCACTAATTTATTGTTGAACCTTCGGCTATCTTAATTACCATGATTTGTTCGTTCATCAGTCATACTTGCTTATATTGATTTAATGGAGTTACCCTTTCATCAAAGGCGCACAATCTTTGATGACTCTAGAGGTGTAGAGGAAGCTCTTGATGAGAGTGTGTGTGTAGAGAATACTTGTGAAGGACTTATGGTATGTCTCCACTTTACATCGAAAGTTTTTCAATATGTCTGCTTTATTGGAGTTTGAAATTATGTTAAGATGTATTCTTCTTTCCATGTTGAAGACTTATAATTTTGGTTAGCTTAATTTCATACCGGTCTCTCTCTTCGTTTTTTTTTTTTTTTTTTTTTTTGCCGTTAAAATACATATTTCATTAAAAAGTGTGAGAGGTTCACACTAACCCAAATTACAGCATAATTCATTCAATACATGAAAGATTAAATCCTCCTTTCAATCATAAGGTTATCTAGTCTGAGGCCACTGATACAAGGCCTGAAGAAGATCCAATTCCACACAATTATTTTGATGTCATTGATGGTCTGCCCCAGATCTCTGTTTACTCCCTTGAAGACTCTTCTGTTCCTCTCTTTCCAAATACCCCATACACATGGCATGGACCAGAACATTCCAGGTCATCCTGTCAACCCTTGACAGATTATCACACATCCAATTGCAGAACATATGTGTGAGGCCCTCCTCAATATTCACCTCCCCTTTGAAGTCATAAATAAAGAAATTCCACGCTGCCCTAGTCATGCTACAGGTCCTGAAAAGATGGTCAATAGTTTCAGCATTAGCGCAACACAAGGAGCATCTGTTAACCATAAGCATGCCCCTTTATGTAAGCTAACAATAGTCAAGACTTTTCCCCAGGTCAGCACCCACATAAAGAAGCACACCTTTTTATTGGAATCTTTTCCAAACTTTAGAAGTAGGAAAGCCAATTGGTTTTGCTGCTCCCTTTCTAATGCATTCTAGGGTTTAAAACCCCTAATTTGTGCTAAGTTACTACTATATGTTTTTAGAATTATTGGGGATATTTAGGTTTATGTTTAATTGGTGTTTTTAGGTGTTTTAGGGTATTTCTATTTTAGGGTTATTTTAATTTCGAATTATGTTTTCTATTTTCATTAGAATTGGTCTAGGTTTAGGTTTCCTTGTTTTCCAAGGATTGTTTTTCCTATTTAAAGAGTTGTAGGCCTTTGGCCAAGTTAGGTGTTGATTGGTTAATTGAATTGTGTGTTTTGAGAAGAGTCTTCTCTTTGTGTGAGTTCTTGGATAAGAACATTGGTTGTCGAATCCCGAAAATCGTCGTAGTTCTTTGAATTCGGTTCAAAGTACATATCTTTATGCACGACTGCATCAAATTGGTAATCAGAGCAAGGTTTTGAGGCTTCTAAGTTCTCAAAAATCCTGAATTTTTTTTCATCTTCATCGTTGTTTTAAGTGCTGCCGCTGCCACCGCTCCTTTCAAAGTCTTCCGCTGCTTTGTTTGAGGTATCGAAAAAAAAAAAAAAAAAAATTTCAAATTTTTTTTTCCTTGGTCATATTCGTTGGTATTAGTTTAATTTAAATGGAGAATTGGTATAAGGATTGGATTCAAGATCATGCTTTTCGTTCTTTGTGTACTATTGGAGGTAAGTTGTGTTCTTTTGTGATTGACCCTAAAAATAATGGTAATTTTGTTTCAAAACTAGCGGTCGAGAAATTACAGTTGGAAGTGGTTGAAAACAATTGTTTGGTTGATTTTTCCATTGGAGATATTGTTGATCGGGTGTGGTGTAATATAGTCGACACGGATGCTTGTCATCTTTTGTTGGGAAATCCATGGACATTAGAAACAGATGCTAGATTTAATGTGGAATATAATGGTTATAGTATTATGTGGAAAGGCAAGAAATTTTTTGTCTTCTTTCAACTAGACCTTCCATATCACAAGAAGAATTTGAAGCTACATGTCATGCGCTCCAGGTTTCCAAAGAATCCATGGGTGAATTTTGCAAACAAGGATGTCGATATTTAAGTGATTTTTTGATGTCTTTGCCGAAAAAGAAGAGGTTACAAGAACCAAGTTTCATAGTTCAAAAACATTCGAATTGAATGAATTTTTCCCGCTCTTTGAGGAAGAACCCCTAGATGTTGTTGAAGATGTGTTTTTTACAGAATTTGGTGTATGTGTTGATCCGATTTGGGAATCTTTTATAGCCAATTTTCAGCGACTTGTTCCTTCTTTTCATGGAAAACAATTGGGGATTTCGTGTTTCAAGTATCATTGTTTTGTGAAGTTCCTAAAATTTGATCTTTATGCAAGTAAGGTTCGTGGAAGAATTCAACTTTTTGGGCTATTGCTTCTTATGAGAGTGAGCAGATTTTTGGGAAGAATTCGAGGTAGACTCCTTGATTTACACATACCAAGTTCGAGCTTGCAGCACCAACGTGCAACTACTACTTGTTTTGGTGAATTTGAAAGATTCAAGTTCGTGGACGAACTTTTTCGAACCCGGGGAGAGCTAATGCATTCTAGGGTTTAAAACCCCTAATTTGTGCTAAGTTACTACTATATGTTTTTAGAATTATTGGGGATATTTAGGTTTATGTTTAATTGGTGTTTTTAGGTGTTTTAGGGTATTTCTATTTTAGGGTTATTTTAATTTCGAATTATGTTTTCTATTTTCATTAGAATTGGTCTAGGTTTAGGTTTCCTTGTTTTCCAAGGATTGTTTTTCCTATTTAAAGAGTTGTAGGCCTTTGGCCAAGTTAGGTGTTGATTGGTTAATTGAATTGTGTGTTTTGAGAAGAGTCTTCTCTTTGTGTGAGTTCTTGGATAAGAACATTGGTTGTCGAATCCTGAAAATTGTCGTAGTTCTTTGAATTCGGTTCAAAGTACATATCTTTATGCACGACTGCATCACTTTCGTCTTCCAATCTTGCATACATCGATTTCGCAGTGTAAGGATTCTCTTTGCCTATCCAAAGGATCTTGTCATACTAGTCTCACAGAATGTTAAACCATAATACATATTAGTATGTATTGATGTATATTATGTGGAATTACATAGTATTAAATGCTTTATGTTTAGAGTTCACTTGAATGTGCAAAGGAGGCTTAGCATTGCTGTACTTATTCTTCTGGTTGCATTGGTCCTAAAGACATTGCCTGAAAGAATATAAATTGCTAAATCATTATAATGAAAATAACCCTGGGTATTTTGTTTGCCAAGTTTTTATTTAATTATTAAAAATACTATAAGTACAAATGTACAATTAATAATAAAAGCAGTATGAGACAGTCACCCACACTACAAACTTACTACAGAGATAGGTGTGATTACATCGAGGTATAAAACACTATCCCAGGCCCCAAAATGTAAATCCCTCTGTTTAAATGGGAGTTTGTCTTTGAACGCATCCAGTGACATCCCCTAAAGGGAGAATATCCAGTCCAAGTAATTGCTCCTTGATCCCGTCATATTCCCACTTAAAGCATTCGAAAGCATACAAGAGAGATATATTCCTACGAAATGAACCTCTCGTCCAATACCCCCATTGACTTATGTTTCTCTTTGAGATGATCCCCTGGATGTTCCTCTATTTTCCACTTGTTTATGCATATTCATCCGAACTCCTTTGATGTATTGTAATACGTCCTCTATTAACAGCAGCATCAAATGAGCTGTTATGCTCAGCAGCAATCTCCCTTTGTTAATTTTTGTTTGGTCTTTTTGCCCCTTTCACAATGATGGATCCCCAAATCCTTGCCTATTGATACCCATGACTGTTGTCTAAGTCACTTCCATCTATCTACCCATGTGGAGACATTAAGGTATATTCAAGTTCCTCCTTTCTGTCCCAATCGTCATCTTTATTCATTTTGGGATGTAATTGAGCTCGTCTCGCAGTCTTCTTCACCCGAAAGAATCATAAGCTCAAATTTGAATTGAAGCATCCCACTCTACTTCTGTTTACTCCACCAGACTCTACTTCTATCAACAATCTAAGCAGTATGTATCAAAAGGAGTACCAATACTCTTTTTGTTCCTTGTTATGTAGAATGTTTTAAAGCATTTGACTGATGATTTGTCTTAAGAAGGTATAGATTTTCTCTACGTCATAAATATGTGAACTATTTGGGAATTTTTCTAAAGTTTTCGTAGCTGATTATCTCAAATATTGTACGATCTGATGGACTTTTTGGGTTACACAAAGGTTTCTATAAATTTTGTAATTTTCATGTGAATTTCGATTTGAAATATGAAAGAAATGGAGGGAAACCTTCAGCTGACTGTTTCAATTTTCTTCACTGCTTCAATGTTGAGGTTCGAGGGAACTATTATATGAGCATTAACCAGCTAGGTGATGGAGCACGCTGGCGGCGGACAGTTGGTCAAGAAGTTTATTCTCCACTTCTCTTAGCTTTTACTCATGAGGTATATCTTTATATCTTTATTAGAATGAGAACTTATTTTGCTCATATATCTACTGATAGAAGTTTACTCTTGCAGAAAATGGAAAATTGGATAGCTTCTTATGTGACGAACGCTACTATAATGGATCCTTATTACAGTTTACCTCCAAATGTTGCTCTCATGACTCTGCAGGAGCTAGAGGATGGAAATGTGCTCCTTAGGTTGGCACATCTTTATGAGGTAAGCTTTCTCAGTACTCCTCCTTTAAGCTTGATATATTTTAGAAAGACAGGAAGTATCTTTGTAGGAAGCTTTTCAATATAAGATTCTGCTAAAAGTGGATTGTTGCAGCAATTTGATTCCTCGATTTTTCAAGGAAATAGAAAAAAATAAAAAATAAATAAATAATAATTTCTCAACATTGTGTGCCACTTCTAGTGATCTATTCAATGTCACCTGATTAATGCTTTCTATAAATTTATAAACAAGGATTCCCATCATATCTACTCATCTACAAGACGCACTTCTACTTTCTTACATTGTTCCCAATTTATAACATACTGACACATGTAGTTTGATGCTCTACGTCAGTCCATTAACACCGCGGGTAGCATGTTGGATCAATCAACATACAGTATGTGAACTACTAAGTGTATAGTGTTGCAGAGTACCGACCAGTTGTGACTTTTCACACAAATGTTGTTATGACCACTGCCCATATTAGATTTGGACTTCATTAAGTGATGTTTGTCATTGGTCAGAAGGCAATACTTATTTTGCTTGAATCAAAATTATTGTTCTGCAAGTATATGATTATATCCGTTTTTCTTTTCCATTTTTAGTGATTTCCATTTTAGTGAAATTAAATATCTTCTCAACCTTTTTTTATTTTTATTTTTTTATTTTTATTTTTTGCTGATATGAAACAAAAGGCGGGTGAAGATGCAGAATTTTCAGCTTTGGCCAAAGTGGAACTGAAGAAAATGTTCGTAAAAAGGACGGTATGTGTAATTACACTTATCTTTACATTTACCTCTATCCACTATTCCACATGTGCTGCGCCAAACTGGCTTGTGAATACACGAAATTTCAATATACCAGTTACCCAGTACAGGTGCTGGCGTGCTGCCCTTTTTATTCTACTCAATGCCCCCGACTTCTCTCTGTGGATTAAGAATGTTGTTAGTTCCCACAAGTTGGCTCCTATTTAGCAATCATGTGGTTGAATTCATTCTGGCCAGAGTAACACCCAATTGGATGCAACTGTTGGGGCAATATGAACTTTTCTTGAATGTCTCCATTGCGACTGCACTTTACTTTCCTCGTTTCTCCATCCTAATTCCCAAGTATCTGAAAGCAATCTGAACATTCTGATTAGAATAAAACCTAAGAAATTTCTGGCTTTGGGATCACAATATGCATTCGGATAATTATTATAGCAATCAAGTAGACAATTTTTCCTTTACAGTCTGTGTTTTAATACTGCAGATTAGCAGAGTGACTGAGACAAGCTTATCGTCGAACCAAGAGAAGTCAGAGATAAAGAAGATGAAGTGGAAAGTTGAAGGGGAAGGCCAAGAGCCGCCTGCTCCAGTGAGAGGTGCCCCAGTTGATAACTCTACTCTTATTGTTGAGCTGGGTCCCATGGAAATCCGCACTTTCTTATTGAAATTTTAGGAGTGGCATGTTCATCATAATTTAGCCAAGTTGGTAAGGACTCTCACAAGTCGGGTGGTTCAGTTCAATAGAAATACTAGTCATTGGTGTAGGTTCATCAGATCATTCCCTTGGTATTTCAAAAAACTTATTGTGGAGAAACAGTTTTCAGTTATGGTCAACATGAAATTTTGTTCTGAGTGGCTTTCTAGTACTAGTTGCTTTTCTTCCAATTGCTACTTGCATTTTCTTCCAATTAGTTTTCAATAATGAAGAGTGAAGTGCGATACTGTAGAATGGTCATCAGTGGTTCTCCACTTTCCAACTTATGAGGATGGTCATTTTCAGGGTTGAAATCTTTATTATGAAAGAAAGATGGTGGTGGTGACTAGTTATCCATGGTTGGCTTTGGCAGTGGGTATATGATAACAGAATTCAACAGTGCGAGTAAGTTACCATGCACAGTGAGAGATACTGTCTTATATATGAAAATTATCAATGTTAACATAACCCTTAGAAACATATATGATGTCCACCTATAACAATTGTAGCGGTGTGAGGCTCAATCCAGATGGGGGCTGGAACGATAATCCTTTTTCACAACACCATCAGGTGTCGGTTTTCAGTATAAACAGAGCGGACAACACTAACTGATGTTGTTCTTCATGTGAATAAACTTAATTGCTACAAGAGCTACAACATGGCCAGAAAGTTCCAACTAAGCCAAATCGTTACTGGGTTGAAGCAAAAGGTTGCCGGGTTATGCCTTCTGTAATTCTGTTGATCTTTTGACTTAAAAAAGCGAACACAAGAATATAGCTTTCGACAGTTGCTGTCCATAAAAAATCCATCTAGGGAGTTGAAGAACAACATAAAGAAGTGACCCTTATATAGATTAAGTTTCAGACAAAGAAGTACTTGCAAACATACGTGAAAATATCGAATAATCCCGAATATCCGATTCGTGAAAAATCGGATTATTCTACGAATATCCCAAAGTCAGTGTCGAAATGAGGAGATTTGGGAAATATGTTTTTCGCGAAATATAGTTCGAATATTTTGAAAATTTCGGCACAATGGGGTGGTTTTATGCTAATATCATGTTTTTCTTCTTATTTCAATATATAAACTTATAATTCAACAATAGAATATGAGGTAATTAACCCCAGATTTGAATGTCAAATTATTAAATGCCCTCAGATTTTTTTTTTTTTTAGTGATACCCCCTAGAATTACTTCATTTTTCTTCTAATACCCAAACTACCCCTCTGTTTTGTTTAGCCTTTGCCCCCAACTCTATAAAACCACTTAAACTACCACGTAAACAACATTTTGGTGGTTTTGATTCAACCGTAGATCTTAAACCCATCTCTAGATTAATTTAACAACAAACAATTAAAAGATCTAATCCTAAAAAATGTTTAACACAAATCTCGAGGTCAACCCTACGCCACCAAAAAACAATAACCAATATCTAAATGACACGTGTAAAGTGATTTACTTTACCAAATTAAACCCACATTCTAATCGAACTGAACATATTCTTTGTTATTGAAGCTGTAGGGGTACTACATACTCCGACCAATCAAAAGCAGCCACGTGGCACAGTCATCCATCTGTCAGGTCGCCACAATCTCTACCCGCTCACAGCCTGACTAAAGCGACCAGACTACTCAACGGCCAGCGACCTGCTATTCACACGTACTCCTATTCAATGCACAGAATATTCTCATCAGTTACAGAATTAATTCACAAGGACGATCCTCGCGCGTTACACATTTAATCATCATTATGATGGCGGAGAATCTGCAAGATCCACGATCCACGCCTTTCCATCTTCTATATAAACAGAACTACGATGGCTTGATCTCTAAGTTCAATTCCCCCGAGCTAGAGTACGTAGGCAATCTCGATCTCAACGAGGTGCAGCCACCCCAATCTCCAATATCCCCATTTGGTCAAGTCTCCATAATGACCTGACCCTGTTGATGCATTAATCTAGAAATAGGTTAATACATTTGGCGCCGACTGCAAGGAATTCGATATAATCGAAAACCCAAAACCCTCCCACCCTTAAATCAAAATTCACTCGATCAAATGACTAATCAGGAAGTCACCATCCAAGATCTGCAGGCACAAATTACACGTCTGCAGGAAGAAAATGAGCGTCTAAAAGCCGCACAAACCAACCCCCAGCAAGGGGAAAATAGCGGACTTGGAGTCATCCCTGCTGATGATTCCAACCAAAAGTTCGAGCAACTCAGCCAGCAGCTGGCGGAGTTCAAAGCATCTCAGGCTCTCCTTCACCGGTCCAAGAGCCACACTGCAGAGCAACTTGCTGTGCAGTCCCTTCAACAATTCCAGGAGTCTCCTTTCTCCAACGAGATCCTGGAACATGATCTGCCGAACAAGCTGAATGCCCCAAAGTTCGACCAGTATGCAGGAGTCGGAGATCCAACCGACCATGTCAAGGGATTCCGAAAGTCCCTTCCTCTGATAAAAGAGGATCATTTTTTGTGTTTGCTGTTTCAGTCCAGCCTCACCGGACCAGCTCTCGACTGGTTTCATCGACTGAAGCCAGGATCCATCAGCTCGTTTGCAGAGCTTGAAAAACAATTCGTCATTTTCTACATCCACAATAAGAAGCGCCCTGTTACCATTGACTCCATCTTCAAAGTCAAGCAGAAGGATGGTGAGTCACTTAGCGTTTTCTTTGCACGTTTTAAATCTGAGTTACATTCCATTCAGGATTTCGCAAAGGAGCATGAGACCTTTGCAACTATTGCTTTCTCTCACGGACTGATCCAAGGGTCCGACCTGCACAAGTCTCTGGCAATGAAGAGACCTTCATCACTTGACGAGCTCTACCTAAAGGTAGATCGTTATATTAAGCTAGAAGAAGCCCTCACTGGAAGGGAGAAGAACCATGTAGTCAGCAACATTGAGGCTGGCTCAAGCAAACGACCTCGATCAGAAGGAAAGAGGTTCAAAGCTAAGACGCTGCCTACCGAGCAGCGAGAGTATCACCGGTTTACGCGACCAGCCGGTTATATCTTTGAAAGGATCAAGCACAACCATTGGTGCAAAATTCCTGCCTTCACACAGCTGGAGGATACATCTGGTCGCCCGTACTGCAAAGTACATAAAGTACGGTGTCATCAGACTGATGATTGTCGCGTCTTGAAGCGCGCACTTCAAACCTGGGCCGATGAGAAACGGCTCAATAATTGGATCCTCGGAAGGAATGAGGAGTCCACAGCCAAGCGAATGAGGAAGGAATCCAGAACCCCTCCTCGTTCACCAAAGCGGGGTCAAAGCAAGGCCAGAGCGACCTCCGCAAGCCCAGCACGCAGCAGAGGGCGTAGCCTCTCCCAGCGCTTAGGTCCAACAGGTGACCTACGCGATCATATAAACAAGAAGTTCGCAAACAAGGTTGACAGCGACAGCGACTCGGACAGTCATGTGGTCTACATGATTGACGAATCTCATCACACCCCTGTATCTAGGGACAAAAAGAGACGAGTGGAACATCTCCACCATGTCTATTCTATCAGTGGCCGAGCAGCTCGCTTCAACATCCCTGCCCGACAAGAGACTGACATCACCTTCACTGAAGACGATCTCAATAAGGTCGTTACTCCACACAACGACGCCCTAGTCGTTGAACTAAGAATTGCGGACTACACAATCAAGAGGGTATTCATCGACCCTGGGGCTTCATGTAACATTCTCATGTACCGAACCTTCAAAGACATGAGGCTGCCCGATTCAGTGCTCATCCCAGACTTCACACCGATCCTTGGCTTCAATAGTTCAAGGGAAGACCCTAAGGGGGAGATCCTTCTGCCCGTCACTGTAGGCAGAAGGGAAGATAAGGTCGTTGTAACCAGCAAGTTCAGCGTCCTAAATATCGCAAGCAAGTACAATGCAATTCTGGGTCGAAAGTGGATCCATGCTATGAGAGGAGTGCCGTCAACTTACCATCAGGTATTCCGCTATCCCGGCCCTTATGGGATAATGGAACTCCGCGGCAATCAGAACACCGCACAAGAATGCCACGGTGTTATTGAAGCTGTCCCATCGTCAAAGCCATCCACCTCTGGAGTCAAGGATGGTGATGTCAAAGGAAAGAGCCTAGTCCCAACAGAGGCTCAGGAGGGCAACAAATCAAAGAGCCAATCCAAAGAAAAAGCTGAACCTGCTAAATAGCAATTACAGAAGGAGCAAGCGAGCTCCCCCAAGCTGAGTCTCGGAAGCACCGATCCAGGCGTCCGAGTTAACATTGGGTCAGATGAGGACCCAAGGTATGTCTATGTAGGTTCAGAAATGGAAGAAGATAAGTTCGCTAATTTTGTAAATTTTCTTTCAATGAATAAAGATGTTTTTGCTTGGTCGTATATCGATATGCCCGGAATAGATCCATCAATTGCATGCCATAGGCTACGGGTCAATCCCAATTATCGACCGGTGAAGCAGAAACCAAGGAGACTTGCTCCCAAGTTTCACGAAGCCGTCAATGAGGAGATCAATAGACTCAAACAGGTCGGCTTCATCAGAGAAGTCGATACTCCAGACTGGCTAGCCAACATAGTCCCAGTCCTAAAGAAGAATGGGAAAACAAGGGTCTGCATCGACTTCACAAGCTTGAATAAAGCTTGTCCTAAAGATTCATTCCCACTGCCACGAATCGATAGGCTAGTCGATCAGACATGCGGTTTTGAGCTATTGTCATTTATGGACGCATACTCAGGGTATAATCAGATCCCAATGTACGAGCCTGATCAAGAAAAGACCTCTTTCACAACTGAGCAAGGTATCTTTTGTTACAAAGTCATGCCATTCGGGCTAAGGAATGCAGGGGCGACCTACCAAAGACTGGTCACCAGAATGTTCGACGACCTCCTGGGTCGAACAATGGAGGTCTACATTGATGACATGCTAGTGAAGAGCGACAAAGAACGAGATCATTTGTACAACCTCGACCAGGCATTCCAAAGATTAAGGCAATACAGAATGCGTCTTAATCCAGAAAAGTGTCTGTTCGGGGTCGCATCAGGAAAATTCCTAGGCTACCTAGTCACCAGACGAGGCATCGAAGCAAATCCCGACCAGATCAGAGCCCTGATCGACATGCCAAGTCCAAAAACAAAGAAACAAATCCAGAAGCTCAACGGCATGGTTTCAGCTCTGAACAGATTCATCTCCAGAGCATCAGACAAATGTAGACCAATGCTTCATATCTTAAAGAAGGGGGCGACATATAAGTGGACAGAAGAGTGTGAGAAAGCCTTCGATGATCTCAAGGCATATCTGTCTACTCCACCAGTTCTTACAAGACCAATAGATGGTGATGTACTTGGCGTTTACCTCGCAACATCAGATTTTGCGATAAGCGCAGTACTTTTCAAAGAAGACAATCAAGTGGAACGACCTATCTACTTCACAAGCAAAGTCTTACAGCAGGCTGAAATAAGGTACACACCTCTAGAGAAGTTAGCATTAGCATTACTTTACGCTGCATGCAAATTCAAGCCTTATTTCCAAGCACACACTGTAAAAGTAATCACCGATCAGCCATTACGCCACATACTGGAAAAGAAAAACAAAACAGGTCATATGGCTCGATGGGCAGCCGAGCTGGGTGATTACACTTTCGAGTTCGTTTCACGACAGGCCGTCAAGGGCCAGGTCGTCGCAGAATTTTTGGTCGACTATCCAGCAGAGGATATCAATTGGGAACCAGAACCTGAAACGAGGCAAGTCCAAGACAACCCCCCGGATACTTGGCAGCTATATGTAGATGGTTCCCACAACTCCAATGGAAGTGGAATAGGTAGTGTGCTAATCTCTCCTGAAGGATCACAGCTCGAAAGAGCAACTCGTCTCGACTTCTCGACCTCAAACAACGAGGCCGAATACGAAGCACTCATACAAGGCCTACAAATGGCCATCGATTTACAAGCCGTTCGTCTCAAGGTGTACAGCGACTCACAGCTGGTAGTCAATCAGATTACCAGCAATTACCAGATCAATGGGATCAACCTCATCAGGTATGCCAGCAAAGCAAAGGAGCTCATCAGCAAGCTCAACTATTTCACAATTGAACACATACCCAGAGATGACAACAGACATGCTGATTCACTGGCGTTTCTAGCATCTAAGATCGAGTCAGACAGACCGAGGGCGCTAACTATAGCAATCAATTCACAGCCCGCATATCTACTCAAGGAAGAGGATATTCATCAAATATCCGATCTACTAGAAACAACTCAAGAAGACATCCAGGGGACTTGGATGGAGCCATTCATGGTTTATCTGCAAACTGGTGCCCTACCATCCGACAAAAAGGAAGCCAGTCGATTGCTGCATAAAGTAACAATGTACAAAATCCATGAGGGCAAACTTTTCAGGAAATCAGCAACTGGATTGTTATTACGATGCTTGACCTCGAAGCAAGGTCAGATGATATTTCAAGAAATCCATGAAGGTGAATGTGGAAACCATTCCGGTGGGCGTACCTTAGCCCATAAAGCAATCTCCCAAGGATACTTCTGGCCAAGAATGAAGGAAGATGCAAAGAAATTTGTCTTAAAGTGCAAAGAATGCCAGCGATTTGCTGATAAACAACACCAGCATCGAAACGATCTCATCAACATCACTGCCCCATGGCCATTCCACATGTGGGGGCTTGACATCATGGGCCCCCTCATCAAGGAAAAGAAGTCTGAGAAGAGGTTCGTTCTAGTAGCCGTAGACTATTTCACTAAATGGGTGGAAGCTGTTGCCTTAACCAACGTAACACAGGCAGATGTCCAGAGATTTATGTGGGAAAACATCATCACAAGGTTCGGGCTACCTAAACGAATAGTCACTGACAATGGCACCCAGTTCGTTGGGAAGAATATCAAAGAATTCTACGACCTCTGGAAAATCGAGCATTCAAGGGCAACTCCTAGGTACCCACAAGCCAACGGCCAGGTCGAAGCTGCAAATCGACAGATTCTAACCAATTTGAAGAAGAAGCTCGAAGACCAGCATGATCAATGGCCACAACAGTTGGAGAACATCTTATGGGCTTACAGAACAACTCCTCGCACATCCACAGGGATGTCACCATTCAGTCTTTGCTATGGAGTAGAGGCCGTTATTCCCATTGAGTTAACATATGGAACGACCAAATCTCTTCTGGTCGACACAGAGCTCAACAATCAGATCTGGTCGTTTGGAGTCGACCTCCTCGAAGAGCGACGTAACCACGCCACTATAAAGCTCGAGCAATACCAACAGAGACTCAAACGAGCTTATAACAAGGGCGTGCGACCAAGAACTTTCCAGCCAGGGGAATTAGTCTTAAGAAGAATGTTCAGTAACAAAAGAAAGGACACTATCGGCAAACTCAACGCCAATTGGGAAGGTCCTTACATTATCACAAAAGTCCAGAGCAACGGTTCTTATCGTCTTCAGACACCAGAAGGGGAGATCGTTAAGAACCCGTGGAATGCTTTCCATTTAAAGAAATTTTATCAGTGAAATGTAAGCATCCATTCATTGCATTTCAATCTATAAATTCAATTTTGCCTTCATCTCTGCTCAAACATGAATGGCTACTAAAGGTCCAATCCCTCGACCTACAAATTATCAATAATCTAGTCCCTTTGATAATTTCAAAATTTGTTAAGTTAAATCACTAGCAACTTAACTTGGTGCATTGGTCTTTCTCTTCCCACGACCCAAGCACAATTATGTTAAATGCGACCTCAACCCCCGATCAGGTCGAACAAATGTCACACATTGTTTGCAAGTCCATTCAAGCAGACAAAACGACATAATCAACAATGCAAGGTAAATAGTTGAATTAACTTTTACTTTATGAGATTTTAACAATTACAGGTACAACCAAAATAGAATCAAGGCATACAAGAGGAACTGTTTCAGTGCGTCCTGCTTGCAGCCATTCATCTCGTCTACCTGCCTTCTGAACGAGCTACCAGGACTTCCTGGAAACTAGAAATCCATACAAAACTCATCAAACTAAAAGCTGATTACTGACACCAAATACAAAAGACAAGAAATTCTCCACTCAAGCTCTCAAAGATTGCAAGGGGGGCTCTCATGAATAAGCTATGGAAGACATACTACAAGAACAAGGAGTGCAAGAAGCAAACTGTGCACAAGGTTACCCAATACAAGAAGGGGAAAACCAAGGTTACCCAATACAAGAAGGGGAAAATAAAAGGTTACCCAATATAAGAAAGGGAAAACAAGGTTACCCAATACAAGAAAGGGAAAACCAAGCCCAGCTCACTGCTGCACAGACTGGTCGCCTGAAGCATCAACTTCAATAAGGGCTCCAGCGACCTGGTCACTAGGGCCCATCGAGGTGTCCTGAGCTGGTGTCGAAGTCTCTTCAACTCCACCTCGCGTCTCCTCTCCTTCGGGCGACCCCGTCATAGCTTTGACCAGTTGCTCGCAGTAAGCCTTCCAAGCTGCTTCATTCTCCTGACAAACTTTCTGCCAGTACTCAACAGAAGATTGAGAAGCAGCTTCACGTTCCCTCAACTGCTCCTTCAGAGCTGCGACCTGGGCCTCCCTGTCCTTGACCTTACACTCAGCAACGGCAGCAATGTTCCTCGCCTGCTCGAGCTTCTCATTGAGAGCCTTCAACTCAACTTCAGCTTGAGCACCAATCTCAGCAACCAGACGCACCTCCTGGAAGCTGGCATTGAGCTGCAATCACCAAGAGAAATTTAGCACAAATACAAAAGCATAATCAAAACAAATGCGACTTACGATCAAACTCACCAAAGAAAGTGCCCCGTTTATCTTTGAGCAGGTCACCAGCAAAGGCTGCGACTTCACCATTCGGGCATCAGCATCCAGGACGATACCCTCATTCACAGCCCGGGCAACACAAGGGTCATCGATAGCACTGTCGTTGTCGTACACGACATGCTTCTCTCCTTGCCCGTCCAAGTAATCGAACGGCCCAGGGCGGAATTCAGACAGAATACCTTTGCCTTTCTGCGAAGGCCGAACAGCAGTCTTCCTGGACATCACAGACATTCCAGGAGACGTCGCAACCATTGAAGACACAGGAGTTGGCATAGCTGGGAACTCCATCAGCTTAAGGTTCCCTGAGAAGGACCTCTTCTTCCCAGCCAATGCACCCACCTTAGGAAGTGAGGGGGGTGGGCCTGAGACTGGAGGGCTCGCCACGACTCCAGCCTGGCGAGAGCTACCTACAGCCCGCTCCTTCTCCGCAGGCACCTCCCTCTCCACAGATCGTTCCTGCACCGCAGGTCGATCCTTCTCAACAGGTCGCTCCTTCTCCAACCTCCGAGGAGCACCTGCAGAACGTTCTCTTTCAGCTTGCTTCGAGCTACCACTTGCTCGTTCACTTTCAGCAGCTCGTGAACTGCTACCAGGTCGCCCACCACTTGCTTTGTGCACAGAAGACATGAATGCTTTCTTTAAAGCTTTCCTCCTCTTGAGCTCGTCCCACACAGTTTTTGGACCACCTTTAGGAATAAAGTGTTCCTTTAGGTGAGGCAGAAGCGAAATCTTCCGCTTGTCGGCCAACTTACCAAAGCAGTTCAAAGCAGATTGCAGATCGTTTTTTCTAATCAGATGATCGTCCCGGATCGCTGCAACAAACAATACAAAGACATCAACTTCAAAACCAGGAACACGAACCAACAATCATAAAACTACAGACAACTAACTTACGAGCGTCATTCCTAATCGTATGACGCAACTGGATATCTCCTTCAACAATCGGCCCAGTGAAAAGCATGGGATCTTTCCACCATGGCTCGCTACTCACTGGATAGATCAAAGGCAAACGGTCTGGCCTAACCTGCATGTTACAGCCAGAGAGTTCAACCTTCGAAGACCGTTTGAAACAAAAGTGGTTCAATACATCTTCCACGGAAATGTGCCACCTATGTAACTTGTTGAGGTCGTCAATTACCCTCATGTTCCGCCAGAAATTACCATTCATCTGACAGGGGGCTCGCCTAATGGCATTCAACAGGCCGACCACCAGTTCAGACAACGGCAACCTCAGCCCAGCACAGAATTGGTTCAAAGTCAATACAGTTGATGAAGGATTATTAGGTCGATAGTCAGGAGAAAGTAGGCGGTCACCAAGAAACCTTATCTCTAAATGCCTAATCGACCTAAACTCATAATGCCTCCTAACAGCAAAATGCCTATGTACACAATTCATATTCACAATCCTACACATTCTACCATTGTCATCTTCAACCATCTCATCATCAGAAGAATCTGGACCATGAGAACCACTACTCTGGGGGCTATCCACATTCTCATCGGGAGCGGGAGACGGAGGATCAGAATGAGTACTCTCAGACTCATACTCCTCAAAACCACCATCACTCAAGTGATCATTTTGCGAATCACTACCCTCAGACATGACTCTCAAACAATACAGAAGACAACACAAGATGAAAAAGAAAGAAATTAAACAATCAGAGAAAAGAGAAGAGAACAAACCTCACGAGCTCTCAAAGTTCTTCAGTTCGCAAGGCAAAAGCGGCAGCAATTCAAATAAAGGCAAGATAAGTAAACCCTTATCAACGTAACTACAGTTTATATACTGTAGCTCAAGAATTTCTAGCCATCGATTCAAAAGAAACGAACGGCTGAGATCGACAAACGGATCCATAAGCAGTACAGTCATTCTCCACTCACAAAACGGTTCACATCCACCGTTGGATTGATCCACGTGCAAGACAGATAGCAAATCAGGCAATACGTGCATCAGTTGCCATAATCACACATCTAACTGCTCGAGAAAACTCCTCCACTTCCCCGTAACAGCGCCATGATTACCACAGACAGCGCTGCATGACTGCCACGTCAGCAACACCAAAAAAGCAAACTACAAATCAGCATCGATAAGAGTAATTAGTCTTTTCAGCCCGACTCCCATAGTCGACCTAAAAAAAGGGGGCTTATGTAGGAGTACCACATACTCCGACCAATCAAAAGCAGCCACGTGGCACAGTCATCCATCTGTCAGGTCGCCACAATCTCTACCCGCTCACAGCCTGACTAAAGCGACCAGACTACTCAACGGCCAGCGACCTGCTATTCACACGTGCTCCTATTCAATGCACAGAATATTCTCATCAGTTACAGAATTAATTCACAAGGACGATCCTCGCGCGTTACACATTTAATCATCATTATGATGGCGGAGAATCTGCAAGATCCACGATCCATGCCTTTCCATCTTCTATATAAACAGAACTACGATGGCTTGATCTCTAAGTTCAATTCCCCCGAGCTAGAGTACGTAGGCAATCTCGATCTCAACGAGGTGCAGCCACCCCAATCTCCAATATCCCCATTTGGTCAAGTCTCCATAACGACCTGACCCTGTTGATGCATTAATCTAGAAATAGGTTAATACAGAAGCTAAACTCTAACTTCAAACCCTTATCTTCATATCATCATCTTCACCCCATTTTTATCCCATTGTCTTCAAATCATCATCTTCACCCCGATCATCTTCAATTTTTGTTCTAACTTTATCAAATGGCTAGTTTATTCACTTATTCACCCCATTTTTACCCCATTGATTTTTTAGTGATGTAGGATTGACCTCGAGATTTGTGTTAAACATTTTTTAGGATTAGATATTTTAGTTGTTTGTTATTGGATTAACCTAGAGATGGGTTTAAGATCTACGGTTAGAAACAAAACCACCAAAGTGTTACTTACGTGGCAGTTTTAAGTGGTTTTATAGAGTTGGGGGCAATGGCTAAACAAAATGGAGGGGTAGTTTGGGTATTGGAAGCAATTCTAGGGGTATCACTAAACAAATAATAATCTGGGGGCATTTGCAAACTTGCCATTATCATCCAAAAAAAGACATGCGTTTAATTTAAACACACATTTTTATTATATGGGTTATGTATTTATAGATGAGTTTGGGTATTGAAATTCGAAATTGCATGTATAGAGAAAACTAGATAAGTTATAAAACACTGTACAATCATTGAAACTTGGAGACAAAAGGTATGGTGATTTTTGCAAACCTTAAAACTTGGGGAAGTCAACCCATAGATTCCGATTTTTTTATAAATTTCGTATTTTCAAATTTTTTGTTAATATCCGAATTTATCGGGTCGGAACGAGGAGATTTTTGTTTCGTATTATATCCGTACCGCTCCAAATTTCCAAAAAACGGAAAAATTCGTGAATATCCACCCGAAATTTTTGATTTTTTCACCTATGGTTGCAAAGTTGCAAGCTTGATTCATACTGAAACTAGCAGTATTATACTACCAGAGCTGCTGAGTGCTGAGCACTAAACAGATTTAGTTTGTGCTGCCTTGTTCACACAAGGAGCTTTTAGAACCTTTGTTTACTTTTTAAGTTGAGGTTTCTGGTGTTGTGTAGGATTCACCAAAAAGAGTCTACTTGCCCTGTCTTTTGGGAATTTAAGTGTATACCCTTGTACAGATTTCTAATTTCAGGTACATTGCACCCCAACACAAAGTGGATGTTTCCTTGAACGTTCACACAAAACTCGAGCCTTCGCACAAAATTGAGAAATAAATCTGTAAAAAGATCAATGCACAGAAAAATCTACACGTAACTAGGAGGAAATCCAAACACATTGTCAAAAACATTGGAGGAACTTTCTACATATACAGTACTTCATGTTGAAACAAAGTTACATACAGTAGCATTCTAGAATTCTAGGCTGAACTTTATCTTGCTAAATCACCAGCTAAGAAGTTTTAGAGATCACCTTACATAATACATTAACACATAAGCAAAAATGCTACATCCATTTACAAGGTATTGAAAATTTAGATTTGCATCCAAGTGAATCAGAATGTGATTGCACCAATTATTTACTTACCAATAAGAGCAAATGAAGTTAAAGTGACAGGAGATTGAGGGTGGTGGAAGATGGAGGATTTGTAAGCATGTGAACAACTTCTCGCATGGTAGGCCTAGAAGTACTTGTCTCTTCTACACAAAGCATGGCAACCCTGTACATGTTAATGACCTTAGTCAAGGGGTATTCAGCAAGTCTTTTGTCTACAACTGCAAGTACTGCTTCTGGTTCTGATTGCTCAGATATCTCTGATGTAGTTTTCCTCACCCACCTTACAAGGTCAACCCCATCTTCAAAATCACCAACTGGTTTTCTTCCAGTAATTAGTTCAAGAAGAACCACACCAAAGCTGTACACA
The DNA here is from genome assembly GCA_023053565.1 of Aquilegia eximia. Classification (NCBI taxonomy): domain Eukaryota; kingdom Viridiplantae; phylum Streptophyta; class Magnoliopsida; order Ranunculales; family Ranunculaceae; genus Aquilegia; species Aquilegia eximia. The sequence goes on from JALIGU010000040.1 coordinate 104,102, forward strand.
TCTGTCTTCTCATCTACTCTTAATGTGTATGCGTACTCTGATTGAAACAAACAAAAAAAAACTCATTAAAGTTATTTGTTTCCATCCTATAAAACTGGAAGGTCAACAATGTGGCCCAGTAACTAGAGTACATATTAGAAGTAGAACATGCCAAAAAGTGTAACAAAGGGTTCATCATGTATGGTGTGGGAAGTCAAAGCAAATGTTTACTATCTAGCACTCGAGTAAACATGCAGCCAGCCTATAGAATCACCATCACCAATGTTACAAAACTATCACTAAAAGAGTAACAGGGCAATTGTTAAGGTACTGTAATTGCCCTCAACACAAACAAAAAAAAAACCATAAAAAGTTATTTGTTTGTCTTGTATCTAATCTAAAACTGAAAGTCAACAATGTGGTCCACTGAGAATAAGTACAAAGATGGGAGTTGCAGTGGACCAGTAACATTGAGCACACATCTAGAAGTACAAGATGTTAAAAAGTTTATGAACAGACTTGGGACCCTACAATACAACTACAACCAAACCAAACCAAACCAAACCAAACCAACATAAGATGTGAGGTTCATGCAAATGTTGGCCAGAAAGAGGATTTCTGCTACATAGATAGAGCAAACAAGTAGATCACGGGGTACATATATCCATAAATGATCCAATGGTTTAAGTGACCAAACACTAGAAGATAGTTTGCCAAAAGGGATCTGAAATTACAAACAATACCACCAAAAGTTGGTTGTATCATATTTGTGTTCTAGGGGTGTGGATATCAATATAGCTAACTAGAAGACTTGATATGCCTTTTTCCAAACCCATACGAAAGTGATTGAGAAAGAATCAGAACATCATTACAGAATCAGAACATCAAAAGATTGAAAAAGAAAGAAAAGAAAGCAACAGACTAACCTGGTGCAATGTAACCATAAGAACCAGCAATAGAAGACATTCCCTCAGATGCTCCGGCATCAGTCAAGAACTTAGCTAGACCAAAATCAGCAACATGAGCTTCATAATCTGAATCCAACAATATGTTATTGGACTTAACATCTCTATGAATAATAAGCGGTGAGCAATCATGATGAAGATAACATAATCCTTTCGCCGCTTCAACTGCCACTCTATACCTTGTTTCCCATTGAAAATGTGAACCTTTTGAACCATGTAATAGTTCTCCCAAGCTACCATTCGGCATGTACTCATAAAGTAATAAATTTGAGTCTTTATTCGATACGTAACCAAGCAATCTTACTATATTTCTATGTCGAATTCTACCAAGAGTTCGAATTTCAGCTGAGAATCCATGATCATTTTTGCTACTACTTAGTCCAACTAAGCGTTTAATCGCAACTTCATTTCCATCCGGCATTTCACCATGATAAACTGTCCCAGAACCACCTTGACCAATGAAGTTTTCTTCTTTTAAACATTCAAGAACATCTTCAACTGTGAACTCAAGTCTTTGGAAAGCAGTGAGTTTCCATGACTTTGTATTCCTATACTTGTTTACATTGCTCTTAATCTTCAAAACAACAAGTAATGCTAACAAAACCACAACTGCAAGTGAGATAGTAATTAGAACAAGTTTAACCATAGTGAATGAAGATTCATTATGGCCATTAACTTGTTTGTGGTTTAAGATTGAAGAACAAGGTACATGTAGTAATGGACCACATAGTAATGGATTTCCAGCAAAAGAAGTTTCATTGAAGATTATGAACTGCCCAACAACTGGAATCAAACCTGAAAGATTATTATACGAGAAATCCAACCTTGTAAGACTTTGCATTGAATGAATCTCGTAAGGAACTCCACCATTCAAATGATTTCTTGATAAGTTCAAAATGCTTAAGATTCTCAAATGTGTAATCTCTTTAGGAATTTCACCAAACAGATTATTACCACTGAAATCAATTGAAGTAAGCCGAGGAGAACGCGCTATAGCACTTGGAATCTCACCAGTAATGCTATTGTAGCTGATGTTAATAACAGATAAATTTTTCAGCTCACCAATTTCAGGAGGAATTGAACCAGAAAGTTTATTCATTTCAAGAGAAAGAATCTGCAGACTAGACAAGTTCTTAATACTCGCAGGAATAACACCAGTGATCTTATTATTTGAAAGAACTATTGAACCAAGATTACTACCTGAAACTTTTGCCGGAAGTTCACCAGAGAAATAATTATCATTGAATTCGAGAAAATTCACCAATGGTAAATTAAAAAAACCAGCAGGAATAGTTCCATTAAGAAAATTCTTAGCGAGTCGAACACGAGTTAACGATTTACACTCACCGAGTTCTTCAGGAATCGGTCCAATAAAGAAATTACTCATCAAGATGAACATTTCCAATCTCCCTCCAAAACAAAGATGTCTAGGAATAGTCCCAGTAAGATGATTTGAAGTAACATCAATAATCTTTAATTTCCCATTCCTACCAAGATTCTCTGGTAATCCAAGTGTGAAATTATTTTCCCACAATTGTAAAACCTCAAGATTTGGTAATTCAGCAATAAACTCTGGAATAGAACCATGGAATTGATTCCGAAATAGATGAAGAAGAGTAAGTTGCTTTAAGTTGGAAAAAGACTCGGGAATTTCTCCGGTGAGTTCGTTATTAGAAAGATCAAGAGACTTTAAACTTGAAAGACCAGAGAGTTCATTTGGAATCCAACCGGAAAGATGATTGAACTGTAAGAACAATGTGTCTAACAACTTCAAACCACCTAAACTTGCCGGAATTTCACCGGAAAGATTACAACTGCCTAAATCAAGTAACCTCAATGATTCAAAAGAACCAAATTCTGGCGGAATACCTCCTTCATAAGCATTGTAATAACCAAGATAAAGTTGTTGAAGATTTGGTAACCGACATAAACTTGCCGGAATCTTTCCAGAAAGACTATTCCCATTTAATCCTAAATATTCCAAAGTTTGAATTTGAGAATAAATAGATGGGATTTCACCGGAAAAGAAATTTCCACCAAGATGAAGATACTTGAGTTTCTTTAACTTAACAACACTGATAGGAAGTTTACCAGTGAAATTGTTATTGTAAATGTCAAGAGTTTCAAGCTCTGTTAAACCACTAACAATGATTTCAGAAAATTCACCAGAAATATTGTTATTGGATAAATTGAATAGCTTAAGAAACTTGAGATTTGAGAGTTGAAAAGGAAGTTTTCCAGAGAGTTTGTTTGAAGACATTGTGAGATTAACAAGTTTGTTTAACAAACCAATGTCAGGTGGAATAGAACCAGAAAGTGAAAGAAATGAAGTATTAATAGAAATTACTTGAGAGTTTTGGTCACAGAGAATGCCAGTGAATGAACAATGTGATGATGAAGGGGAGAATGTCCAGTCTTGAAAAGCAGTGTTGGAAGTATTTAATGGTCCAAGAAGAGAGGTTTTGAGTTTCATGAGAATTTGAAGATCATCTGTTTGAGAACAAGAAATAGAGATTAAGAAAAGAAGTAGAATAATGTAGGAGAGTTGGAGTTTCATGATTATGTGTTTTGAGTTGTGTTGAAAGCTAGTTGTGAGAAGAGTGGGGGAGTTTGAAGAAGGAAGAGTGTTTGATGAAGAAAGATATATAATGAAAACTTAGATATAATAATAATATTTGTTTTTTTATGTAAAGACAGAATCCATTTGATTATATATTTAATATAAAAATTTAAGAGAAACTGAATACAGTATTGTCTTACTCTAGAAAAATAACGTGACCATAGACCAGTACAGAGTAGGTCAGGTGAGTGAAGTCTAGCATTTTACTTGTATCTTTGTTTGACTAAACAGAGTTTCCATTGGCTACATATATTAAAAAAATTGATTTTTTGTTGGAAACAAATACTTCTGTTTTTAAGAACACTAAAATGAAATTAAATGGTATGATTTTTCTTCGAAACCTTAATCTAAAATAAAAATGGGAGTGTGTGTTTCCTTACACACTAAAAGTAAGTAATAGGGTTGCGGCTGTTGCGGGGTTACTGCAGTGATGGGTCAGATCGTACTCCTTACAGATAAGGTTGATGGATGCTTTTTTTATTTTCTTTTGACGGCTTATATTGGCAGGTAAAAACCCATGTTTTTCTGATGGTTTTTTTTGGCTGTTAACTAGCTTAGCTTATAGTCCGTTGGATGGTCCAGCTGTATGGTTCACAGTACTGTTATTGTATTATAGGTCTTTCCCTGTTCAGAGTTCAGAGTACTGTTACTGTATTATAGGTCTTCATTCTGCAGTCTGCACACAACGATAGGTTCTAGGCCAGAGAGCCAGACTTCCTAAATAGTAAATAGATCATAGCAATGATTTACCTTTTGGATAAAAGAAAATGTATTTTTCACTATTATTAGTATTCAATCCAATATATAAAGCTTCCCTTTAAACTATTGGAAACATGCAATGAAGCTTCTTTTCAACCCATGGTTTAGCCAATTGTTTTTTGTAACTCATACACTTCTTTATGGAAGGCAAAAGCCTGTTTGCGTCTCTGCTTCTGCTTGCATAACTTTATGTGATTTGACTTTGAAACAAGAATATAGCTTTTGTTTCATTTTGATTGGTGTTAATATTATATTAATTAATTATTTTATCTCATTAAAAAAAAGCTATTATCCTTTGTAGTTTTTGCCTGCCTCAGACAATAGACAATGGAACTCTGTTAAGCAATGTCAAAGACATCGTTCTTATATATATACAAACTTCAGACTTTACAACACCTTCTTTCTACGTGGTCTTCTTCCAATCAATGCTTATAATTCCATAGAAAATGTTTCATATTTTTTTCATGTAAAAGACCCTTTTAGTACAAGCTAAAGAAATTAAGATGTTTGATTCTTCTCAAGTAATAAAAAGGTAAAACTAGGACCGCAAACAAGCATTCAGAACAAGAACAATTGTAAAGCAACAAATTCTTCTTACACTACTAAATCCACTTAACTGTTAAGAGAACATATGCTATTCTTATTCTCATTTAGTGGAGATTGTAGATTATTAGAATCTGTAATACTTAAAAAGCAAGATATGGGACTGAATAATTTGAAAGGATATCAACTGTTTGGTTTAGTTTAAGACAATTATGTCAAGATGTCAATGGCTACTTTTATTAGGATCAAACTCATTGGAAGATCTTAGTATCTTCATATTTGTTTATGCACAAATGCTTTGAAGAATATATAATCAATCATTCCTATCATGTGTTACTGACAAAACAGGAATACAGTAAAAGGCCCAGGGACACTGTTCCTATTTGGTTGGGCCAAAAGAATACGGTTAGAGTTGCATTAGTTGGCAGGACATTCTTTCTAGTCCAAACCGGTATTTTATTTTTTGACTAAAATAACCCCACACTTTAATTTGTACGCATTATTTTTCGGAAATCAAACAAACATAATCAGCATTGTCGACCCCATTTTATTTTAATATATTACATACTCTTGTAGTAAGCTAACTTAAGTAGCTTCCAATTTGTATGGTGACACATATGATTATAAATAAGATCACACATATTTTCTACTATGATCATAACAAGTTCACATAACATTGGTTACAAAAAAAAAAAGTTCACATAACATTAAAAATTACAACAACTAGGATCATATATTGCATAACTATATCCTACCCTAATGAACCCTAAATGCAACATGTCACCTACTACCATAAACCCTAAAATATGTATCATCATATGTATACATGTATGATCAGACTTATAATCATATTAATTTATTATGACCACACTCTAATCACATAAATCACAAGTATAAGTGTGTATAATATGATCAAGCTTTTAATCACATTAATTTGTTATGATCATACTCCTGATCGCATAAATTACAAGTACAAAAGTGTATGATCAGATGTATAATCATATTTATTTGTTAGGATCACACTCTTGATCATATAAATCACAAGTACAAGTGTGTATGATTAGGGGGTATAATCACATTCATTTGTTATGATCACACTTCTGATCACATAAATCACAAGTTTAAAAGTGTATGATCAGGCTTGTAGTCACATTCATTTGTTATGATCACACTCTTAATCACAAAAATCACATGAACAAGTGTATATGATCAAGGTATAGTTACATTCATTTGTTATGATCACACTCTTGATCACATAAATCACATGTACAAGTGTGTATGATCAGGGTATAATCACATTCATTTGTTATGATCACACTCTAAATCACATAAATCATATGTTCAAGTGTGTATGATCAAACCTGTAATCACATTCATTTATTATGATCACAATCCTAATCACATAAATCACATGTACAAGTATGTATGATCATGCTTATAATCACATTATACTCCTGATCACAGTCCTCTTATATTCACATTTATATGATCACATGTATAATCACACTTACCCCCAATGAACCCTAGTTATACGTACAGAATATGATCTTACGCGACCCTAGGCAATGTAACTATACCCTACCCCTAATGACCCTAAACCTTAAATGCATAAGAGTGTAATCACATTCATTTGTCATGATCGAGCTTATAATCACATTTATTTATTATGATCACAATCATAATCACATAAACATTTTATCATCATGAGTATGATCTTAGTTGTGATCACATAAATCACAGACACAAGTGTGTATGATCATGGTTATAATTAAATTTATTTATTCTAATCACCGTCATGTAACAATTAGTATCTAAAACAATATTAAATGAATGATTACAAATGTAAGTTCTTCCTTTATATAATCTGATGATAATCAATATAAAACAATGATTTCACAAAATAAACCTCAAATGGCTTAAGGGGTTGTTTGATTTTCTAACTATATAATCAATTAATCCATCAAAACAAAGAGAGAGAAAATAAAAAGAAAAGTTAAAACTTGACAAATTCCCATTCAATTGAGATTCAATAATTTTCTTTATCTTTAATAGACGTAGCAAATCAAATAAATAAATGCCCCCCCCCCCCCCCCCCCCCACCAATTTCTTTAGCTTGTAACAATCATTTGATTCACCCATCTCTCTCTGAATCTACTTATCTGAATATTTGGGGTCATTTTCGGCGTCGTCGATCTTCATCATCGAACTCATCTACATATTCACTATCAAACTCAATTTCGATCATTTTCATCATTCTCATCTGCATTACTAGATGTAACATCACAAGAAATTCAGTAACATATATATATATATATATATATATATATATATATATATATATATATATATAGAGAGAGAGAGAGAGAGAGAGAGAGAGAGAGAGAGAGAGAGAGAGAGAGAGAGAGAGAGAGTAAAACATAAATTCATCGAAGAAGAATTGAAATAAACAAGCATTAAGCAATTGAATCACAATGAATATAAAAGAAAAATCATGGTGTTTTTTTGCATTATCTAAAGTGTTTCAACCATTCTCCCTAAAGGGGAACTTAGCTACTCATCCTTGATAATGATACCATGGAATAAATAGTAAAAGAACACAACATCATAAATGGGAAAGAGAAGAGATTGTTATTATTATTATGAAAAATACTATATATGAGTCCTCATGAGATAGGAAACTTCTTTGTTTGCACACAAAGTATCCTTGCTTCCCAAGACCTTTAAATTAGGTCAAAATTCGCGGTGGCTACTGCAGAACTTCTAGAAGTAGCAAGAACACGTGGAACCCTAATTATTTTGGGCTTAAGTTGTATCTTGGATCAATACCTTCAAATAGACAGCTTACAACCCCAACTCGGAGTTCTGGATCATCATATAGAGCCTTTTTAAGATTGGGCTAGCAACGGAAAAGTGTTTTTGTAGCGTTCACAAACGTTGCAAATACTTTAAATATCGTTGCAATTATACTATTAGCAACAGAAAGAAAACGTTGCCCGTCCGTTGCAATACATTGGGTCACTATTACTTATTTGCAACGCTTTGAAAACGTCGCTACTGCATGTACTATTTGCCACGTAGTAACACGTTGCAATTGCTCTATATACGTTGCAATTATATTTTTCCAAACTTTTAAATTTTTCATTAAAAATTAAAATTTTTAATTGAAGTAGCGTTGCAATTAGACTAGTAATAGCAACGCTTTTTGTGTGTTGCAAATTCTATATAACAAAAAAATGTACTCCTATCAACAACGTTTTCCAACGTTGCAATTAATGAATGTAATTACAATTATGCTTGTAATAGCAACGTTTTGTTACGTTACAAAACCCGTACAAGATAAATTTATTCCTGTATTAGCAAGGATTTCTAACGTTGCAACTTAATGGATTAGTTGCAACAATGTTTTAAGTGTTGCAAATCTCCACTTAATGACAACATTTGGATTCATCGCAATTATACACACTTGCCGTGCTTATTCGGTTTTTACTATGTTATAATGATCATTAATAACCCACGATTCCAACAAAAAAAAAAAAAAAATAGCAAAATTTGATAAGAGAAAATATTTTTTAAATTAAAGCATCCAATTGTAAAACATGTACCAAAAACTTCTTATAATTGCTAATCAGAATGTATCGACATAAACTACTAATACTCCAACAATAATAATCTTGTGATCACTTCTTTCAAAAGTCTTCAATTCAATACCTAGTCTTCCAAAAACCTTCAATCTACGATGCAAATACCATCTGAAGTTCGTCTATCTGCAATTTAAACAATGCACATTGATTACTAATGTGTATAAAGGTAAGTTAAAAGGCTAAGATCCAAAAGACTTCATCACCAGCATGTTTGAAATAACAAAGACACGATATGAATCAATTATAAAAAGAGCAAATTCAACTAATATTAATAATTGGAACAGTTCAGCATGCTTCAACTATTATAAAAAGAATTAGTTCAACATGTTTCAATTATCAATGGCTTAATATAAAAAATTCAAACTATGTTTCTAGAACTAGTTCAACTATTTAGCTAACTAAGGCACGATATGAATCGATTATATAAAATACAAAGTCTTACCAGGAAGATTCACCACTGAACAATGACCTCAAAACTGGATTATCACCTACTAATTGTGAGGGTAACTCCTCCACTTTAGTTTGTCGAGCATTCAGATTTTGAAGTTGTATGCTTTGATTTTCTACTTGGGGATAACTATGAAAATATGGTTTCTATAAGAGTTTATAAACATCAGAGTCTCAAAACAAATTCAGTAGATCAATCTTGCTTACCTCCCTTTCTTTTTCTTTCCCTTCTTAATATAAACAAATAATTTTGAACCATTTCCCTTTTTCTTTTTCTTTCCCTTTCTACTAGCAGATTTTTTTATCTTATTTTCTGTCATTAACACAAGCAGCACAGGAAGTCAGGAACACAACATATTGATTCCATTATATGTAACAATCACAATGCCTAAATGAAATTTTATTTTTTTGATAAAATATAGAAATATACTAATTGCCAAAAGATTACACCCCAGAACAACATACCTCAGTACCATCAGGTTAACCATCTACCCATGGAGAGAGACTCAGAGACCCCCATCTTTATAGGAAACAAATAGCCCAAAAACCCTGTATACCCCTTTAAACAATACATAAACAACTACCTTAATATCTCGGCCAAAACAAAAGAAACAAAGGCAGCAGAAATGATAGAAAGAAACTTGCAGAAAAGCTTACTGAGCATCCATCCTGCAAAAGCAAAGGACTGCTAGCATTCTGATGTGTTCTTTCTTTATCTTCGGACTGCAGCTGCAGCTTCGTGCTTCATACTTTGAGTCCTACCAGTCCTTAAACTTCACCTACACATTCACCTTGCCAGTCTCCACACACACCATAAAATTGCGTACAACAGAACTTGCAATATTGCTTGTACCACCCTGCTGTTGTTCAAATTAGGCCATAACTCTAGGACCCCCTTCACCTCAGACTGAACCAACACCCCCTGTACCCTCTGCTCATGACAAGTAAGAACTTGCCACACCCCTCTGATCACTGGACATAATATGAACAAGTGTTGAATCGTCTCACTGCCAGACCTGCAAAAAAAAAAAAAAAAAAAAACACCTCTCTTCAACTATAATGCTCCTTGCAATGAGGTTGTATTTAATTAAAATTCTGCCTTGGATCACAGCCAAAATGTACATAAGTTTGAGAACAAATTTGGCAATGATTTACAGTGTTGATGATATGAAGAAAGAAGATCAAAACTGTTTGAGAACATGCATGCATTAAAAGTGTTATTGGCTCAACAACAATTGTTCACATTCTACTGCTCAAACACATATCTTGCTACTTAAAACATAAGAAGACTTTTCCTCTTATTAGGCATTTCATCAAACACATCTTGCTTCACATATTTTACATGAGCACAAAATAAAACAACAGTAATTTTCCCAAAACATCATGTTTTTTCTTTCAAATGAACACAATTGACATATAGTTTCAATAATCAAGAATAAACTATAGTTTTCAGGAATCAATACATAACCCATTTAGAACTCAATCAGCAAATGAATTAAAGTATACAACTTCATTTAAGCCAGCAATCCAATTCAGAACAGTTCTAGAATCCAATTCATAGAACTTCAATAAATCCAACAATCCAATTTATATAGAATCATCAAAAATTCGTTCAACATACATAGCCAGTTAATAGTTTCTCTGATCAAAATTACCTGATTTTTTTCTTCTGCTAACCCTTTAATCACCACACCTACACAAATCGTCTCTTAAACCCATGTCCAAGGTGGGGAAAAAGTTACAATTGAAGAAAAGATGAGTTTTTTTGTTTATTGGGCGATGAAGATTAGAGAGAAAAGTGAGAACGATATATATATACAGAGAGAGAGAGAGAGAGAGAGAGAGAGAGAGAGAGAGAGAGAGAGAGAGAGAGAGAGAGAGATGGTGTTGCCTAGTAGTTTTTCTTTTTCTTTCGATCTCTTAATTTTGGGTTTTGTTTGCAATAAAATAAAAAAAACCTTGTGAAGACTGAAGAGAGAGAGAGAGAGAGAGAGAGAGAGAGAGAGAGAGAGAGAGAGAGAGAGAGAGAGAGAGAGAGGGACGAATTAGAAAATCGATGACCAGGAAATTTTGGTGTTTGGCGCTTGCTATTTTTTGAAAATTTTGGTGTTTGGTGTTTGTTATTTTTTTGAAAGTTTTGGTGTTTGCACCTAATGTAAGTATCTCATAAGATTCTTAGCTATAAGGTTGGAAAATGGTATGAGCCCAAAACCCAACTAATACCCTTAATATGTCGAGTTTGGTTTAAAATTACATTCAAATTAAAAACGGGTTTGGATACAATTTTATAGAAAGTGGGCCATTTAGATTTCGTTTTATCATGTATTTGGGCAAATCTCGAGTTAAGATTTAGTATTTAAACCCGATTTGGGTTTGGATTAGGGTTTGTATATACCCGACGGTAGTACATTTTTTATTTTAATTGGAAGCCCATCTAATTATAAGCTAATCGAAAAATAAATAAGTTCGTTTAAACTAAGTCAAACTAATTACGAGCTAGTCAAACTAAATTAACGATAATGTTTAGATACCAATATGATGATTGTTCACTTTTAACAGATTTTTCTTTTGAAATGTCATCCAAGCTCAGCTCATAGTGTAGCTTTGACCCTTGTGCACGGTGATTTAACCGATAGAAAGTCAAACTAAGTCAACTAATTATAAGCCTCTAAAATCTTATTACAGGTTAGTCAAATTAAGTGTTTAGCTTCACTTTTGCTCATACCCAAATGTCCAATGTGCAGGCAAGCTCATATTCCTCGGGCGGTGAGCAGTTTTTGTTGGACGACAGCTCAAAAACATGTCGAATAAGTTTTTTTGCCCAAACAACCATGGCCCAAACTCATTTTTTATAGCCTAGTATTGGAGAAATGTGATGGTCATCACTTTTACTCGATCCAAAAAGACCAATGATAGGAAAGCTCATACTTATCCGGGCGATGGCAATAAAACATGTCGAACAAAGTTTTTTGCCAAAGCAACTATAGATTAAACTCATTTTCATTGCTAATTGTCAAGGATTTTTTTCTTTTTCTTTTATTTCCAACTATTGCAACGTCTTTTGCAACGCATGTAACTGTTGCTAGTACGCCAAATTATTGCAACACTTGTATAACGTTGCTACTACTTTAGTTATTGCAACGTTGTGAACGTTGGTAATAATTTCTACCTCATTGTGACGATATTAAACGTCGCAAATACTAAGCAATTGCAACGATAAAACACGTGGTTACTATATTTTATTGTTATTCAAAAATATTTTTTTATCAAATTTTTGTTGCAAGTTTGGAAATGTTGCAGAAAGTTCATGCTCAATTGCAACGATACTAACGTTGCTAAGGAGCAAGTAATAGCAACGAGAACCCACGTAGCTAATAAATAGTAATAATAAATTATTTAAATAAAAAAATATTGTTGCAAATATGTATTTCTTATTTGCAACGTTATAAATGTTGCAAATGTTATTTTTTGGTTTTAATATAATATATTTTTTTAAAAATATATATGGATAAATATATTTGCAACGTTTGCAAACGTTGCTAAAGTGGTTGGTCAATTGGATTTTTCAATATGACAATTTTGTTAATTGCAACGCTTAAAAGCGTTGCAAGAACTGAGTATTGGCAACATTAATTGAGCGTTGCAAAGAAAAGTGTTGCAAATAAGCAATTCTGTTGTAGTGGTTTCAAGTAACCGCTTCAATGGATCTTTTGACCTGTGGGCTTCAATATAACTTGGATTGAGCTGGGATTTGGACCATCGATCTTGGACATAAATTCATATCCATAGGACCGGTCCAAGGGTGTCCTCAGTAATTTACGGGTGCAAATAATAATTTCTCTCATCTGTGCAACTAATATATTTTTAACGACTTTTCTTGGCTTTTGGCGGGCTTTTGCATATTATTTGACTTTTGGCTCATGAAACCTACACAAATGACAACAAAACACTAATCAATAGATATTACACAATAATATAAGCTAAGTGTTATGCAAGCAAGGTGTTATTCGGGGGATAAATATACACCTTTGATGACTTATCACAGGGTATCGATGGCACACATGTATTATCATATGGATTACTTATCCATGAGTACGTGGAAAGAGTTTGCGTAAATGCGGCGACTTCACTTGGATTCTACAGGTAAGTTACAGTTTTAAATTATTTTGATTTTTTATATATTATTTTTTTATTTTTATATGTTATTAATTAAGAATGCATGATTAATATAAAGTAGTCTTGCGTGTATTGTACTTCGGAACATGTAATCCGATTCTTGTAGACTATTAGCCTCAAGTTTTCCCTCGTATTCTTGTTTGGGCTATAAGAAATTGAGCTGAAACGACGGGACTTGTGACTAATAACATTGTGGGTGCAAAACTTTGATCCACAAACTCGAGATTTGTATTGATTAATCGTAAGGTTACAATGAAAGCCTTGTACAAACTGAGATGGGATGGGGTATACAATGAGACTGGACCTGATAGGATCAGGTTGCCTACGTATCCAAGGCGATGAACTCGGAATCAAGTCTCTGCTTCCACAAAGCTCTAATGAGTTTGCTTAGTGAAAGACTTGTAGTTCAGGAGGTTGAGAACTCCTACATTTACAGCTGACCGGAGGAGGCTGGCTCAACCGCACCTCCGGTTTTGACTCCATGAACTCAGGCAGTTCAAACTGTGAAGATGCTCCCGCAGAGATAGCGCACATGCTGCTTGGCGGTTATCCCTTGGTTTGAATCCCCCTTGACCAGGACAACTGCCACGTGGCATCCTTTGATAGGTTCTGGTTTAGCTTGGGTCATCCTTTATCTTCTTCAGTGGGCTAGAACAATGGGTTCTGTTGGCCTGGAATCTTGCTGGACTTATCTAGTCAGTTGGGACTTGGGTTTGACTAAGTCTGAAAGCAAAGACTTGAGCTAGATTCCTCGGACCGGAGGCCTAATCTACATTGCATACACCCTGGCCAGGTCCTTTGGACTTTTATGATAAGCCTTCGGACGAGCCTCTGTCGCTGCTGGACTTCACTAGGCCGAACCTGGCTTACTTGATTGAGGTGGGCCTGGTCGATGTATGGGAGCCCATGGTTCAACTTCTTATATAGTAACCAGGGCTCCCCCCACTGGTCGTGCACCATCCGATGGATCAAGATCCACAGAGCATATGTGGACTTCTTGAGATCGAGTTAGGCCCTACCCGATAGTCCAGGTCTGGCTGGCTAATGCTCAGGTGCTCCTAGTTTGGCTTCTTATACAGCCACCGATGACACATGTCAGGTATTTTACCTAGGGTACACACATCGCCCCCTCTTTGTCAAGTAGCAGAAAATCTGCTTGGGAAAGATCTTCGAAATATCCTCCCCGGCTGTCGAGATTCGGAGGATTCCTTCCTTGATATGACTCCTTGATGACGATTCCAAATCCCTTGGCTCAAAGAACAGGGTTTGCTTCTCTCTCTTATAAATAACGAACCGGAGGTGTAAAAGGATATCCACTTCTTCTCCTCCGGTCTTTGTTACTATTGTGTTGCTGTTGCTTCTGCTGAAGAATGGCTGACGACCGGAGCACCATCAAGAAGTACACTGTAGATATGCGGGAGAAGATGACTATGGAGGTTGAAGACCGGGGACGTCGTATGGAGTTGATGACAAATGCCTATCTGGAGGACATTCGCCAGGTGCGCTTGAGCCTGTTTGCCCTGAACGGACAGCTTGCTGATAAGAACCGGAGGCTTGAAGCTGCCACTCAACGGATCCGGGTTCTTCAGAGTGAACTAGCCACCGCATATGTTCTGCTGGAGAAGCTGGGGTATCATCCGGTCAAGGAAGAAAAGATTCCTTGAACTGTTTTTCCCCCGGCTTTCTGCACCATGTAGAGGAGTAGTGCCCTTGAGTAAGACAAATTAATGAAAATTTTTCTTTATTCCATCTTTGTCTTTTTCCAAATGCTGAATCACCAACTCGTCAGTCTCTTGAGGACAAAGGTGTTCTTGCGAGTGACACCAATCCCTTGTAAATCATCACCTGCTTAGAGTGGCTTGTGACTTCTTTTCTTCTAAGCAAAGGAGTCTCCCCAAGAATCCAGCTTTCCTTCTTTCTGCGGCTTTAGCAATGGCGAATTCCAGATCACCCTCCAGCGCAGTGAGTGACAACCGGTCCTCGATCATTCGGAAACTGTCTCGTCAGGTGGCTGACCTCAGGAGAAGGATTGACGAGCTTCAGGAGGGGCAACTTCTTCATGAAGATATGCATGACACCCGGATGGCGGGTATGAAGAAGACTGTGAAATACTACCAGGATAAGCTGGATGAGAAGGTGGCCGAGTTGGAAAAGGCCAAGGAGCGAGCGGATTTCGCTGTTGCTTCATCTTGGAGGGTTGGTTATACGGCTGCCAAGATCAAGTATGGTCTTCCTGACTCACTGGAGGGGTCTAGTCAGGACCCTCGTCTCCCCCGCTGATGCAATCTTGTTCTGGTCGCACTATGTAGGGGATTTGGTGCGCAGTGAGGGTGTTGCCCCTGCGGAGAGCGCAGTTCCCAATGCTGGGGAGGAGCCTCCGGTCGAGAGTGAACCTGTCGATCTCAGGGGGGAGATGGACAACCGGCCCGACGAGGCTGTTCCAGTCGGGGGAAGATCTCCTCCTGATGAGCTCATGCCGGATGCTCCACCGAAAGTCATCCCAGTTGTCGGGGATGTTCAGGTATCTGACGTTTGCTCTGTTTGATTCAAGTCCTCCCTTGGGTCGCCGGAGGAAACCACATATTTTCTATGGGTCTTCTGACTCCTCCGGTGACCCAAGCCTGATGTCAAGGGACAGTGGACTTCTGCTTCCACACTGGTCTGGTGAATCGGCTACTGAAGGATTCTTTCGTACTCCGGTGCAGGTACATGTTGAAGTGGACAACCTAGCCCAGCCGGAAATGGTGGGAGGCGTGTCCGAGGAGACCATGGTTGCCTCTGCTATCGAGGGAGGCGAACCAACTGTAGTTTCGGGGGGTCCACCGGATGAAGTGGATGCCCCCAATGCTGAAGATGCTGGCACTGAGGCCTCGGTGGAAGTAAGACCTTCCTAACCTCCTACTGTGAAGTCGTTTCTGTCCAGTCCCCTTCTTCGGTTGATCCAAGGGGTAAGGTTGTCGTGGACGAGTCTGCCAGGGGCTCGAAGAGAGCTGCTTCTGCCTCCCTTACTGACCAAGGGGTGACTGTTCGCTTGAGAAGAGAGGATCCCATTCCTCGGCCGCTGAGGGGACCAGTGAAAGGGACTACCCGGATTGGTAGTGGCTCCCATGTCCCTGTCGAAGATGCCCTGGCTGTTGAGGATGTCCGGACCGAGGTGGAGTTCACTGTGCCAGATACTGTTGATGATGACGCTCCGGTTTATTGGTGGGGTGACCAGGTTCCATACACTGATTTGCCCACTGGCCCAACTGTGCAACTGGGCCCCGAACTGGGTATCAGCCCGAGGATACTGCGGAGTTTCCACTGTCGGCGTTCTCTATTCACCCTGTATTTCTGAATGGGGAACCGATGTCAATTGGAAACTCTGGCATCATGAACATCCACACCACCTTTGACTACATCTTCGAAAACCTGCTTCCAGAAGACCAGGCGTATTACAGCCTTCTCTCTTGCGATCGGGCGATTAGGGTAACGGCTCACCTCATTATTGTATGGTTTTCTGCCTTGAGTAACAACTTTAGCTTTGTCGATACCCATATATCTGTTTCTGATTCCTGCTCTTCGTATCTGCCAGATGCAAGTTGCCATGGCCTGGGTCTTTGAGTTGAACGTCAGACCCCGGCCTTCTACCTTGGAGGATCTGGAGCGCCTACGGGCTGAGAACCGTCAGCTTGAGAAGGACCTGATAGCTTGAAAAGGACCTGACTGGTGGGCTCTGGAGGAGGACAAGCGGTTCATGGCTGCCGACTATCATAACTTGGACTTTACCCTGACCGCTGCTCTTCAGAGAGAGGAGGATGCCAAGGCTTCCCTGGCTGAGCTGGAGGCCACTTGCGGGAAGATGACCTGGGAGAAACTGGAGCTGGACCGACGCCTCTCCCTTAAGGAAGCCGCGTATGACCGTGCCACTGAAGAGCTTCAGTTGGCGAAGGCTACCTATCAACAAGTCCTCGACCAGCTAGAGAAGGAGAATGCGAAAAAAGGCGACGATGGCTCCGGTCCTTCTTCTCAACCTTAGCCTGGTTAGGTTTTTATAATAGGCTCCTGTCCCGGTTGTCGGGGGACTCCCACTTGTGTATCTCTTTACCTGAAAAAGAAATAAAAATTTTGTTGTGCAAAAATATCTTGTTAGATATCTTTACTTTAACTCCAGCATTTATTACAACTGTCTATCTCCCTCGCCCCCTTATCGTTTTAAGGAATTTTTCTTGGGACGATAACAGTTCTTTTTCTCGCTGACTTCATCGATTGATGTTTTATTCCCATGATGATCCATGGTTTGTTTGCTCGAAAGGGGTTTGACCCTGTCTTTCAAGATTTAACCAGAGGCGGACTAGCTTGTCTAACAGCCCCGGTTTTTAAGAGTGGATAGCGTCGCTCTTAAAATTTACCAGAACCGGGCTCAACGACCCAATCGAAGTGGTACTAGTGATGGAAATTTGTCCAAGCATTCTAGGCCTAACCGCCCTGTAGAGGCTGGCACAGGACTTGCTGAGTGGAGATTAATACTCTGTCACCCATTGTGCTAAGACCGGAAGCTAGGTCCAGGCATCTTAGGCCTAAAGGGAGCATAACTCTGCATTTAGGACTTAGTCGGGATCGAAAACTAGGTCCGGGCATCCTAGGTTGGATGGGATTTTCGATCCCTGTCTTCCTTGGTTACCAAGACCGGAAGCTAGGTCCGGGTGTCTTGGGCCTAAAAGGAGCATAACTCTGCATTTAGGACTTAGTCAGGATCAGAAACTAGGTCCGGGCATCCTAGGTTGGACAGGCTTTTCGATCCCTGTCATCCTTGGTTACCAAGACCAGAAGCTAGGTTCGGGCGTCTTGGGCCTAAAAGGAGCATAACTCTGCATTTAGGATTTAGACAGGATCGAAAACTAGGTCCGGGCATCCTGGACCTTAATGGAGACATGATCTTGCAATAGGATTTTCAGCAGTAAACAATACAAAGTACTCAAATTCTTGCGGAAAAGAATCTTTATTGAAATCATCAAATGGAGTACATTACTTGTAGAATTTCTTGAGGTGGAAAGTGTTCCATGGTCTGGAAAAGAGTTCGCCGGTCAGAGTTCTGAGGAAGTATGAACCTTTTGCAGCATGTCTGTCTATGATGTAGGGTCCTTCCCAGTTTTCTCCGAGCTTGCTGACTGTTGTATCTTCAGTCATGACTTTGACTTTCCTCATGACCCAGTCGCCTGGTTTGAACTTTCTTTATACGACTCGCTTGTCATATCCTATTTTTATAGTTTCCTGGTACCGGAGGAAGTGTTGCAGGGCTTGTTCTTCATTGTCGTCAAGAACGACCTTTTCTTTTGCTAGGATCCCTTCATTCTCCCCGGTAAGGACTGCATCAGTACGAGTTGTTGGAACCAACAGTTCTGTAGGCATTATCGCTTCTGCTCCAAAGGTAAGCTGAAAGGGTGTCATACCAGTGGACCTTCTGTGAGTGGTCCGGTATGCCCATAAGACCCCCGAGAGTTGCATTTCCCAGTTGCCTTTTGCTTTATCCAATCGCTTCTTGAGTGTATCCAAGATGACTCGGTTCGATGCTTCTGCCTGCTCGTTTCCCTGAGGGTAGTATGGGGCTGAGAAGTTGTGTTTGATCCCCAAGAACTTGCAGAACAACTAGATATTATCGCAGTTAAACTGTTTTCTATTATCTGACACCAACTCTTGGGAAATTCCAAACTTGCTGATTATATCTTTCCATAGAAATCTTCTGACATCAGAGGCGCATACCTGTACCAATGCTACGGCTTCAACCCATTTCGTGAAATAATCTGTAGCGACAAGTAGGAACCTGACTGAGTGTGGAGCTTTAGGCAGCAGTCTCACAATGTCTAGTCCCCACTTGGCCAAAGGCCATGCACTCAGGATGGGGTGCAATTTGCTTGCCGGGGCGTGACCGACCGGGGCATGCTTCTGACAAGGGAGGCATGCCTGGGTGAACTTCTTGGCATCCGTCATCATGTGCGGTCACCAATATCTTTGGATAATTGTCTTCTATGCTAGATTCCTTCTCCCAGAATGGTTGCCGCAGATTCCAGCGTGGATTTCCTTTAGTATGATCAGGCCTTGTTCTGGAGTGAGACACCTTAACAGGATCGCGGAGCCATGGCTCTTCATGTATAGCTTGTGTGACTCCCGGTGTAGAATAACAGTGAATTTCCACGTATCCCTCATAAATTTGGCTAATAGCTTTGGATCTTTGGGGAGTAGAGGGTGGATAAGGAAGTTGATGTATGGCCTCATCCAGTCGTGGCCGCTACTGGATTGCAGTTCAGCATCGATTCTGTCTACTTTGGAATTCAGGTTTTCTGGAATGTCTTCAATTGGTTCCTCCGGTGGGAGTTTCAAATCGATGTGAACATGCGAGAGCGGTGGTTCTGACGGGTCTGGTTCGTCGGGTTCCGTCGAGGGTGGCATTGCTTCCAGCAGACCTCTGGTCAGGCAAGGATTCCAGTTTTTAAGTTGTGATTCTGGTGGGTCATGTGTTTGACCCTGGGAAGAAATATTTGGCTCGCTCTGTGAGCCGGGCCCGAAGCTGGGATGAGAAGCTTCTTCATCTATCTTCCTTTTCTGTCCTTTGGTAGTGACCATGAGGGCTTCCTTCCAATGCATGCTTCCCAGAAGGTAGACCTCCGATAAGGGCATGTCTGGAACTCAAAGACCGATACTCGGCTCCTTCTGATATCCAATTGACAGTTGTCCGGGCTCTGTAGTGCTGATGGAAAAAGAAAGGTATGCCAAGGCATCTGCATGTCTGACATCTATCCTTGGCCGTTGCTCGACTGTAATGAACTTAAACTTTCCTGCAATAGAGTGGACGGTGTGTACCCTAGGTAAAATACCCGACAGGTGTCATCGGTGGCTATATAAGAAGCTAAACCGGGAGCACCTGGGCATTAGCCTGCCAGGTCTGGGCTATCGGGTAGGGCCCAACCCGGTCTCAAGGAGTCCACATACGCTCTGTGGATCTTGACCCACCGGATGGTCCACGACCAGTGGGGGGGGGGGGGGGGGAGCCCTGGTTACTGTATAAGAAGTTGAACCGTGGGCTCCCATACATCAACCAGGCCCACCTCAATCAAGTAAGCCAGGTGCGGCCCAGTAAAGTCCAGCAGCGACAGAGGCTCATCCAAAGGCTTATCATAGAAGCCCAGAGGACCTGGCCAGGGTGTATGCAATGTAGATTGGGCCTCTGGTCCGAGGAGTCAAGCCCAAGTCTTTGCTTTCAGACTTGGTCAAATCCAAGTCCCAACCAACTGGATAAGTCCAGCAAGATTCCAAGCTAATCGAACCCACTGTTCTAGCCCGTTGGAGAAGATAAAGGAAGACCCAGGTTGAACCAGAGCATATCAGAGAATGCCACATGGCAGTCATCCTGGTCAAAGGGGATTCAAACCATAGGGATAACCGCTCAGCACCATGCAAGCTGTTGATGTCCTCAAAAGTGTATATTTATCCCCCGAATAACACCTTGTTTGTCTAGCACTTAGCTTATATTATTGTGTTATATCTATTGATTAGTGTTTTCTTGTCTATTGTGTAGGTTTTATGAGCCGAAATGCGAATATTGTGTTAAAGCCCGCCAAAAGTCAAGAAAAGCAAGCAAAAAGGTGTTATTTGCACAAGAGAAGGAGAATTGATATTTGCACCCATAGATCTCCTGAGGACACCCCATGGCCAGTCCTGTTGACTTGACTTTATATCAAAGTGAGGCGGTCCGAATCTCAGCCCAAACCGGGTCCTATTGGAGCCCACGAGTCAGAATTCCTATTTAGGGCTTTATTTAAAGTCCAATCTTAAAAAGGCTCTACAAGGAGATCCAAAAGTCTGATTTGGGCCCATGAGCTATCAAACTGAAGGTCTTAGTCCAAGCTACAACTTAAGCCCAAGAGAATTAGGTTTTGCTGAAGACCTAATGCCTCTAGAAGACCAACAGCAGCAGCTACGAATTTGACCTAATTTGAAAGTCTTTGCACGCAAGTATTCTACTTTGTATATTCTATAGAAGAGAAGTAGTAGCTAAGGTTTAGGTATCTTTTTATGAATTGAAGATTAAAGAGAAAAGTTCATCTTCATCTTTTTTTTTTGTATCAAACTCAATATTCAATATCAATTCCATTATCTTTTCCATTATGATGTTTTGTTATTTATTTATTTATTCCATGGTGTCATCATCAAGGATGAGTAGCTAAATCTCCTTAGGGGGATGGTGGAAGCACTCTAGATGATGCAAAAGCACCATGTTTGTTCTTATTGTTCATTGTGATTCAAAGTTCTTAATGTCTATTTACTTCTAATTCGCGATATGAGGTAAGTATGATTATTTGCATGTTATTGTTATCCATGTTGTTTAAAATACTATTGTTAAGGTTTAGGGAGACCTAGCTTTAATGGTTGTATTTATATTGATTAAAGATGTGTAGTGAAATAGCTGAGAGGTGATTGTTACATATCTGCAATTGATATCCTTTATTGGAACCCTTTTGTAATTAAGTCAAATAGCTGAGAGGTGATGATTTAGTTATGAATAAATATGTTGAGTTAATTAAATTGAATAGCTGAGAGGTGACAATTTAATTAATGAGACATATTCAATAGCATGCATAAGAGAACCTCGTTTTAATTGAGTGGAATAGCTAAGAGGTGACTACTTGATTATTATAGGTATTAATGATAAGTTGGAATAGCTGAGAGGTGACTAATTAATTGTTATAGATTGAACACGAAGGAACACCATGTTATGTTTGCATGATTTAGTTTGTGGATACCAATTCTTCTCCCTTCGTCATCATAAATCTTCTTTACATCCCTACCATCTTCTTAAGTTAGGATTTACTTATTATTATTGCCTGTAGGAAGCAGAATCAATCTCAAATCTTATTTATTGATTCCTTGGTGTTACTTAATTATTGTTTTCAATTGTGTTTGAGCTAAGATCTCCCTCTCTGAGGTGGGTACAACCATTGCTTGTTACGTGTCTACTTTGATATCCAATTTATACAGGCATAAGAAGGAACTTCATGTTAAAAATATAATCTTTTGATTAGATAGTACACAAATACCGTCTATCAGCTATCTCTGCGGAAACATCTTCACAGTTGAACTACCTGAGTTCATGGAGTCAAAACCGGAGGGGTGGTTGAGCTAGCCTCCTCCGGCCTACTACAAATACAGGAGTTCTTAACCTCCTGAACTACGAGTCTTTCACTGGGCAACTCCATTAGAGCTTAGTGGAAGCAGAGACTTGATTCCAAGTTCATCACCTTGGATACGTAGGCAGCCTGATCCTCATCAGGTCCAGTTGATATACTGCTTATTGTGTATCAAAAGATTAAATTAAGAGATTCTCCTTGGATACGTAGGCAGCCTGATCCTCATCAGGTCGTACCCACCTCAGAGGGGGAGATCTTAGCTCAAACACAATTAAGAATAATAATTAAGAAACACCAAGGAATCAATAATAAAAGTTTGGTAATTGATTCTACTTCCTACAGGCAATAATAATAATAAATCCTAACTTAAGAATATGGAAGATATGGAAAAGAAGATTATATGATGACATAGGGGGAGTAGTAGGTTTCCACAATCTAGGTTATGCAATTATATCATGTTGTTCTTCATATTTAATCTATAACAACTAACAAGTCACCTCTCAGCTATTCCTATTAGTTATTAATACCAATAATAATCAAATCCTCACCTCTCAGCTATTGAATCTAAGTAAAACGGGATTCTATTATGCATGCTATTGAATATGCTTCATTAATCAAATCCTCACCTCTCAGCTATTGAATCTAATTAACTCCACATATTATTCACAATTAAATCCTCATCTCTCAGCTATTGAATTTAATCATTAAAGGGTTCCAATAAAAGATAAATATTACAAACATGCAGTAATCACCTCTCAGCTATTTCACTACACATCTACAATAAATATAATACTATTATCAAAACTAGGTCTCCCTAAATTCTAACAATAATATTTGAATCAATAGATAACAATAACATACAAATAATCATACTTACCTCATATCGCGAATTAGAGATAAGTATGCATTAAGAACCTTGAATCAAAATGAATAAGAAGAAAAAACATAATAATCATACATCACCTAGAAAGCTTCCACCTTCCCCCCACGATGATTTAGCTACTCATACCAATAAAACAAATAATTAAATCAAAGAACATCATAATTGAAATCATGGATTGATATTGAATTGAGTACAAAAGTTGATCTTGAAGTGGTGACTAAAAACTTAGCTTAGTTAAAAGATAATAAACCCTAGTTACAACTTCTCTTAAATATCTGTTACATAGAGGAATACTTGCATGCAAAGTCTTCCTAACTTGATCAAATTCGTGGCTGCTGCTGTTGGCCCCACAGAGAGATTAGGCAATCAGCAAACCTAATCCTCTTGGGCTAGAATTGTAGCTTGGGCCAAGACCTTCAGTTTGATATGTCATGGGCCCCAATCTGACTTCTGGTTCTTCTTGTAGAACCTTTTTAAGATTAAGACCCAAAATAGGAAGTCCGGTCCACGTGAGTCAACAGATTTGACCAAAAGTCTTATGAAGTCAACAGCTGACCGAAAGTTAACATAGATCAGCAGCAGTTGACCCGAAGTCAACAGTTGACCGAAAAGTCAACCCTTGACCAAAAGTCAACCAAAGTCAAAGTTAACCCAAAAGTCAACCCAACCTAGTTGACCACATGGTGCCCTTAGCAGATTCCGCGGGTGCAAATATCCAATCTTCTTCCTTTGTGCAAATAACACCTCCTTGCTTGCTTTTCTCGACTTTTTGCGGGCTTTAACTCAATATTCGCATTTCGGCTCATTAAACCTACATAAAGACAAGAATGCACTAATCAATCGATACAATACAATAATATAGGCTAAGCGCTAGACAAACAAGGTGTTATTCGGGGGATAAATATACACTTTTGAGGTCCGATCAAATACCCCCAAACAGCACTTTGCTTGTCCTCAAGCAAAGATGAGAAGAAAGAATGAGGAACTCAAAAGAGAAGTATAACTAAGGTGATTGCATTAACCATATGCATCAAGGCTTTCAACCACAAGGGTTTCCCAGGTAGAGGAGTTATAGTCTCCTGAGGGTTTTCCAGAGACGTTACTACAATAACTAATTCAAGGATAGAATTTTCTACCATGTACCTCAGAAATGGTCATATCAAGGATAAGGATAAGTATTGCTAAACCGTTCATATGAGATAACATACTACCAATGCATGAATGAGATATGAATATAAACCAAGCATAACGGTCTCAAATGCATCAACTACAAGCATGTACCCATACTACCACGGGTCTTAAGTCACCTTTGGAAATGTCGCTTTGACTTCTGCCTCACGGTCATACACTCAAAAATAAATTCACTCAGATATGGGGTTTACCATTTTACCTCTATGTGAGGAAAGAAGATGGACAATTATCTCCCACATATATATTAGAACGGACTGGTGTAATGGAATGAACTTAGTCTCAAATAGGCCTGTAAAATGGGCCGGGTAGGGCTAGCCCGATCCTTGAACCCTCGAGCCCTCACACTTTAAGGGTCGGGCCAACCCTACCCTAAAAGATGATGAGGGTCGGGTTAGGGCGGGCCAACACAAAAATTGTGAAAACCTCACCCGACCCTTAGCCCTTTATTTTAAAGGGTTGAGGGTCGGGCTAACGGGCCTGGTTGATAGGGTCGATACATAGAATTATGTTTTACTTGGAAAAAAAATATGCGATCATGTTTTTATTAATATCATTTTAATATTTTTGAAAATACGTATAATATGTTTCAATTCTTAAATGTACAAATATATTTTTTTCACAATAAATTTTGTTATAGTATATGATATTATTTTATCCAAGAGCATTACAATTAATAAATACAAAGAACTCGTAGTTAGATGTTATCTTATTACTAAAATTTCAAACTTTAGAAATTTAATCCTAAATTTATAAAATTCTAGCATGATAAGTATAAAATACACATTTAAAATAATAATCTAATTACCGTTTATTGTATGCTCAATAATGAAATAGATGGTTAATAAAAAAATATTCTATTGAGAATCAATTTCCTAAAAATATTCGATAAACATTCGATAGTTTTTTAACAACTAGTTCGGAAAATATTCGATAAACATTTGATAAATATAATATAACTTAAACAAAAGTTACATCTATGTTTAATTGGAAAAATCTTTACGATTAAAACTCTAAAAAAATGTTCAAATTTTGATATATAGAGAAATATATTAAAAATTATACATATATTTATGAGGGTCGTAAGAGGGCTTTGAGAGGGTTAATTAGGGTCGGGCTAAGGGTAGGGTCTAAGATTTCCAAAGCTAAACCCTAACCTGACCCTTAAAATGAGAGGGTCGGGCCGGCCCTACCCTAAAAATTATAAGGGTCAAGCTTTAAGGGTTTTTTTTCGTTGAATGGGCCGGGCGGGCCGGGCCGGGTTTAGGGTTGAAAAGCCATTTTTACAGGCCTAGTCTCAAAGAATGGAAAAATTAGCCTTGCTTGAGATGTCGGGTTTTTCACCTCAGCACCTTCTCACTTACTCGCCACATCCTACCATATCAGCTTAGATCTACAAAAACAGTAATGGGTTGTAACTTGGCTTAGGACAGAGCTAGAAATGGCACAGGCTTTTGTGAAACATTTTTGGAACATTCGGGCCTTCAATACTTGTGATTTGTAATAATAGCACATGGAGAAATTTTTGGAAATTTTTCTTTTGGAAGAAGTATTTCTTTTCTTCTTTTGGAAAATTTTAATGAAGCTCTAGCCTATTTGGGAATCTTCCTTTCTTTTTGGGTTTGGAATGGTTTGGAAGATTCTGGCTTTTTCTGGAATTTCTTCAAACTTTTGATTTTCAACATTTGGTTCATCTCACTAGTTTGGATATTTCTTTGTATTTCTCCTTTCTTCTTGTAACCACATAAACAATCATCCTCATGTTCCAAAAATAATGGGTAAAAGGACCTAAAACATTCTAAGGGTATTTACTCCTACAATGGAGTTGGGTAACGATAATGGGCTCAAGAAAAAGGCTAAATAACAAGGAAAGGCTCAGAATGGTTAACCTAGGGGAATAAAATGTCATCAGGGTAGGCTAAGGTAAACAAGGTTTATCTAAAGGTCTTTGTATCATCTCTAAGTACTGATATGGTGATCACATCTTGAATAAGCTACAAAACCCAAGTTTATATTACACCCACTTGATGTCATCTCAAGGCTAACTATAAAAATGAATATGAGACTAAAAACAGACAAAACTGAGAGGTTGAGTCTTTTGACTCCAGATGTACGTATAAACTCTCCAAGAAAAGGACGGGGCTCAAAAACTCACTAGGTTAAGTCTCTACACTTATTCCTCAAGTTTCTCAAGGTGTAGTTGTATTTGCACATGTAATCTATAATAAATGCAAATGAATGTCATGCTTATGCTCATGCAAATGTAGTATAAGACTCAACTACTTGGTGAAGCAATAAGTGTCCTTAAACTTGAATTTTTGTTGATTTTTCTCAATTTTTGTTTGAATTTTTACATAAGTATGGATAAAGAAGTTTAAAAATCTTTTGCAAAAAGGATTGAAATACTTCCCCACCCCCAAACAAAGAGATTGCCTTGTCCTCAAGGCTCATACTAAGCATAGGAAAGAGAGAGAGAAAGATATTACCATAAGTGTGCTAAAAATTCAAACCGCTTTATAAATTCCTGTCAAACAAAATTATCTCTATATAGAGATTACAAGGAATTTCATACTATGACTCAACTGAAATAAAATATACTTAAATAAAGCACTGACTCAACAGAAAAGGAAATCCTACATTACACTCTTGTTTTGATATACAAGAGTGCTAAATCAAAACAAAATACATAAGCAAATTACAATGGCTAATAACAGAATTGGAAAAGTGCTCCCAAATCGATTATCATCAAAGAGACGCGAGTAATCGCACTCTCGGATAATCACTCTCTCTCTACGTCTAGGAGGAATGATAATGGGGGATTTTGGTATAGATTTGAAGAAGATAAAGAAAGGAACAAAACCCCGCAAGAATTTTCAAATTTGGCCTAGAAACGAGTGAGAATCGAAGAGAGAGAAACGAAATCTGTTGAGGAACTCGAGTCGAGATTGAAATGCCTTGTAAAGAACTCGAGTCGAGTTCTGGGGAAGAAGACGACCCTGGTTGTGACCCGCGTTGACTTGGTTTGACTATGGTTTGAAAATGACTTTGTGACTTTTCTAAAGACACCCGGGGGGTATATATAGAGAAGTTACTTCCCCTAGACGCTTCCTCCACTACTGAAATTAGTGGAAATGACAGTTTTACCCCTGGAAAGCGAAAAGGCACGAAATAATTCAAATTTAATTTTGAAAAATTCCGCGATAATGTATAATTATATTCTTGCGAATATAAGTACCATTAAGATGGTCAAATAAAATCAAAAAATCATGCAATAATTATTAAAAATTCCAAAAATTCAAATATATTCAAATTTGTAACTATAATAATTATTTAACCAAGTAACCGCAATCAAAGAGTGGTGGGCCACGCCCCACCCCCAAACAGATCTATTCTAGGATCCTAAAGAGATAGTTATTAGCCAATAACCACTAAACCCGATAACTAATAAGAACACTAAAGCACGATTGGGCTTAGAAGATACACAGGGCTGCCTCCCAGGAGCGCTAAGTTTAACGTCTTCAGCCAAACAGGTGGACAACTAGGATTCACTCCCTAGATAAACGCTACTCTAAACAAAGATACAGGAGAGTCAAAAGCGCTAGAATGGAATGCGTGAAATCCTGATGTCTAATATACAAAACGAGTCTTTTAAACTTAGATACTTTAGACTTAGGAAAGATGGGAAATGACATCCCCACCCCCAAATAGAGCGAGAAACAAGTCTGTTTGGTGATGACGCTTCAGGGAAAAGCGTGAACTGGATCAATTAGACTCAGCCAATAAGAGTTTGTGGACTACAGGTCCCGGCACTTTCAACCACACCTCCCAAAAAGAACCAAGAGTAGAGTAGGGGAGGGTCCGGATACCAGCAGGTCAAGGTTCAGTCTAGATAGGTAGGGTCTTCTAAGAGAGTTTCCTCTACTTCAGGGGACCTTAATTCATGGAAATGCTTAAGACGTTGACCATTGACTTGAAATTTAGTATTGTCTGCATGATTTATACAAGTGATAGCACCAAAAGGGGTTACTGCAGACACTACAAAGGGACCCGACCAACGAGACTGTAGTTTACCAGGAAATAAATGCAACCTAGAGTTATATAGTAAAACTTTGTCCCCAA
Source organism: Aquilegia eximia (assembly GCA_023053565.1). NCBI lineage: Eukaryota > Viridiplantae > Streptophyta > Magnoliopsida > Ranunculales > Ranunculaceae > Aquilegia > Aquilegia eximia. The sequence continues at coordinate 132,586 of JALIGU010000040.1, forward strand.
TTTGAAAATCTCTACGTAAGATCTGACTATCATGTAGTTTTTTCATATTAGCTTTGTAGGACTTGGAAAGATCATAAGCTTCATTCAGAAGTTCCTGAAGCTCAGAAAGCTGGAGTTTTCTCCTCTCACCTGCTTGGTCGAGATTAAAATTGAGCTTTTTCATTGCCCAGAAGGCTCTATGCTCAAGCTCTACAGGTAAGTGACAGGGTTTTCCAAAAACAAGACGAAAGGGAGACATGCCTATGGGAGTTTTGAAAGCAGTACGATAGGCCCATAATGCATCACTAACTCTAAGAGACCAATCAACCTTATTAGGGTCAATTGTTTTTGCAAAATGTTTTTAATCTCTCTATTCGACACCTCAGCTTGGCCATTAGTTTGCGGATGGTACGCAAGGGCCACTTTGTGAGTAACTCCATACTTTTGGACAAGTTTTCGAAAAGCTCTATTGCAGAAATGTTTCCCCCCATCACTAATGATCGCACGGGGAGCGCCAAATCGGGCAAATATATACTCTTTCAGAAAATTTACTACAGTTTCTTGGTCGTTGTGCTGGGAATGGCCTCGATCCATTTAGAAACATAATCTACTGCGACCAGAATGTACAAATAACCATGACAACCAGGGAAAGGGCCCATGAAGTCAATGCCCCATACATCAAACACTTCTAGAGGAAGTATTGGTTGTAAGGGCATCATATGCCGCCTAGTGATTTTTCCTAATTGTTGACAACGAGTGCAGACAATACAATGCGTATGAGAGTCCTTAAAGAGAGTTGGCCAATAAAAACCACACTGCAATACTTTAGCAGCTGTCTTTTTGGCACTAAAATGTCCACCACAAGCATGCTCGTGGCAGAACTTAAGGATCTCTTGTTGTTCCCAATCAGGGATACAACGACGAATGATCTGGTCAGGACAGTACTTAAAAAGGTAAGGGTCATCCCAGAAATAATACTTGGCATTAGCAAGGAATTTGGATCTATCTTGCTTGTTCCAATCATTTGGAAGCTTGTTGCTAGCCAAGTAATTAACTATATCTGCGAACCATGGAACATTCGATATTGCGAAAAGAAGCTCATCAGGAAAGTTATCAGAAATGACACTAGAATCCTCAGGATGGTCTAATCTAGACAGGTGTTCGGCTACTACATTTTCGGTCCCTTTTTTATCTCTAATCTCAAGGTCAAACTCTTGAAGCAATAATATCCAACGAATAAGGCGCTGCTTAGTCTCCTTCTTGGATAGAAGGAATCTAATAGCGGCATGATCCGTGAAGACGATAGTACAGGTGCCTAAAAGGTAGGAGCGAAACTTATCAAGAGCATATACTATGGCTAGCAATTCTTTCTCGGTTGTCGTATAATTATGTTGAGCATCATTGAGAGTCTTACTAGCATAATATATGACATGGGGCTTACCATCTAGACGTTGACCTAAAACAGCCCCAACAGCATAGTCTGATGCATCGCAGATCAGCTCAAAGGGTTTACTCCAATCAGGAGGCCTAATAACAAGTGCAGACGTGAGGGCGGTTTTAAGTTTTTCAAAGGCGCTCTTGCATTCTTTTGTGAAATCAAAAGGTGTAAGCAATAAATTGGTTAAGGGACGAGCAATCTTAGAAAAATCTTGGATAAAGCGTCTGTAGAATTCTGCATGGCCCAGAAAGGCTCGAATATCCCTAGTAGACTTAGGAATAGGCAAGGATGAAACAAGATTTACTTTAGCTTTATCAACCTGGATACCCTCAGGAAAGACTACATGACCAAGAACTATCCCCTTCCTAACCATGAAATGGCACTTTTTCCAGTTAAGTATCAAATTCTTCTCTATGCAACGTTTAAATACTAAGGAAAGATGACTAAGACACTCTTCAAAAGATGAACTATATATGGAGAAGTCATCCATGAACACCTCCATAAATCGTTCTACCATATCACTAAAGATGTGTAACATACACCTCTGGAAAGTAGCAGGTGCATTACACAAACCAAAGGGCATACGGGCATAAGTGAAAGTGCCAAAGGGACATGTAAATGTCGTCTTTTCCTGATCTTCAGGGGCGATAGGAATTTGATTGTAACCGGAGTAACCATCCAGGAAACAATAGAAAGAATGACCAGCTAGACGTTCCAACATCTGGTCTATGAAGGGAAGAGGAAAGTGGTCTTTCCGGGTGACTGTATTAAGCTTTCTATAGTCGATACAAACACGCCACTTAGTTGGAACTCTAGTGGCGACTTGTTCGTTCTTATCATTGGTAACTACAGTCATGCCGGCCTTCTTAGGGACCACATGAATAGGACTAACCCAGGGACTATCCGAGATAGGATAAATCACCCCTGCATTCAGAAGTTTAAGAATCTCTGCTCGAACAACTTCTTTCATCGCAGGGTTGAGGCGTCTCTGAGGTTCATGAGAAGTCTTGGCATCGTCCTCAAGATGAATACGATGAGAACAGACAGAAGGGCTAATGCCTTTGATGTCGTGGATAGACCAGGCAATAGCAGAATGATGCTCTAAAATAACTTCTAAAAGCTTACTCTCCTGTTCGGTAGTAAGAGATGAGGAAATGATAACAGGATGACTACCGTCTGAATCAAGATGAGCGTATTTCAGCTCAGGAGGAAGAGGATTCAGGGTAACAGGAGATGGAATGATGGTCTCTACTTGAGTCTCAGAATCTAAGCTACAAACCACATCGAGGGCCTCAGGGTCTTTACGTTCAAAGATAGGCACACTATCAAGTAGAGCATTGGTTTGGGCAATAGATTGGTCAATGTCGAAGTCTACATTATGTATGACAAGGCAATGAACAACCGGATCCTCAGGGTAATGACAGTGCAGCATCTCATAAGGTAATGAGTCTAAAAGGCACACATCCTCAGATAAGGACAGATCATGGGGTTGTTGGCCAAGGTTAAATATATTAACTTCAACGGTCGTAGAGCCAAAAGTGAGAACCATGGAACAGTTTCGGCAATTTATGAGAGCATTAGAGGTGGCCAAGAATGGACGGCCAAGGATGATGGGCACCAAATCATCGGCAGTAGGTTCATTATCCAACACCACAAAGTCTACAGGATAGTAAAAGTCTGACACTTTAACTAATAGGTCATCTACTATACCTCTAGGTACTTTCAAAGATCTGTCGACTAGTTGTAAAGACATTTTCATGGGTTTCATGTATGTTAGATCTAGGCTAAGGTATAAGGAGTAAGGCAAGAGATAACAACTCGCTCCTAAGTCTAACAAAGCTCTACCCATGAACTTATCACCAAGCTTGCAGGGTATGGTCGGTTTTCCAGGGTCCTTATATTTTACCACACCATTTTGTTGGACAAGTGCAGAGAATTCTTCAGCTATGAATGCGTGTTTAGGCACATTAGTTTTTCTCTTGGCAGTGCACAAGTCTTTCAAGACCTTAGCATAGGAAGGTATCTGTTTAATAGCCGTGAGGAAGGGTATATTAATATTTATCTGTTTGAACACATCAAGTGCTTCCTCTGCTTGGACTTCCTTTAGAGACCTTGTGAGTCTCTGGGGGTAAGGTACTGCTGGGTTGTAAATCCGTGGAGGATCCATGATCTCACGGGCAGTCATCTTCGATTTAGAGGTGGTCGCCTCATTGGTCGAAGGTTTAGGTGGGGCAACAGGTGCAAATGTAACCGGGGTCACAATGTTGGGACTCAGTGTATAATTAATTTGATTATCAACCTGTTTTCCTGACCTAAAGGTGGAATCCGATTTTACTTCAGCAATTGGTACAGATGTAGACGGATTTGCAGTTTCCGTCACCAAGGCAACTTCCTTGCCTTTGGGGTTCGGGATGGACTGTCCCGAAAATGTACCTCTTTCATCAAGTTTTTGTTCAATTCTCTGGATGGCTTGGGCATTTGACTCAATAGACGCCTGGGTCTGTTGAATGAAACGTGCAAGCACATCCTTAAGAGAGGATTTAGGTTGGGTAGATTGATTAGCTGGCATGCGGTCCCTGGAACCACTCATAGGATGAGTATTGTTCGAGTAAGGGGGGACCGGTGCCCTGTTCCTATTGTCAAAGTGAACAACATACGTGGCATTGCTACGTTGCCCATAAGAGTTGTTAAAACCAGGTGGACCCGCATGATGATTATTAGAATGAGAAAGATTGGAGCGGTCCATGTATGGGTACGTGGCATTGCTCTTAGTAAAGTTGGTTCTCCCTGCGTAATTAAACGCACAAGCATCCTCAGTTTTTGGTGAATTCATTAGGAGAGGGCAAAATTCAGCAGTGTGGGTCTGGTCATGACAAGCATCGCATAAAAGAGTGGAGGCACTCATAACAGTTGATTGGGGATTTAAGGATACGCCATGTGCTGCTACCTGTTTAGTTAAACCTTGAATTAGATTTTTAAGCTCAATGTCAGGTTTGACATCATACATTCCTCTAGGTTTATCATTAGAGTCTAGGGTAGTGTTTCTCGAGGTATGTCCTGGTATATCCCAATGTTGGCTATTATTACCAATCTTTTCAAGGAAAGCTAAGGCCTTGGTGGTGGAGTAGTCAAGGATATCTCCACCACTCATGTTATCAACCGTGCTCCTAGTTTGAGTGTTAAGGTTCCTATATAGAATTCTAACCTTTTCATTGTCATCGACTTTGTGGTGTGGACATTGCAGAAGTAGATCATGAAATCTCTCCCATGCATCAAAGAATACCTCACTCTCTTTTTGCCTAAAACTTCTTATGACATCGACTATGTCATTAGTTCTAGTGATAGGAAAGAATTTGGTCAAGAACTTCTTACTTAGTTGAGCCCAAGTGACAATAGAATCAGAAGGAAGGCTATGTAACCAATGATATGTTTTATCCTCAAGAGAGAATGAAAACAATCTTAGGCTAACTTCCTCCTCAGATAAGTGTTTCTCCCTAAAAGTGTGAAGAACGGTCAGAAACTTATTGAGGTGCTGATATGGATCTTCCCTTGGAAGTCCATGGAACTTAGGCAACATGCCCACAATCTGTGGGCGTATGCCATAGCAATCTGCATGTTACTCGGGTAAGACAATGCAAGTAGGTGGCCCTGTGGCCAAAGGTGAAAAGTAATCCCGAAGGGTAGCTTCTTGAGCCTTAGGTGTAGGATGTACTTCAGAAAGTGAAGTTGAGTTGTTGAACTCTTCTTCAGAAGGTACGGAGGTTGAGTTGTTAAACTCTTCCTCAAGAGAAGTTGAGAGGTCCGTGAGTGATTATCCTTCTCTTGAGAGTCAAACAACTAATAACCAATGTGGGAGGTTTTCCGTGCGTAAACACGCTCCTTAATTAAATAACTACAATTGATTCTACAGATAAATCTGTTGGGGTTCCTGACCCAATTCTTGACTTGTGCTCCAATTAAAGAAAAACCAAACAGTAATAGTTTAAGTATCCGTCAAAGTCTCAATGAGAACATCGTGATAACATGGCTTTAGTTGATTCAATTTTAAGGCTTAGGATATTGCAATCAATTGATATTTAGGTTTCACTTATAGGCCAGGTCCGCCTTGCAGTCCCGGTTTAACAAGTAAAAACAGAAATTGAAATCAAGCAACAATCAAGGTCATGCTAATCAATACAGAAACTCCTCTTGCAGGGGATTCGAGGAGGGTTGAGAAAACGCTTACCTCCCACTTTGTGCTAAAAAGTAAAATTGCCAAACATGCGCACAAATGTGGGGAGAAGCCGAGTTGAAGTCGACTAAGGGGAAACCGCTCCTTGGGTTTCAATCGTCCTTAGGAGTCGTTCCTTAGTAGACCCAAGGCTAGCTCCACAACCTTGCTCTACTACCCGCTTAGAACACACAATAATAAAAATCCTAGCAACACCTACTTTAAAAATATTACAACCGCGACCCCTTCATGGATCGAATAATTAAATAACTTACAAGTCCTTAAAAATACTGAATAAAATAGACTACCTAGTTAACCTCACGATCTCTCAACAGTAAAACATTTAGTTAATTTGGAGTTCTAGAGCGTCCTGGAAAAATCATGCAAAACGAGCACATTCCCTGCCTGGAACTGCCTGTTCAGTAATTTCAGCAAAACCTCCCGTCTTTGGACGAAAAATTAATTAACTTCCACTGCTCCAAAAATTCCGAAAACTTTAGAGCAAGTAAATCACCCCGAAATCTTTCAAAAGTAAAAATTTCAGCCGAAAAGGAGTCCTGGATAATTCACGCAAAACCGGGCCAAATTTCTACCGAATACTCGACTCGAGATTGTTAATGACCAAAGTGATCTCGACTCGAGGTCAAGCCCACTTCGGAACAGTAAGTTCAGAAAAAAAAAAAAAATTTGAATGCGCGCCTTTCTTCAAACTTTGATATCTACTCCGTTTTTCGAGCTTTTTCAGATCCGTTTTCACTGCAAGATCAACAAGAGGACTAAGTAACTAAACACTTAAAAACAATAATTAAAAGAATTAAAAATTGAAGGGTGGGAGGGATAGAAGTGGGATGATGTCCCAAAACAACTATTCTCTTTTGTGCTTGAATGAACTACGTTCCTTAGAGCGGCAACGGGGCATCATTTTGATATGGCGCTTATTGTGTATCAAAAGATTAGATTAAGAGATTTTCCTTCTTGTGCCTGTATAAATTGAAGATCAAAGTAGACAAGTAACAAGCAAGGGTCGTACCCACCTCAGAGGGGGAGATCTTAGCTCAAACACAATTAAGAATAATAATTAAGAAACACCAAGGAATCAATAATAAAAGTTTGGTAATTGATTCTATTTCCTACAGGCAATAATAATAATAAATCCTAACTTAAGAATATGGAAGATATGGAAAAGAAGATTATATGATGACATAGGGGGAGTAGTAGGTTTTCAGAATCTAGGTTATGCAATTATATCATGTTGTTCTTCATATTTAATCTATAACAACTAACAAGTCACCTCTCAGCTATTCCTATTAGTTATTAATACCAATAATAATCAAATCATCACCTCTCAGCTATTGAATCTCATTAAAACGGGATTCTATTATGCATGCTATTGAATATGCTTCATTAATCAAATCCTCACCTCTCTGCTATTGAATCTAATTAACTCCATATATTATTCACAATTAAATCCTCACCTCTCAGCTATTGAATTTAATCATGAAAATGTTCTAATAAAAGATAAATATTACAAACATGCAGTAATCACCTCTCAGCTATTTCACTACACATCTACAATAAATATAATACTATTATCAAAACTAGGTCTCCCTAAATTCTAACAATAATATTTAACACCATGGATAACAATAACATACAAATAATCATACTTACCTCATATCGCGAATTAGAGATAAGTATGCATTAAGAACCTTGAATCACAATGAATAAAAAGAAACAACATAATAATCATACATCACCTAGAAAGCTTCCACCTTCCCCCATGATGATTTAGCTATTCATACCAATAAAACAAATAATTAAATCAAAGAACATCATAATTGAAATCATGGATTGATATTGAATTGAGTACAAAAGTTGATCTTGAAGTGGTGGCTAAAAACTTAGCTTAGCTAAAAGATAATAAACCCTAGTTACAACTTCTCTTAAATATCTATTACATAGAAGAATACTTGCATGCAAAGTCTTCCTAAATTGATCAAATTCGTGGCTGCTGCTGTTGGCCCCACAGAGGGATTAGGCAATTAGCAAAACCTAATCCTCTTGGGCTAGAATTGTAGCTTGGGCCAAGACCTTCAGTTTGATATATCATGGGCCCCAATCGGACTTCTGGTTCTTCTTGTAGAGCCTTTTTAAGATCAAGACCCAAAATAGGAAGTCCGTTCCACGTGAGTCAATAGATTTGACCCAAAGTCTTCAGAAGTCAACAGTTGACCGAAAGTCAACATAGGTCAGCAGCAGTTGACCTGAAGTCAAAATTGACCAAAAGTCAACCAAAGTCAAAGTTGCCAAAAAAGTTTACCTTAGTCAAAATTGACCAAAAAGTCAACCCAACCTAGTTGACCACGGGGTGCCCTTGTGCAAATAACACCTCCTTGCTTGCTTTTCTCGACTTTTTGCGGGCTTTTACTCAATATTCGTATTTCGGCTCATAAAACCTACATAAAGACATGAATGCACTAATCAATCGATATAATACAATAATATAGGCTAAGCGCTAGACAAACAAGGTGTTATTCGGGGGATAAATATACACTTTTGAGGTCCGATCACCAGTCTCATTGTATACCCCCATCCCATCTCAATCTGTACAAGGCTTTCTTTGTAACTGTTCGATTAATCAATACATATCTCGAGTTTGTGGATCAAATTTTTGCACCCACACTCTTTGGCGCCCACCGTGGGGCTTAATTTCCCATCAGTTTCAGAGCAATCTCTATACAGCCATACCGGAATCGCTGCAGCGATGGCTGGAAGTAAGAGACGCCCAACTCGTTCCAACAATGGAATGAGCCAAGTTACTGAAAGTCAAACCGAGAACCTTTTTCTTCTGTCTCCGGTCCTTGAAGCAATAGAACCCTTCAATCAAGTGTCAGTTCTCGAGAGTGAGGACCATGACCATGTCTCACAACATTCTACAAATGGACAGCCGAAGATAGAAAACTTAGTGGTACAAATCACTAATGATCCCAATGATCCGAATACAGTCAACGCAAGATCCTGAACCTTCCAGAGTAGCCGCTGAAAGAAGGGACCGGAGAAACATTCTCCATAGCCACGGGAGGAGGATACACCGAGCAAAAGAAGGGGAAAGGCCTAACGGCCGAATCCCCAACTGCAATCATCAAGCGGCTAACTGGGGAGAACGCGAAACTAAGAAGAAAAAATAGAACCAGGGCCGGAGATTGCCAGTCATCTTCAGCACCGTCTTTAAGTCCATCTCCCCTGAAGAAGATAAGGCCACGACCAGGAAGCGACCGGAGCCTTACCCCCCATAGCAGTGATCCCTGCCCTGTTTGGGACAGGCTAGCACTGGGGAGAGATAGGATGTCCATCTCCCCAGTTCAGAAATATCGTCGTGGACGTGCAAGGAAACCTGGACCATATCTTGGCCGCAGGGTTACCCGTAGTAGGTCCGTAGAAGAAGTCACTCCACCAGAAGGGTGGCGCCGGAGGAGGCACAAAAGCACTCCTCCCGCCCGCAACGACCGGAGGGGAAAGAGTCCCCAAAGGACTCACACCCATCAGAGACAACCAGAGTTGAACGTGGAACAGATGAATCAACTCAAGCTGCAAGAGATGATCGACCTGGCTGTTTCCAACAAGGCCAACTGGGACGAACGAATCAGGAAGCTTACTATCTCAAGGTTGGTTGTGTCACCCCTGGTAGAAGAGATCATGAACCATATAGTCCCGGCCAGCTTCAAGCAGCCGACCTTTGAACAGTATGACGAGACAAACAACTGTCCGGTTCAACATGTCATGAACTACAAGAGCACCATGGCTATCTGGGACCATGATGACAAGCTACTTGCAAAAATGTTTGCTGCTTCACTCAAAGGTGAAGCACAGACATGGTATCACAATCTGTCACCCGCATCCGTCTGCACATTTGTACAACTGGCTGAGTTGTGCGAGGAAAAATACCGGTTCAACGTGAAGACTAAGAAGGAAGCTGAAGTCTTGTTCTCCCTACAGATGGACCGGAGCAAGACACTCATGAATTTTTCCCGAAGGTTCCGAACCTTACTATCAGAAGTACATGACGCATCTGACAGCGTCGTCATTCAAGCTTTCAAGTATGCCTTGAATAGCAACGATGAAAAATTGTACTGGTCGCTAGCAAGGAAGCCTCCATCCTCTGTTTCGGCTTTGCTCGAGAAACTAGAAAGGTATGCTCAGGAAGAGGACGACCTGAAAGCTAGGAGAAAGAGACTTGCCGGAGGCCAAACCTCCGAAAAGCCACAGAAGGCAAAGGAAGAATGCTCCGGCAGGGATCACAAAGAGGAAAAGGCCCCTGACAGAAACAAAGACAGGAAGAAGAAAACACCAGCCCGGCAGCCCGATCGCCGGTCAAAGAAATCTACCGGGGGCGAACGCAAAGAGAGGGAATTCACACCCCTGAGGTTCCCGATCGAAGAAGTATTCAAATAGATCAAGAACAGAGGGCTACTCAACAAACTTTCCCCTCTCCCGGCAGACCCGGAGGGCAGGAGGGATAAGTCCAAGAAATGCGATCATCACAATGACTACGGTCACGAACTAAAGAACTGCGTGTCATTGAAGTATGAAATGCAACGTTTGGTTGACGTTGGCCTCATCCCCGACATGGTGCAAACCGGAGCAGTCGAACAGGTGAAAACTAGAGATCATATTGTGTATGTCTGCCACGTACAGACACTCGGTTCTTCCAAAACAGGGAGGAAGAACTGCACGCGGGAAATGCTCCGGTGGATAGGACATGTCCATGAAGTTGGACAACTCAATTTCAATGAAAGGAGAAACACTGAGTCCATTGTCCCCGAAGATCTGACATTCACTGAAGAAGACGAAAGGGGCGTGCATTATCCACACAATGATGCCCTGGTAATCACAGCATGGATTGGTGTATACCGGGTCCGTCGAGTCATGGTCGATGCCGGTAGCACCTCCAGTGTCATGTTCTCATGTGCTTACAAAGCTATGGAGTTATCAAAGGGTCTCATCGAATCTGATGAGACTCCTATCTATGGGTTCAACGGGTAACCAACACACTCCTCCAGGTGGGTCCACCTGCCAATCACGGTGGGATTCAATACCGTCGGGGTAGACTTCCTACTGGTCGACTCCCCCTCCTGCTACAACGTCATCTTGGGAAGGGACTGGATTCATCAGATGAAGCAATCGTATCCACCTTCCACCAAAGCCTCAAATTCCCGACTTCCAACGGAATTTGCAGGGTCAAAGGAGATCAAGGAATGACATTCAAATGCCATCTTGTTGCTGTCAAAGGAAAGTCCATTTCAGAACCAAGGGAAATACTATTTTCCTGACGAACTCTCATCAATAGCAACCAACTCCCGGCAAATCTGTCAAGGGGAAGCCAGACGTGAAAACCGGGATATCTCTAGCGGTTGACTAGCTGGAAGAAGTCATAGTGGGACTGGAGTCTCACAAGACAACTTACATCGCTTCCGGCCTATCAAGGGCTTAGAAGAACTTCATGATCACACTGTTGTGGCAGAATCACCACGTTTTCGCATGGAGTGTCAGCGAGATTCCAAGAATTGACCCTTTGGTCGCCTGTCATAGACTGGACATCGATCCTCAGCACAAGCCGGTCAAGCAGAAACCAAGGCGAATGGCGCCAGATCGAAAGTTGGCGATCAACCAAGAAGTCGATCGACTACTGTCAGTCAACTTCATTAAACCAGTCATTTACCCTACCTGGGTCTCTAACATCGTTGTTATCCCGAAAAGGAACGGTAAGATTCAAGTTTGCATCAATTTTACTAACCTTGATAAAGCATGTCCAGTGCACCCATATCCACTCCCAAGGATCACAGACATGGTGGACGCCACTGCTGGCTATCAAAGATTGTCCTTCATGGATGCCTACTCTGGATACAACCAGATTCCACTTCACGAAGAAGATCAGGAACATACCGCATTCATCACCGACTGGGGCTTTACTGCTACCGGGTGATGCCAGTTGATCTGATGAACGCCGGAGCAACATACCAGAAGCTGGTCAACACCATCTTCAGCGAGCTCATAGGCCGGACCATGGAAGTCTACATAGACGACATGGGGGTCAAACTAAGGAGAAAGACAATCATTTGCAAGGTCTGCAGCAGACATTCGATATCCTGGCATGGTATAACAAGAAGCTGAATCCAGCCAAATGCTTTTTTGGTCTTTCTTCTGGCAAGTTCTTCGGCTTCCTAATGACCAATCGGGGCATAGAAGCCAATCCATATCAGATCCGGGCAGTCTTGGAGATGCCCGCCCCAAAGACAGTAAAAGAATTTCAGAGGCTAACTGGGAGGTTAGCAGCTCTCAATAGGTTCATCTCCCGGTACTCAGACTGATGCAAGCCATTCTTCAATGCAATCAAAGCTAATGTGGAATGGAATCGTACTTGTCAACAAGCCTTTGACGAGATCAAGGCATACCTTACTCAACCTCCGATCCTTACAGCACCACAAACCGGACAACCAGTCGGCATCTACCTGGCCACATCTGATATTGCGGTTAGTACGGTCATGTTTGTGGAAAAGCCGGAGGAGAAGCCAGTATACTTCATCAGCAAAGTGTTGCAGGGAGCTGAGACAAGATATGGTACATGCAGCCAGGAGGCTGAAGCCATATTTTCAAGGGAGGGCAGTCAAAGTCTACACAGAGTACCCGCTCAGAAAAGCTCTTGGAAAGCAGGAAGAATCTAATCAACTGATCGAATGGTCCAGCTACCTCAGTGCGTACCACATCCGGTATGAACCCAGAACCGCGGAGTAAGGTCACGCAATAGAGTTCTTGATGGCAGATTTTCCTATCGAGGATATCTCAGTCAACCCAGATTTAGAAGAAGATACACTGGGGGCGAATTGTACCCCCCGGTCACGGGAGTCTCCGGCCAAAGAAGACAACGAAGCATGGACAATCTACATTGACGGGTCCAGTAACTGTACAGGATTCGGCATTGGTTGTCTCCTGATCAGCCCGGATGGACAAAAGACAAAAAAGTCTGTCGGGTTGGGATTCCCGGCATCAGACAACGAAGCCGAATACGAAGCTCTAATATATGGTCTCCAAACAACACTCCAACTGGGGGCACGGTGGGTCATGATCAAGACAGATTCTAAGCTAGTTGCGAACCAGTTCGTCGGGTCCTTCCAAGCCAAGGATGACCGGATGGCAAAGTATCTTGATGTCGTCCACTCTATGGCAGGGAAGTTCGAATTCATCAAGGTCGAGCAACGACCAAGGACAGATGTCAGGCATGCAGATGCTCTGGCATATCTTTCCTCTTCTATCAGCACTACAGAGCCCCGGTAACTATCAATCAAATACTAGAAAGATCCGAGTATGGGGCCCAAAGATCCAGACATACCATTGCCGGAGGTCTATCTCCTGGAACGTACACATGCATTGGATGGAAGTCTTTATGGTAACCACCGGAGGGCAGAAAAGGAAGAGAGATGAAGAAGCTTCAATTCCCGGCACCAGGCCTAGCACACACAGCGAGCCAAGTCCTCCCTCTCAAGGTCAGACACAGGACCCACCAGAATCACAACTTGAAGACTGGAATCCTTGCCTCACCAAAGGCCGGATAGAAGCAATGCCACCTTCGACGGAGCCCGATGAGTCGTACCTATTAGAACCACCGCTCTCACATATTCACATCGATTTGGAGTTCCCACCGGAGGAATCAATCGAAGATATTCCAAACAATCTGAATTTTGAAGTAGATAGAATTGATGCCGAATTGCAGTCCACAAACGACCAAGATTGGAGAAGGCCATACATCAACTTCCTCATCCATCATCTGCTTCCTGAATATCCGAAGCTATCAGCCAAAGTTATGAGGGATGCGTGGAAGTTCACTGTCATTCAACATCGGGAGTCGCACAGGCTACACATGAAAAGCCATGGCTTCGGGGTCTTGTTCAGGTGCATCACTCTAGAACAAGGCCTAATCTTACTAAAGGAAATCCATAATGCTGGGATCTGCGACAACCGATCCGGGAGCAGAAACCTGGCATAAAAAATAATGATCCAAGGATACTGGTGGTCGCACATGATGATAGATGCCAAGAAGTTCACCCAGGCATGCCTCCCTTGTCAGAAGCATGCCCCGACAAATGAACTGCACCCCATCCTGAGCGCGTGGCTTTTCGCCAAGTGGGGGATAGATATTGTGGGACCACTTCAAAAGCTCCACATTCAGTCCAGTTCCTGCTTGTTGCAACAGATTATTTCACCAAATGGGTTGAAGCCGTAACATTGGTACATGTATGCGCCTCTGATGTCAGAAGATTTTTGTGGAAAGATATAATCTGCAAGTTCAGAATTCCCCAAGAGCTAGTGTCAGATAATGGAAAACAGTTCGACTGCGATAACATCTGGCTGTTCTGAAAGTCCTTGGGGATCAAACACAACCTCTCGACCCCGTACTACCCTCAGGGAAACGGGCAAGCAGAAGCATCCAACCGGGTTATCTTGGACACACTCAAGAAGTGACTGGATAAAGCAAAAGGCAACTGGGTAATTCAACTCCTGGGGGTCTTATGGGCATACCGGACCACTCCAAGGAGGTCCACCGGTATGTCACCCTTTCAACTTACCTTTGGAGCAGAAGCGGTAATGCCAACAGAACTGCTAGCTCCGACAACTCACACTGATGCAGTCCTTACCGGGGAGAATGAATGGATCTTAGCAAGAGAAAAAACCGTCCTCGACGACAAGAAAGAACATGCCCTACTCCACGACCTCCTCCGATACCAGGAAACTATCAAAATGGGATATGACAAGCGAGTCGTAGAGAGGAAGTTCAATCCGGACGACTGGGTCATGAGGATAGTCAAAGTTATGACTGAAGATACAACATCCGGCAACCTAGGAGAAAATTGGGAAGGGCCCTACATCATAGACAGACATGCTGCAAATGGCTCATACTTCCTCAGAACTCTGACCGGCGACCTCTTTTCCAGACCATGGAACGCCTTCCACCTTAAGAAATTCTACAAGTAATGTACTCCATTTGATGATTTCAATAAAGATTCTTTCCCGCAAGAATTTGAGTACTTTGTATTATTTACTGCTGAAAGCCTAGTGCAAGATCACGTCTCCACTAAGGTCCAGGATGCCCGGACCTAGCTTCCGATCCTGGCTAAGTTCTAAATGTAAAGTTATGCTCTTTTTAGGCCCAAGGCGTCCGGACCTAGCTCCCAGACTTGGAAATCAAGGATGACAGGGATCAAAACCCCATCCAACCCAGGTTGCCCAGACCTAGCTTCCGATCCTGGCTAAGTCCCAAATGCAGAGTTATGCTCCTTTTAGGCCTAAGGCGCCCGGACCTAGCTTCCGGTCTTGGAAACCAAGGATGACAGGGATCAAAACCCCATCCAATCCAGGATGCCCAGACCTAGCTTCTGATTATGTCTAAGTCCTAAAAGTGGAGTCATGGTGTTTCTAGGCCCAAGACGCCTGGACCTAGCTTCCGGTCTTGGAAACCAGTTTTAAGAGCGAGGCTATCCACTTAGAAAACCGGGGTTGCTAGACAAGCTAGTCTGCCCCCGAGTCAAATCTTGCAATATAGGGTCAAATCCCCTTTGAGTATCAAACCATGGAGTGCCATGAATTCAGCGAGAAAAAGAATTGTTATCGTTCCAAGGAAAATCCCTTAAAACGATAAGGGGGCGAGGGAGATAGACAGTTGTAATAAATGCTGGAATCAAAGTAAAGATATCTAACAAGATATTTTTGCACAACAAAATTTTTTCTTTCTTTTTCAGGAAAAGAGATACACAAGTGGGAGTCCTCTGGCAACCGGGTCAGGACCCTATTACAAAAATCTGATCGAGCTAAGGTTGAGAAGAAGGACCGGAGCCGTCACTGCCCTTCTTCGCCTTCTCCTTCTCCAGCTGGTCGAGGACCTGCTGGTAGGCAGCCTTTGCCATCCGAAGTTCTTCAGTGGCATGGTCATACGCCACCTCATTGAGGAAGAGGTGTCGGTCCAGCTCCAGCTTCTCCCGGGTTAGCTTCCTGCAAGTGGCCTCCAGCTCTGCCAGGGAAGCCTTAACATCCTCCTCTCTTTGAAGAGTAACGGTCAGGGTAAAGTCCAGGTTATGGTTATCAGTTGTCATGAACCTCTTGTCCTCCTCCAGAGCCCACCGGTCATTGTTTGCTGCTATCAGATCCTTCTCGAGCTGACGATTCTCAGCTCGAAGGCGCTCCAGATTCTCCAAGGCAGAAGGCTGGGGTCTGATACTAAGCTCAAAGACCCAGGCCATGGAAGCTTGCATCTGACGGACAAGAAGAGCAGATGTCAGAAACAGATATACAGGCATCTACAAAGCTGAAGTCAAAACTCAAGACAGAAAACCATACCGCAATGAGGTTCTGAGCCGCTACCCTCATCGCCCGGTCGCGAGAGAGACAGCTGTAGTACACCTGGTCTTCCAGGAGAAGATTTTGGAAGATGTAATCGACGGCAGTATGGATGTTCATGATGCCGGAGTCCCTAATCGACATCGGCTCCCCACCCAGAAATGCAGGGTAAATGGAGAACACCGACAGTGGAAACTCCGCAGTAGCCTCGGGCTGGTACTCACCCGGTTCAGGGCCCAGTTGCACAGTTGGAACAGTGGGCAGGTCAGTGTATGGGACCTGGTCACTCCACCCGTAAACCGGAGCTTCATCATCAACAGTGCCCAAAATGGTAAACTCCACCTCAGTTTGAACATCTTCAACAGCCAGAACAACCTCGACACGTACGTGGGAGCCACTACCAATCCGGGTAGTCCCCGTCACCGGTCCCTTCAGTGCCCGAGGAATGGGATCCTCCCTTCTCAAAGGCACAACCTCCCCTTGGTCAGCGGGGGAGGCGGAAGCAGCTCTCTTCGAGCCCCTAGCAGACTCATCTACAAACACCTTGCCCCTTGGATCAACCGAGGCAGGGGACTGGTCACAAACAGCTTCAACAGTAGGAGGCTGGGAAGGTCTTACCTCCACCGGGGACTCAATGGCAACGTCGCCAGCACTGGGGGCGTTCTCTTCATCCGGTGGACTCCCTGAGATCGCAGCTGGCTCACCTCCCCCAGCAGCGAAGGCAACCACAGTCTCCTCGGACACACCTCCCACCATCTTCGGCTGGGCTAGGATATCCACCTCAGCATGCACCTGCACCGGGGTAGGAAAGAATCCTTCAATAGCTGATTCACCAGACCCACGGGGAAGCAGAAGTCCACTGTCCCTCGACATCAGGCTTGGGTTACCGGAGGAGTCAGAGGAACCATAAAAAACATGTGGTTTCCTTTGGCGACCCAAAGGAGGGATTGAATTACAAACAGAGCTAGCGTCAGATACCTGGACATCCCCGACAACTGGGATGACCTTCGGCATGGCGTCCAGCATGAGTTCGTCTGGAGGAGATCTTCCCCCGACTGGAAGAGCCTTGTCGGGCCAGTCGCCCATCTCCCTCCTCAGACTGATAGCTTCACTCTCGACCGGAGGCTCCTCCCCCGCGCTGGGGACTGTACTCTCCGCAGGGGCAGCACCCTCACCGGAGCTGGAATCGACGTCCTCAACTTGCGGAGGAACCGACAGGGCTGCAAGCCTGGCCGGGAAGCGGATGTGTATCACAATCTGGTCAGGAAACGTTAAGTCCCGCAAGTCTGTGGGCAAGCTGAAGAAACGCTCGATGTTGCCCTCAGCCGCAGAAGAATCTACGCCCGCTGGCAGAGACACACGGAGTTGGTGTTTCCTCGCAAACAAAAGCATGGAACTGTTCGTGAGCCGGAGCTCAGCAAGCACGCAAGGCATAAAGAATGAAAGCAAGGTCAAATGCATGCTTACCTATGAAGTCCCGTGAACCTAGATGCTGCGGTCAGACGACCACCCTGACACCCAGTGGCAGGGTTCGAACCAGTTCTCATAGTGATTGGGAAGTCCAGACAGCCTCCGGGCAATACGCCAAGAGATGGCATAGAAGCAGCGCTCCTTGGCCTCCCAAGCAACTGACTTCATCAGCAGAAACATTTTGAC
Source organism: Aquilegia eximia (assembly GCA_023053565.1). Classification (NCBI taxonomy): domain Eukaryota; kingdom Viridiplantae; phylum Streptophyta; class Magnoliopsida; order Ranunculales; family Ranunculaceae; genus Aquilegia; species Aquilegia eximia. Next base: position 150,255 of record JALIGU010000040.1, read on the forward strand.
CGGGACAAAAGGAATCTGGAAGTGGTGGGCAATCAGCCCAATCCGGCGCACGATTATCCAAAAGGACACGTCAATCTGGCCCGGTGGGATTCCCCACCACGAAAATAATCGCAAAATTTATGAAGGCAGCGGGACCTGCATGCCATACAAGAACTAATAGAGACTCACCGCAATCAGGTTGCCGGAGCAACCATTGGAAATGGAAGGATGGGAGCCAAACCTGACCCCCCCCCCCCTCCAGCCGAGTTGCTCCTGGACCTCCGACGCGCTCATCTGCTCGAATTCGGGATTACGGGGGAGGTTGAAGGAAGCTTGCCACCTCTTCCCAAGTCTTTTCGTCGAAGGATCAACAACATTTAGAGGAGCCACCTGATGTAAGATATTTGTGTACCTCACAATCAAAAGATAGATTTATAATGAATTTTCCTTCTTGTGCTTGTATAAATTGGATATCAAAGTAGACAAGTAACAAGCAAGGGTCGTACCCACCTCAGAGGGGGAGATCTTAGCTCAAACACAATTGAAAACAATAATTAAGTAACACCAAGGAATCAATAAACAAGATTTGAGATTGATTCTAACTTCCTACAAGCAATAATAATAAGTAAACCCTAACTTAAGAATATGGAAGATATGTAAAGAAGATATATATGATGACAAAAGGGGAAGAATTAGTATCCATAAACTAAATCATGCAAACATCACATGTAGTTCCTTCATGTTCAATCTATAATAATTAATTAGTCACCTCTCGGTTATTCTAACTAATCATTAATACCTATAATAATCAAGTAGTCACCTCTCAGCTATTCCACTCAACTAAAACGGGATTCTCTTATCATCTTATTGAATATGTCTTATTAATCAAACCATCACCTCTCAGCTATTCAATTTAATTAACTCAACATATTATACATAATTAAATCATCACCTCTCAGTTATTTGACTTAATTACAAAAGGGTTCCAATAAAAGATATCAACTTTGGATATGCAATAATCACCTCTCAGCTATTTCACTACAAATCCTTAATCAATATAAATAAAACTATTAAAGCTAGGTCTCCCTAAACTCTAATAATAGTATTTTAATAACATGGATAACAATAACATACAAATAATCATACTTACCTCATATCGCGAATTAGAAGTAAATAAGCATTATGAACTTTGAATCACAATGAACAATAAGAACGAACATGGTGTTTTTGCATCATCTAAAGTGCTTAAACCATCCCTCTAAGGAGATTTAGCTACACATTCTTGATGATGACACCATGGAATAAATAAATAAATAACAAAACATCATAAGTAAAGTGATTTGATTTGATTGATATGAATTGAGTTTGATACAATGAAGAAGAAGATGAACTTTCTCTCACAAATATTTTCTTTCCTCTCTCTATGAAAAACTTTAGATCTAAAAGATGGGAGTCTAAAAGATACCTAAACCTTAACTACTACTTCTCTTATATAAAAAATATAAAGTAGAATACTTGCATACAAAGACTACCAAATTAGGTTAAATTCGTGGCTGCTGCTGTTGATCTTCTAGAGGAATTAGGTAATTAGAAAAACCTAATTCTCTTGGGCTTAAGTTGTAGCTTGGACCAAGACGTTCAGTTTAATAGCTCATTAGCCCAAATCAGACTTCTGGATCTCCTTGTAGAGCCTTTTTAAGTTTGGACTTTAAATAAAGCCCTAAATAGAAATTCTGACTTGTGGGCCCCAATAGGACCCGGTTTGGGCTGAGATTTGGACCGCCCCACTTTGACATAAAGTCAAGTCAACAGAGCTGACCGTGGGGTTCCCTCAGCAGATCTGTGGGTGCAAATATCAATTCTCCTCCTCTTGTGCAAATAACACATTTTCTGCTTGCTTCTCTTGATTTTTCGTGGGCTTTAACACAATATTCGCATTTCGGCTCATAAAACCTACACAATAGACAAGAAAACACTAATCAATAGATATAACACAATAATTTAAGTTAAGTGTTATACAAACAATGTGTTATTCGGGGGATAAATATACACTTTTGAGGACTGATCAAATACCCCCAAACAGCACCCTGCTTGTCCTCAAGCAAAGATGAGAAGAAAGAATTAAGGACTCAAAAGAGAAGTAGAACTAAGGTGATTGCATTAACCATATGCATCAAGGCTTTTAACCACAAGGATTTCCCAAGTGGAGGAGTTATAGTCTCCTGAGGGTTTTCCAGAGAAGATACCCACAAACTTACTACAATGACTAATCCAAAGAATAGGAATTTCTACCATTTACCTCAGAAATGGTTATATCAAGGATAAAGATAAGTATTGCAAAACCGTTCATATGAGATAGCATACTACCAATGCATGAATAAGATATGAAATATAAAACAAGCATAACGGTTTGAAATGCATTGAAGACAGGCATGTACCCATGCTACCACGGGTCTTAAGTTACCATTGGAAAGGTCGTCTTGACTTCTGCGTCACAGTCAAACACTCAAAAATAAAAGTCGCTCAAAGATGGTGTTTATTATTTTACCTCTATGTGAGGAAGGAAGATGGACAATCATCTCACATATATCAATAAGAACGGACTAGTGTAATGGAATGAACTTAGTTTCAAAGAATGGAAAAATTAACCTTGCTTAAGATGTTGGGTTTTTCACCTCAGTACCTTCTCACTTACTCGCCACATCCTACCACATAAGCTTAGATCCACAAAAGACAGTAATAGGTTGTAACTTGGCTTAGGACAGGGCTAGAAATGGAAAAGGCTTTTGTGAAATATTTTTGGAACATTCGGGCCTTCATCACTTGTGATTTGTAATAACAGCACTTGGAGAAATTTTTGGAATTTTTCTTTTAGGAATAAGTGTTTCTCATCTTCTTTAGGAAAATTTCAATGAAGCTCTAGCCAATATTTTGGAATCTTCCTTTCTATTTGGATTTGAGATGGTTTGGTAGATTCTGGCTTTTTCTGAAATTTCTTCAAACTTTTTTATTTTCAATATTTGGTTCATCTCACTAGTTTGGAGATTTTCTATGTATTTCTCCTTTCTTCTTGTAACCACATAAACAATCATCCTCATGTTCCAAAAACAATGGGTAAAAAAAACTAAACATTCTAAAGGTATTTAACTCCCACAATGGAGTTGGGTAAGGATAATGGGCTCAAGAAAAAAGGCTAAGTAACAAGAAAGGCTCAGAATGGTCAACCTAAAGGATAATGTATCATCAGGGTAGGCTAAGGTAAACAAGGTTTATCTAAATATCTTTGTATCATCTCTAAGTACTGATATGGTGATCACATCTTGAATAAGCTACAAGACCCAAGTTTTTATTACACCCACTTGATGTCATCTCAAGGCTAACTATAAAAATGAATATGAGACTAAAGACAGACAAAACTGAAAGGTTGAGTCTTTTGAGTCCAGATTGATGTAATATCTCTCCAAGAAAAGGACGGGGCTCAAACGCTCAGTAGGTTAAGTCTCCACAGTTATTCCTCAAGTTTCTCAAGGTGTAGTTGTATTTGCACATGTAATCTGTAATAAATGCAGATGAATGTCATGCTTATGCTCATGCTCATGCAAATGTAATATACGACTCAACTACTTGGTGAAGCAATAAATGTCCTTAAACTTGAAAAGAAGAGAATTGAACCATTATATTCACCATTGAAGGTGTACTTATCCTATTTTGGGAAAAGTCTTTCTAACAAACATTTTTTTGGATTTTTCAAAATTTTTGAGATGTTTTAAGAAGTTTGAAAATCATTTGCAAAAAGGATTGTAATATTTTCCCACCTCCAAACAAAAAGATTGCCTTGTCCTCAAGGCTCATACTATGCATAGGAGAGAGAGTAAGAAAGATATTACCATGAATGTACTAAAAAATTCAAACCGCTTTATAAATTTCTGCCAAACAAAATTATCTCCACATACATAGAGATTACACAGAATTCCATACTAAGACACAACTGAAATAAAATGTACTGAAATAAAGGACTGACTCAGCATAAAGGGAAATCCTATCTTAAAACAATGCATTTTGTAACCGCAATAATTATCAACCAGCAAAACAGCAAGGAGAGAGTGGGTGGGCCGGCCATGCCCACCCCCAAACAGAACTGAGCACGGATGATAGAACGGGCGGTCTAAAAACCAAACATGACCCACCCCCTAGATAAACGCTACTCTAAACAAAGATACAGGAGAGATAAAACGCTAGAGTGGAATGTGCAAGATCCTGATGTCTAAGATACAACAAAGAGTCTTATAAAGTCAGATACTCGAGACTTAAAGGAAGGTGGGAAATAACTTCTCCACCCCCAAATAGAGCGGGAAACAGGTCTGTTTGGTGGTGACGCTCAAGAGAAAAGCGTGCACTAGATCAGTTATACTCAGCCAGATTGAGTTTGTGGACTAACGGTCTGAACACTTTCAACCACACCTCTCAAAAGAGACAAAAGGAAAGGAACATAGAGAGGGTCCGGATACCAGCAGGTCAAGGGTCAGTCTAGATAAGTAGGGACCTCTAAGAGCTACTGCAGACACAACAAAGGAGCTACTGCAGACACAACAAAGGAGCTACTGCAGACACAACAAAGGAGCCTGACCAACGAGACATAAATTTTCCAGAAAATAAATGCAAACGATGATTATAAAGAAAAACTTTGTCTCCAATGTGAAAATAAAGCTGATGGTTCTGCTCGGTAGTAAAAGATGAAGAGATTATAACAGGATGACTATCGTCCGAAAATAATTGGGCACATTTCAGCTCGGGAGGAAGAGGATCAGGAGATGGATGGATGGTCTCGACTTGGAACTCAGAGTTAATGCAACAAACCGAATCAAGGGCCTCAGGGTCTTTGTTGTCAAAAATAGTCACAAAATCAAGAAGAGTTTTGGTTTGAATAATAGATTGATTGATGTCGAAGTCATCATTATGCATGGTAGGGCAATGAACAACCTGGTCTTTAGGGTAACAACTAGGTACCATCTCATAGGGTAGAGAGTCAAGAAGGCACACATCTTAAGATAAAGAAAGATCAGGGGGGTTGTTGGCCAAGATTAAAGATATTAACTTCAACGGTCATAGATCCAAAAGTGAGAACCATAGAACCATTCCGGCAGTTTATGAGAGCATTAGAGGTGGCCAAAAATGGTCGGCCAAGGATGATGGGAACCGAGTTATCGGCAGTAGGCTCAGTATCCAACACCATAGAGTCATCAGGATAGTAAAAGTCAGACACTTTAACTAATAGGTTCTCAACTATTCCTCTAGGTACTTTCAATGATCTGTCGGCCAGTTGTAAAGACATGCTCGTGGGTTTCATGTATGTTAGACCTAAGCTGAGGTAGAAGGAGTAAGGCAAGAGATTAACACTCGCTCCTAGGTTTAATAAAGCTCAACCCATGAACTTTTCACCAAGCTTGCAGGGTATGGTCGGTTTTCCAGGGTCTTTATATTTTACTACATCGTTATGTTCGACAAGTGCAGAGAATTCTTCTGCTACAAATGCGCTTTTGGGCACATTTGTTTTCCTCTTTGCGATGCACAAGTCTTTCAAAACCTTAGCATAGTAAGGTATCTTTTTAGTAGCCGTGAGGAAAGGTATATTAATATTTATATGTTTAAACACATCAATTACCTCATCTACTTGGACTTTCTGTAGAGACCTTGTGAGTCTCTGGGGGTAAGGTAGGCGGGTTGTAAGTTCGTGGAGGATCCACAATCTCACGGGCATGCTTCTTCGGCTTAGAGGTGGTCGCCTCATTAGCCGGGCCTTTAGGTGGGGTAACAGGTGTAGTAGTAACCGGGGTCACAATGTTAGGACTTGGTTTATAATTAATCTGATTATCAACCTGTTTACCTGGCCTAAGTGTGGAGACCGAGTTAACTTCAACAAGCGGTACAGACGGAGATGCAACTTCCGTCACCAAGGCAACTTCCTTGCCTTTGGGATTCGGGATAACTTGTCCCGGAAATTTGCCCTTTTCATAAAGTTTTTGTTCAATCCTCTGGATGGCTTGGGCATTTGACTCAATGGACGTTTGCGTCTGTTGAACGAAACGGGCAAGCACATCCTCAAGGGAGGACTTAGGAGGGGCAGATTGATTAGTCGGCACTTGGTCCCTGTAACTACTCATGTGATGAGCATTGTTCAAATAAGGTGGAACCGACACCCTGTTCTGATTATCATTATTACCAACACACGTGGCATTGCTACGTTGCCCATAAGAGTTATTAAAACCAGGTGGAGCCGCATAATGATTATATGAATAAGAAAGATTAGAGCGGTCCATGTATGGGTACGTGGCATTGCCCTTAGTAAAGTTGGTTTGCCCGGCGTAAGTGAACTCACGGGCTTCCTCAGTTTCTGGTGAATTATAAAGGAGAGGGCAAAACTCGGCAGTATGGGTCTGGTCATGACAAGCAGTACATTGGAGAGTGGTGGCACTCATAACAAGCGATATGGGATTTAACGACACCTCAACTGCTTCTACCTTTTTTACTAAACCATGAAGTAAAGTTTTAAGCTCAGGGTCAGGTTTGACCTCATTCATGCCTCTAGGTTTATCATATGAGTCTGGGGTAGTGTTTCTCAGGGTTGGTCCAGGTAAGTCCCATTGCTGGCTATTATTAGCAATTTTTTCAAGGAATGCCAGAGCCTTGGCGGTGGAATAATCAAGGAATTCTCCACCGCTCATGCTTTCAATCAAGTTTCTAGTTGTATAATTAAGGCCTCTATATATGATCTTAACTTTTTCTGTGTCATCAACTCTGTGGTGTGGAAACTGAAGAAATAGGTCTTGAAACCTCTCCCATGCATCAAAGAATACCTCGCCCACTTTCTGTCGAAAACTTCTTATGGCATCAATTATGTCATTAGTTCTGGTAATAGGAAAGATTTTTGGTCAAAAACTTTTTACTTAGTTGAGCCCAGGTTTTAATAGAATTAGAAGGAAGGCCATGTAAACAGTGAGATGCTCTATCCTCAAGAAAAAAGGGGAACAATATCAAACTAACTTCATCCTCAGACAAATGTTTCTCCTTAAAAGTATTAAGAACGGTCAGAAACTTATTGAGGTGTTAATATGGATCTTCCCGTGGAAGTCCATGGAACTTAGGCAACATGCCCACAATCTGTGGGCGAATGCCATAGCTGACTGCAGTTGTCTCGGGCAAGACTATGCAGGTAGGTGGTCCAGTGGCCAAAGGTGAAAAGTAATCCCGAAGGGTAGCTTCTTGAGTCATAGGGGCAGGTGTTACTTCAGAAAGTGAAGTTGAATCGTTGAACTCTTCTTAAGAAGGTATGGAGGTTGAGTCGTTAAACTCTTGCTTAAGAGAAGGAGTGAGGTCCGTGATTGTGCTCTTTGTGTAGATTGGAGTTGGTTTGGACAAGATTTTACCTGATCTAAGATGCATGCAACATGCGTATTATAAATGCCACAGAAGTCTTAACCATTCAAAAGCATCTAACAAGGGGCTCAAAACTGACTCAATTTTGTGTTCACCCAAGTCAATGAGTTCTTTCCAAGCTTCCCTTGTGAATTCTCCCTATATTTCGTGAGTCAAGCAGCGAATAACCAGTGTGGGAGGTTTTTCGTGCGTAAGCAACGGTCCTTAATAAAGAAACCACAGTGATTCTACAGACGTAATCTGTAGGGGTTCCAGACCCAATTCCTAACTTGTGCTCCAATCAAAGGATGGTTCACTCAGTATTAGTTGAAATATCTGCTCAAGGTCTCAAATGAACATCGTGATAGCATGGCTTTAGTTGGTTCAATTTTAAAGCTTAAGATATTGCAATCAATTGATATTAGGTTTCACTTTTAGGCCAGGTCCGCCTTGCAGTCCCGGTTTAACAAGTAAGAACAGAATTAAAATCAAGCAACAATCAAGGTCATGCTAATCATTACAAAAACTCCTCTTGCAGGGGATTCGAGGAGAGTTAGGAGAATACTTATCTCCCACTTTGTGCTAAAAAATAAAAGTGCCAAACAAGCGCACAAAAGTGGGGAGAAAACGAGTTGAAGTCGACTAAGGGGAAACCGCTCCTTGGGTTTCAATCGTCCTTAGGAGTCGTTCCTTAGTAGACTCAAGGCTAGCTCCACAACCTTGCTCTACTATCTGTCGCGAACACACAATAAAATAAATCCTAACAACACCTACTTTAAAAATATTACAACCGCGACCAAATCGTGGATCGAATAATTAAATATCTTACAAGTCTTTAAAAATGGTAAAAAAAAATAGACTACTTAGTTCACCTCACAATCTCTCAACAGAAAAAAAAAAATTAGCTAAAAAGGAGTTCTGAAACGCTCTTGAAAAATCACGCAAAACGAGGTAAATTTCCTGCCTGGAACTCGACTCGAGATGGTTATAGGCCAAACTGAACTCGACTCGAGATCAGGCCCAGTTTCAACCAGTAACCTTCAGTAAAATTTCCTGAACGCGTCTCTTTCGTAAAAATTTGATCTTTACTCCGTTTTTTCAGCTTTTTTCAATCCGTCTTCGGTGCAAGATCAATAAAAGGGCTAAGTAACAAGACACTTTAAAAAAAAAAATTAATAATAGAAGGGTGGGAGGGATAGAAGTGGGATGATGTCCCGAAATTACTATTCTCGCTTGTGTTTGAATGCACTCCGTTCTTTAGAGCGACAACGACGCCATTTTGATATTTGGTAAAAGGTGTTTAGTCTCTAACCTCTATCAAAAGATTAATTTATATTGAATTTTCCTACTTGTGCCTGTATAAATTGGATATCAAAGTAGACAAGTAACAAGCAAGGGTCGTACCCACCTCAAAGGGGGAGATCTTAGCTCAAACACAATTAACAATAATTAAGTAACCCCAAAGAATCGATAAACAAGATTGGACATTGATTCTAACTTCCTACATGCAATAATAATAAGTAAACCCTAACTTAAGAATATGGAAGAGATGTGAAGAAGATATATGATGACAATGGGGGAAGAATTGGTATCCACAAACTAAATCATGCAAACATAACATGTTGTTCCTTCATGTTTAATCTATAATAATTAATTAGTCACCTCTCGGTTATTCCAACTACTCATTAATACCTATAATAATCAAGTAGTCACTGATCGGACCTCAAAAGTGTATATTTATCCCCCGAATAACACCTTGTTTGTCTAGCACTTAGCTTATATTATTGTATTATATCTATTGATTAGTGCATTTCTGTCTTTATGTAGGTTTTCAGAGCCAAAATGCGAATATTGAGTAAAAGCCCACAAAAAGACGAGAAAAACAAGCAAAGAGGTGTTATTTGCACAAGGGAAGAAGATTGGATATTTGCACCCGTGGAATCTGCTAAGGGCACCCCGTGGTCAACTCTGGTCAAATAAGTTGACTTGACTTTTTGGTCAACTTTGACTTAAGTTGACTTTTGGTCAACTGTTGACTTCGTGTCAACTGCTGCTGACTTTGGTTGACTTTTTGTCAACTGCTGACTTCTTATGACTTTGGGTCAAATCTGTTGACTCATGTGGACCGGACTTCCTATTTTGGATCTTGATCTTATAAAGGCTCTACAAGGAGAACTAGAAGTCCGATTGGGGTCCATGTCATATCAAACTGAAGGTCTTGGCCCAAACTACAATTCTAGCCCAATAGGATTAGGTTTTACTGATTGCCTAATCCCTCTAGGAGGCCAACAACAGCAGCCACGAATTTCACTAAGTTAGAAAGTCTTTGCATGCAAGTATTCCATTATGTAATGTCTATATAAGAGAAGTTGTGACTAGGGTTTACTAGACTTTGGTTGATCATCAACTTGAAGACCAACTTTTGTACTCAATTCAATATCAATATCAATCCATGATTTCAATTATGATGTTCTTTGATTTAATTATTTGTTCCATTGGTATGAGTAGCTAAATCATCATGGGGGGAAGGTGGAAGCTTTCTAGGTGATGTATGATTATTATGTTGTTTCTTCTTATTCATTATGATTCGAGGTACTTAATGCTTATTTACTTCTAGCTGCAGTATGAGGTAAGTATGATTGTTTGTATGCTATTGTTATCAAAGGTATTAAATATTGTTATTAGAATTTAGGGAGACCTAGTTTTGATAATAGTATTATATTTATTGTAGATGTGTAGTGAAATAGCTAAGAGGTGATTACTGCATGTTTGTAATATGTATCTTTTATTGGAACCCTTTTATGATTAAATTCAATTAGCTGAGAGGTGAGGATTTAATCATGAATAATATGTGGAGTTAATTAGATTCAATAGTTGAGAGGTGAGGATTTGATTAATGAAGCATATTCAATAGTATAAATAATAGAATCCCGTTTTAATTCAATCCAATAGCTGAGAGGTGAGGATTGATTATTATAGGCATTAATAATTGATAGGAATAGCTAAGAGGTGACTTGTTAATTATTATAGATTGAATATGAAAAACAACATGATATGATTGCTTAACCTAGTTTGTGGAAACCTACTACTCCCCCTATGTCATCATATAATTCTCTTTTCCATATCTTCCATATTCTTAAGTTAGGATTTGTTTATTGTTTATTGCCTGTAGGAAGTAGAATCAATTCTCCAACTTTTATTATTGATTCATTGATGTTTCTTAACCATTGTTCTTAATTGTGTTTGAGCTAAGATCTTCCCTTCTAAGGTGGGTACGACCCTTGCTTGTTACTTGTCTACTTTGATCTCAATCTATACAGGCACAAGAAAGAAAAATCTACAAATATAATCTTTTGATTTACAATACACAAATATTGTAACATCAAAATGGCGCTGTTGCCGTTCTAAGGAACAGAGCTCATTCAAGCACAAAGAAGAATAGTTGTTTTGGGACATCATCCCTCTTCTATCCCTCCCGCCCTTCAATTTTTGATTTTTTTTTAATTATTCTGAAAGTTACTGTTCTGAAGTGGGCTCGACATCGAGTCGAGATCACTTTGTTCATTAACAATCTTGAGTCGAGTTTTCGGCAGGAATTCGGCCCGGTTTTGCGTGAATTATCCAGGACAATCCAGAACTCCTTTTCGGCTGAAATATTTACTGTTGAAAGATTTCGGGGCGATTTACTTGCCCTAAATGTTTCGGAATTTTTGGAGCAGCAGAAGTTATTTAATTTCTCGTCCCAAGACGAGAAAATTTGCAGGAATCACTGAACAGGCAGATCCAGGCAGGGATTTTGCCAGTTTTGCGTGATTTTTCTAGGACGCTCCAGAAGTCCAAATTAGCTGAATGTTTTACTGTTGAGAGATAGTGAGCTTAACTAAGTAGTCTATTTTTTTCAGTATTTTTAAGGACTTGTAAGTTAATTAAATTATTCGATCCACGAAGGGGTCGCGGTTGTAATATTTTTAAAGTAGGTGTTGCTAGGATTTTATTATTGTGTGTTCTAAGCGGGTAGTAGAGCAAGGTTGTGGAGCTAGCCTTGGGTCTACTAAGGAACGACTCCTAAGGACGATTGAAACCCAAGGAGCGGTTTCCCCTTAGTCGACTTCAACTCGTCTTCTCCCCACATTTGTGCGCTTGTTTGGCAATTTTACTTTTTAGCACAAAGTAGGAGGTAAGCATTTTCTCAACCCTCCTCGAATCCCCTGCAAGAGGAGTTTCTGTATTGATTAGCATGACCTTGATTGTTGCTTGATTTCAATTTCTGTTTTTACTTGTTAAACCGAGACTGCAAGGCGGACCTGGCCTATAAGTGAAACCTAAATATCAATTGATTGCAATATCCTAAGCCTTAAAATTGAATCAACTAAAGCCATGTTATCACGATGTTCTCATTGAGACTTTGACGGATACTTAAACTATTACTGTTTGGTTTTTCTTTAATTGGAGCACAAGTCAGGAATTGGGTCAGGAACCCCAACAGATTTATCTGTAGAATCAATTGTAGTTATTTAATTAAGGAACGTGTTTACGCACGGAAAACCTCCCACATTGGTTATTAGTTGTTTGACTCTCAAGAGAAGGATAATCACTCACGAAACTTGGAGAGAACTCATTGACTTGGGTGAACACAAAATAGAGTCAGTTTTTGAGCCCCTTGTTAGATGTTTTTGAATGGTTAGGACTTCTGTGGCATATGTAATGCGCATGTTGCATGCATCTTAGATCAGGTAAAATCTTGTCCAAACCAACAATCTACACAAAGAGAACAATCACGGACCTCTCTACTTCTCTTGAGGAAGAGTTTAACAATTCAACCTCCGTACCTTCTGAAGAAGAGTTCAAGAACTCAACTTCACTTTCTGAAGTACATCCTACACCTAAGGCTCAAGAAGCTACCCTTCGGAATTACTTTTCACCTTTGGCCACAGGGCCACCTACTTGCATTGTCTTACCCGAGACACATGCAGATTGCTATGGCATTCGCCCACAGATTGTGGGCATGTTGCCTAAGTTCCATGGACTTCCAAGGGAAGATCCATATCAGCACCTCAATAAGTTTCTGACCGTTCTTCACACTTTTAGGGAGAAACACTTATCTGAGGAGGAAGTTAGCCTAAGATTGTTTTCATTCTCTCTTGAGGATAAAGCATATCATTGGTTACATAACCTTCCTCCTAATTCCAATGTCACTTGGGCTCAACTAAGTCAAAAGTTTTTAACCAAATTCTTTCCTATTACTAGAACTAATGACATAGTTGATGCCATAAGAAGTTTTAGGCAAAAAGAGAATGAGGTATTCTTTAATGCATGGGAGAGATTTCATGATCTACTTCTTCAATGTCCACACCACAAAGTCGATGACACTGAAAAGGTTAGAATTATATATAGGAGCCTTAATACTCAAACTAGGAGTACGGTTGATAACATGAGTGGTGGAGATTTCCTTGATTTCTCCACCACCAAGGCCTTAACTTTCCTTGAAAAGATTGCTAATAATAGCCAACATTGGGATATACCAGGACATACCTCGAGAAACACCACCATGGACTATATGATAAACCTAGAGGACTATACGATGTCAAACCTGACATGGAACTTAAAAATTTACTTCCAAGGTTTAACTAAACAGGTAGCAGAACTTGGAGGATCCTTAAATCCCCAATCAACTGTTATGAGTGCCTCCACTCTTTCATGTGATGCTTGTCATGACCAGACTCACACTGCTGAATTTTGCCCTCTCCTAATGAATCCACCAGAAACTGAGGATGCCTGTGCGTTTAACTACGTCGGGAGAACCAACTTTACTAAGGGCAATGCCACGTACCCATACATGAACCGCTCCAATCTTTCTTATTCTAATAATCATCATGCGGGTCCACATGGTTTTACCAACTCTTATGTGCAATGTAGCAATGCCACGTATGTTGGTCACTCTGACAATAGGAACAAGGTACCGGTCCCCCCCTTACTCGAACAATACTCATCCTATGAGTGGTTCCAGGGACCGCATGCCAACTACTCAATCTACCCAACCTAAGACCTCTCTTGAGGATGTGCTTGCACGTTTCATTCAACAGACCCAGGCGTCTATTAAATCAAATGCCCAGGCCATCCAGAGAATTGAACAAAACCTTGATGAAAGAGGTAGATTTCCGGGACAGTCCATCCCGAACCCCAAAGGCAAGGAAGTTGCCTTGGTGACAGAGACTACTACTTCGTCCACATCTGCACCAATTGCTGAAGTAAAATCGGTTTCCACCCTTAGGTCAGGAAAACAGGTTGATAATCAAGTTAATTACACACCGAGTCCCAACATTGTGACCCCGGTTACATCTGCACCTATTGCCCAACCTACACCTTCGACCGATGGGGCGACCACCTCTAAGTCGAAGAAGACTGCCCGTGAGATCATTGATCCTCCACCGATTTACAACCCACCAGTACCTTACCCCCAGAGACTCACGAGGTCTCTAAAGGAAGTCCACGCAGAGGAAGCACTTGATGTGTTCAAACAGATAAATATTAATTTACCCTTCCTCACGGCTATTAAGAAGATACCTTGCTATGTTAAGGTCTTAAAAGACTTGTGCACTGCCAAGAGAAAAACTAATGTGCCCAAAAACCATTTTTAGCTGAAGAATTATCTGCACTTGTCCAACAAAATGGTGTTGTAAAACATAAGGACCCTGGAAGACCGACCATACCTTGCAAACTTGGTGATAAATTCATGGGTAGAGTTTTTTTAGATTTAGGAGCGAGTTGTAATCTATTACCTTATTCCTTATACCTTAGCCTAGGTCTAACATACATGAAACCCACGAAAATGTCTTTACAACTGGGCGACAGATCTTTGAAAGTACCTAGAGGTATAGTAGAGGACCTATTAGTTAAAGTGTCAGACTTTTAATATCCTGTAGACTTTGTGGTGTTGGATACTGAACCTACTGCCGATGATTCGGTGCCCATCATCCTTGGCCGTCCATTCTTGGCCACCTCTAATGCTCTCATAAACTGCCGAAACGGTTCCATGGTTCTCACTTTTGGCTCCATGACCGTTGAAGTCAATATCTTTAACCTTGGCCAACAACCCCCTGATCTTTCCTTATCTGAGGATGTGTGCCTTCTAGACTCATTACCTTATGAGATGGTGCATTGTCATTACCCTAAAGATTCGGTTGTTCGTTGCCTTGCCATACATAATGTAGACTTCGACATTGATCAATCTATTGCCCAAACCAATGCACTCCTTGATAGTGTGCCTATCTTTGAGGACGATGCCAAAACTTCTCGTGAACCTCAGAGACGCCTCAACCCAGCGATGAAAGAAGTTGTTCGAGCAGAGATCCTTAAACTTCTGGATGCAGGGGTGATTTATCCTATCTCGGATAGTCCCTGGGTTAGTCATATTCATGTGGTCCCTAAGAAGGCCGGCATGACTGTAGTTACCAATGATAAGAACGAACAAGTCGCCACTAGAGTTCCAACTAAGTGGCGTGTTTGTATCGACTATAGAAAGCTTAATACAGTCACCCGGAAAGACCACTTTCCTCTTCCCTTCATAGACCAGATGTTGGAACGTCTAGCTGGTCATTCTTTCTATTGTTTC
Organism: Aquilegia eximia; assembly: GCA_023053565.1. NCBI lineage: Eukaryota > Viridiplantae > Streptophyta > Magnoliopsida > Ranunculales > Ranunculaceae > Aquilegia > Aquilegia eximia. Next base: position 165,259 of record JALIGU010000040.1, read on the forward strand.
CTGGATGGTTACTCCGGTTACAACCAAATTCCTATCGCCCCTGAAGATCAGGAAAAGACGACATTTACATGTCCCTTTGGTACTTTCGCTTATGCCCGTATGCCTTTTCGGTTGTGTAATGCACCTGCTACTTTCTAAAGGTGTATGTTACACATCTTTAGTGATATGGTCGAACGATTTATGGAGGTGTTCATGGATGACTTCTCCATATATGGTTCATCTTTTGAGGAGTGTCTTAGTCATCTTTCCTTAGTTTTTAAACGTTGCATAGAGAAGAATTTGGTACTTAACTGGGAGAAGTGCCATTTTATGGTTAGGAAGGGGATAGTCCTTGGTCATGTAGTCTCTCCTGAGGGTATCCAGGTTGATAAAGCTAAAGTAGACCTTGTTTCATCCTTGCCTATTCCTATGTCTATTAGGGATATTCGAGCCTTTCGGGGCCATGCAGGATTCTATGGACACTTTATGGCTAGCAACAAGCTTCCAAGTGATTGGAACAAACAAGATAGATCCAAATTCTTTGCTAATGCCAAGTATTATTTCTGGGATGACCCTTACCTTTTTAAGTATTGTCTTGACCAGATCATTCGTCGTTGTATCCCTGATTGGGAACAACAAGAGGTCCTTAAGTTCTGCCATGAGCATGCTTGTGGTGGACATTTTAGTGCCAAAAAGACAGCTGCTAAAGTATTGCAGTGTGGTTTATATTGGCCAACTCTCTTTAAGGACTCTCACATGCATTGTACTGTCTGCACTCGTTGTCAACAATTAGGGAAAATCACTAGGCGGTACATGATGCCCTTACAGCCAATACTTCCTGTCGAAGTGTTTGATGTATGGGGCATTGACTTCATGGGCCCTTTCCCTGGTTGTCATGGTTTTTTGTACATTCTGGTCGCAGTAGACTATGTTTCTAAATGGATCGAGGCCATTCCCACAAAGCACAACGACCAAGAAACTGTAGTAAATTTTCTAAAAGAGTATATATTTGCCCGATTTGGCGCTCCCCGTGCTATCATTAGTGATGGGGGGAGCCATTTCTGCAATAAAGCTTTTTTGAAAACTTGTCCAAAAGTATGGAGTTACTCACAAAGTGGCCCTTGCTTACCATCCGCAAACTAATGGCCAAGCTGAGGTGTCGAATAGAGAGATTAAAAATATTTTGCAAAAAATAATTGACCCTAATAAGGTTGATTGGTCTCTTAGAGTTAGTGATGCATTATGGGTCTATCGTACTGCTTTCAAAACTCCCATAGGCATGTCTCATTTTCGTCTTGTTTTTGGAAAACCCTGTCACTTACCTGTAGAGCTTGAGCATAGAGCCTTCTGGGCAATGAAAAAGCTCAATTTTAATCTCAACCAGGCAGGTGAGAGGAGGAAACTCCAGCTTTTTGAGCTTGAGGAACTTCGATCTTTCCAAGTCCTACAAAGCTAATATGAAAAAACTACATGATCGTTAGATCTTACGTAGAGATTTTCAAATTGGGGACAAAGTTTTACTGTATAACTCTAGGTTGCATTTATTTCCTGGTAAACTACAGTCTCGTTGGTCGGGTCCCTTTGTAGTGTCTGCAGTAACACCATTTGGTGCTATCACTTGTCTAAATCCTGCAGACAATACAGAATTTCAAGTCAATGGTCAACGTCTTAAACATTTCCATGAATTAAGGTCCCCTGAAGTAGAGGAAACTCTCTTAGAAGACCCTACCTACCTAGATTGACCCTTGACCTGCTGGTATCCAGACCCTCCCTTACTCTACTCTTGTCTCTTTTGGGAGGTGTGGTTGAAAGTGTCGGGACCTATAGTCCACAAACTCTTGCTGGCTAAGTCTAATTGATCCAATACACGTTTTTCTCTGAAGCCTCATCACCAAAAAGACCCGTTTCCCGCTCTGTTTGGGGGTGGGGATGTCATTTCCCATCTTTCCTAAGTTTAGGGTATCTGACTTTAAAAGACTCGTGTTGTATATTAGACATCAGGATTTCACGCATTCCATTCCAGCGCTTTTGACACTCCTGTATCTTTGTTTAGAGTAGCGTCTATCTAGGGAGTGAATCCTAGTTGTCCACCTGTCTGGATGAAGACGTTAAACTTAGCGCTCCTGGGAGGCAGCCTTGTGTATCTCTTAAGCCCGATCGTGCTTCATTTCTTCTCTCTTTATTGCCGGGTTTAGTTGCATTTCGACTATTTAACCGCCCGTTCTTCCATATGTGCTCAGTTCTGTTTGGGGGTGGGCGCGGCCGGCTTTTGGTCAAGGGTTGACTTTTCAGTCAACTGTTGACTTCGTGTCAACTGCTGCTGACTTTGGTTGACTTTTGGTCAACTGCTGACTTCTTATGACTTTGGGTCAAATCTGTTGACTCATGTGGACCGGACTTCCTATTTTGGATCTTGATCTTATAAAGGCTCTACAAGGAGAACTAGAAGTCCGATTGGGGTCCATGACATATCAAACTGAAGGTCTTGGCGCAAACTACAATTCTAGCCCAAGAGGATTAGGTTTTACTGATTGCCTAATCCCTCTAGGAGGCCAACAGCAGCAGCCACGAATTTCACTAAGTTAGAAAGTCTTTGCATGCAAGTATTCCATTATGTAATGTCTATATAAGAGAAGTTGTGACTAGGGTTTACTAGACTTTGGTTGATCATCAACTTGAAGACCAACTTTTGTACTCAATTCAATATCAATATCAATCCATGATTTCAATTATGATGTTCTTTGATTTAATTATTTGTTCCATTGGTATGAGTAGCTAAATCATCATGGGGGGAAGGTGGAAGCTTTCTAGGTGATGTATGATTATTATGTTGTTTTTTCTTATTCATTGTGATTCAAGGTACTTAATGCTTATTTACTTCTAGCCGCAGTATGAGGTAAGTATGATTGTTTGTGTGCTATTGTTATCCATGGTGTTAAATATTATTGTTAGAATTTAGGGAGTCCTAGTTTTGATAATAGTATTATATTTATTGTAGATGTGTAGTGAAATAGCTGAGAGGTGATTACTGCATGTTTGTAATATGTATCTTTTATTGGAACCCTTTCATGATTAAATTCAATAGCTGAGAGGTGAGGATTTAATTATTATAGATTGAATATGAAGAACAACATGATATGATTGCTTAACCTAGTTTGTGGAAACCTACTACTCCCCCTATGTCATCATATATTCTCTTTTCCATATCTTCCATATTCTTAAGTTAGGATTTATTTATTGTTTATTGCCTGTAGGAAGTAGAATCAATTCTCCAATTTTTATTATTGATTCATTGATGTTTCTTAACCATTGTTCTTAATTGTGTTTGAGCTAAGATCTTCCCCTCTGAGGTGGGTACGACCCTTGCTTGTTACTTGTCTACTTTGATCTCAATCTATACAGGCACAAGAAGGAAAAATCTACAAATATAATCTTTTGATTTACAATACACAAATATTGTAACATCAGTCACCTCTCAGCTATTTCACTCAACTAAAACGGGATTCTCTTATGCATGCTATTGAATATGTCTTGTTAATCAAACTGTCACCTCTCAGCTATTCAATTTAATTTACTTAAGATATTATTCATAACTAAATCACCACCTCTCAGTTATTTGACTTAATCACAAAAGGGTGCCAATAAAAGATACCAACTTTGGATATGTAATAATCACCTCTCAGCTATTTCACAACACACCCTTAATCAATATAAATAAAACCATTAAAGCTAGGTCTCTCTAAACCCTAACAATGGTATTTTAATAACATGAATAACAATAGCATGCAAATAATCATACTTACCTCATATCATGAATTAGAAGTAAATAAGCATTAAGAACTTTGAATCACAATGAACAATAAGAACAAACATGGTGCTTTTGCATCATCCAGAGTGCTTCCACCATCCCCCTAAGGAGATTTAGCTACTCATCCTTGATGATGACACCATAGAATAAATAAATAAATAACAAACCATCATAAAGTAAAGTGATTTGATTTGATTGATATGAATAGAGTTTGATACAAAGAAGAAGAAGATGAACTTTCTCTCACAAAAATATTCTCTTTTCTCTCTCTATGAACAACTCTAGATCTAAAATATAGGAGTCTAAAAGATACCTAAACCTTAACTACTACTTCTTTTATATAGAAATACAAAATAAAATACTTGCATGCAAAGACTTCCAAACTAGGTGAAATTCGTGGCTGCTGCTGTTGGTCTCCTAGAGGCATTATCTTTTTAGCAAAACCTAATTCTCTTGGGCTTAAGTTGTAGCTTGGACCAAGACCTTCACTTTGATAGCTCATGGGCCCAAATCAGACTTCTGGATCTCCTTGTTGAGCATTTTTAATTTTGGACTTAAATAAGGCCTAAAATAGAAATTCTGACTTGTGGGCTCTAATAGGACTCGGTTTGGGCTGAGAATTGGACCGCCCCACTTTGACACAAAGTCAAGTCAACAGAGCTAACTGTGGGGTGCCCTCAGTAGATCTATGGGTGCAAATATCAATTTTCATTCTCTTGTGCAAATAACACATTTTTGCTTGCTTTTCTTGACTTTTCGAGGGCTTCAACACAATATTCGCATTTCGGCTCATAAAACCTACACAATAGACAAGAAATCACTAATCAATAGATATAATACATTAATATAAGCTAAGTTTTATACAAACAAGGTGTTATTCGGGGGATAAATATACATTTTTGAGGACTGATCAAGACCCCGGCCTTCTGCCTTGGAGGATCTGATGCGCTTGCGAGCTGAGAATCGACAGCTGGAGAAAGACCTGGCGGCGGCAAATAGCGACCGGTGGGCTCTGGAAGAGGACAAGTGGTTCATGGCGGCGGATTACCACAACTTGGACTTCACCCTGATCGCTACTCTTCAGAGAGAGGAGGATGCCAAGACTTCCCTGGCAGAGCTGGAGGCCACCTGCGGGAAGCTGACCGAGAGAAGCTGGAGCTGGACCGACGTCTCTCCCTCAAGGAGGCGGCGTATCACCGGGCTGCTGAAGAGCTCTGGCTGGCGAAGGCTGCCTACCAGCAGGTCCTCAACCAGCTGGAGAAAGAGAATGCGAAGAAGGGCGGTAATGGCTCCGATCCTTCTTCTCAGCCTTAGCTCCGTTAGAATTTCGTAGAAAGGTTCCTATCCCAGTTGCCGGGGGACTCCCTCTTGTATATCTTCTTTTCTGAAAAGGAAATAAAAAAAATTTGTAGTGCAAAAACATCTTGTTTGATATCTTTACTTTATTTACAGCATTTATTACAATTGTCTATCTTCCTCGCCCCCTTATCGTTTTAAGGAGTTTTCCTTGAGACGATAACAGTTATTTTTCTCGCTGACTTCATGGTGATCCATGGTTTGATGCTCAAAGGGGATTCGTCCCTGTATTGCAAGTTTTGACCCGGGGGTAGGCTAGCTTGCCTAACTACCCCGATTTTTAAGAGTGGATAGCCTCGCTCTTAAAACTGGTTTCCAGGACCGGAAGCTAGGTCCAAGTGTCTTGGGCCTAAAAGGAGTGTAACTCTGCATTTAGGACTTAACCAGGATCGGAAGCTAGGTCCGGACATACTGGGTTGGATGGGGTTTTGATCCTTGACATCCCTGATTTCCAAGGCCGGAAGCTAGGTCCGGCGCCTTGGGCCTAAAAGGAGCATAACTCTGCATTTAGGACTTAACCAGAATCAGAAGCTAGGTCCGGGCATCTTGAACCTCAGTAGAGACTTGGTCTAGCACTAGGATTTCAGCAATAATACAAAGTACTCCAATTCTCGCGGGAAAGAATTTTTATTGAAATCATCAAATGGAGTACATTACTTGAAGAATTTCTTGAGGTGGAAAGCGTTCCATGGTCTGGAGAAGAGGTCGCCGGACAAAGTTCTGAGGAAGTATGAGCCTTTCACAGCATGTCTGTCTATGATGTAAGGTTTTTCCCAGTTTTTTCCAAGCTTCCCTGCAGTTGTACCTCAGTCATGACTTTGACTTTCCTCATGACCCAGTCGCCCGGACTGAACTTCCTCTCTACGACTCGCGTGTCGTATCCTTTTTTGATAGTTTTTTAGTACCGGAGGAGGTGTTGTAGTGCATGTTCTCTCTTGTCGTCAAGAACGGTTTTTTCTCTTGCTAGGATCCTTTCATTCTCCCCGGTAAAGACTGCTTTAGTACGAGTTGTCGGGGCTAGTAGTTATATTGGCATTACCCTTTCTGCTCAAAGGTAAGTTGAAAGGGTGTCATACCGGTGGACCTTCGTGGGGTGGTCCGGTATGCCCATAAGACCCCTGGGAGTTGCATTACCCAGTTGCCTTTTTGCTTTATCCAGTCGTTTCTTGAGTGTATCCAAGATGACCCGGTTGGATGCTTCTGCTTGCCCATTCCCCTGAGGGTAGTATGGGGCTGAGAAGTTGTGCTTGATCCCGAAGGACTTGTAGAACAGCCAGATATTATTGCAATCAAACTGCTTTCCATTATCTGACACTAGCTCTTGGGGAATTCCAAATTTGCAGATTATGTCTTTCCACAGAAATCATCTGACGTCAGAGGCACATACATGTACCCATGCTACGGCTTCGACCCATTTGGTGAAATAATCTGTAGCGACCAGCAGGAACCTGACTGAGTGTGGAGCTTTCGAAAGCAGTCCCACAATATTTAATCCCCACTTGGCTAAAGGCCACGCGCACAGGATGGGATGCAGCTCGTTCGCCCGGGCATGACCGACCGGGGCATGTTTCTGACAAGGGAGGCATGCCTGTGTGAATTTCTTGGCGTCTGTAATCATGTGCGGCCACCAATATCCTTGGATCATTGTCTTCTGTGCTAGATTTCTGCTACCAGAGTGGTTGTCGCAGATCCCAGCATGGATTTCTCTTAGTATGATCAGGCCTTGTTCTGGAGTAAGGCACCTGAACAAGACCCTGGAGCCAAGGATCTTCATGTATAGCCTGTGGGACTCCCGGTGTGGGATGACAGTAAACTTCCAAGCATCCCTCTTAACTGCTGACAGCTTTAGATCTTTGGGAAGCAAATGGTGGATGAGGAAGTTGATGTATGGCCTCCTTCAGTCTTGACCGTTGCTGGACCGCAACTCGGCGTCAATTCTGTCTACTTCAGAGTTCAGGTTGTCTGGAATGTCTTCAATTGGTTCCTCCGGTGGGAGTTCCAAATTGATGTGAACATGCGAGAACGGTGGTTCTGACGGGTCCGGTTCGTCCGGCTCCGTTGAAGGTGGCAGTGCTTCTATCCGGCCTCTGGTGAGGCAAGGATTCCAGTCTTCAAGCTGTGACTCTGGTGGGTTCTGTGTCTGACCCTGAGATGGAGGATTTGGCTCTCTCTGTGTGCTCGGCCCGATGTCGGGTTGTGAAGCTTCCTTATCTCGCTTTCTTTTCTGTCCTCTGGTGGTTACCATGAGAACTTCCTTCCAATGTCTGCATTCTAGGAGGTAGACCTCTGGCAATGGCATGTCTGGATCTTTGAGCCTAATACTCGGCTCTTTCTGGTATCTGATTCATAGCTGTCGAGGCTCTGTAGTGCTGATAGAAGAGGAAAGATATGCCAGGGCGTCTGCATGCCTGACATCTATCCTTGGTCGTTGCTCGACCGTGATGAATTCGAACTTCCCTGCCATGGAGTGGACGACATCAAGATACTTTACCATCTGGTCGTCCTTGGCTTGGAAGGACCCGGCGAATTGGTTTGCCACTAGCTTTGAATTTGTCTTGACCATGATTCTCCGCACCCCCAGTTGGAGCGTTGTCTAGAGACCATATATTAGAGCTTCGTATTCAGCTTCGTTATTTGAAGTTGGGAACCCTAGTCTGACGGATTTCTCTGTCTTTTGTCCATCTGGGCTGATCAGGAGACAACATATGCCGGATCCTGTACAGTTACTGGACCTGTCAGTGTAGATTGTCCATATTTCGCTGCCTTCTTTGGCCGGAGACTCCTGTGACCGGGGGGCATCATTCACCCCCAGTGTATATTCTCCAAATATGGGTTGATCGGGATATCCTCGATGGGAAAGTCAGCCATCAAGGAGGCTATTGCGTGTCCTTTCTCCGCGGTCCTGGGTTCATACCAGATGTGGTATGCATTGAGGTAGCTGGACCATCCGATCAGTCGATTAGATTCTTCCTGCTTTCCAAGAGCTTTCCTGAACGGGAACTCTGTGTAGACTTTGACTTCCATCCCTTGGAAATATGGCTTTAGCCTCCTGGCAGCATGTACCAGGGCTACGACGATCTTTTCAATTTTTGAATATCTTGTCTCAACTCCCTACAACACTTTGCTGATGAAGTATACTGGCCTCTCTTCCGGTTCTTCCACAAATATGACCGCACTAACTGCTATATCAGATGCGGCCAGATAGATGCTGACTGGTTGTCCGGTTTGGGGTGCTGTAAGGACCGGAGGTTGAGTGAGATATGCGTTGATTTCGTCGAAAGCTTGTTGACAAGTAGGATTCCATTCCGCATTAGCTTTGATTGCATTGAAGAATGGCTTGCATCGGTCTGAGTACCGGGAGATGAACCTATTGAGAGCGGCTAACCTCCCGGTTAGCCTCTGGAATTCTTACACTGTCTTCGGGGCGGGCATCTCTAAGACTGCCCGGATCTGATCTGGATTGGCTTCTATGCCCCGGTTGGTCATAAGGAAGCCAAAGAACTTGCCAGAAGAAAGACCAAAAGAACATTTGGCTAGATTCAGCTTCATGTTGTACCTTGTCAGGATATAGAATGTCTGCTGCTGATAGGCCTATAAAAATGGCCCTTTGACCCTAAACCCGGCCCGGCCCGCCCAACCCATTCAACGAAAAAAACCCTTAAAGCTTGACCCTTATGATTTTTAGGGTAGGGACGGCCCGACCCTCTCCTTTTAAGGGTCGGGTTAGGGTTTTGCTTTGAAAATGGTAGACCCTACCCTTAGCCCGACCCTAATTAACCCTCTCAAATCCCTCTTACGGCCCTCATAAATATATGTATAATTTTTAATACATTTCTCTATATACTAAAATTTGAACATTTTTTAGAGTTTTAATTGTAAAGATTTTCCCAATTAGATATAGATGTCACTTTTGTTTATGTTATATGATATTTATCAAATGTTTATAGAATATTTTCCGAACTAGTTGTTAAAAAACTATTATATAACTAAAAGAATATTTTTTTATTAACCATCTATTTCATTATAACTATTATATGATTTTCAATAGAATATTTTTTTATTAACCATCTATTTCATTATTGAGCATGCAATAAATGGTAATTAGATTATTATTTTAAATGTGTATTTTATACTTATCATGCTAGAATTTTATAAATTTAGGATTAAATTTCTAAATTTTGAAATTTTAGTAATAAGATAACATCTAACTACGAGTTCTTTGTATTTATTAATTGTAATGCTCTTGGATAAAATAATATCATATACTATAACAAATTTTATAGTGAAAAAAATATATTTGTACATTTAAGAATTAAAAAATATTATACGTATTTTCAAAAATATTAAAATGATATTAATAAAAACATGATCGCATATTTTTTTCAAGTAAAACATAATTCTATGTATCGATCCTATCAACCGGGCCCATTAGCCCGACCCTCAACCCTTTAAAATAAAGGGCTGAGGGTCGGGTGAGGTTTTCACAATTTTTGTGTTGGCGCACCCTAACCCGAACCTCATCATCCTTTAAGGTAGGGTTGGCCCAACCCTTAAAGTGTGAGGGCTCGAGGGTTCAAGGGTCGGGCTAGCCCTACCCGGCCTATTTTACAGGCCTAGATGCAGATCTCACAAATGATTGTATTTCTCCTTGGTTTTGACCACCATGTCGTCTATGTAGACCTCCATGGTCCGGCCTATGAGCTCGCTGAAGATGGTGTTGACCAGCTTCTGGTATGTTGCTCCGGAGTTCTTCAGACCAAACGACATCACCCAGTAGCAGTAAAGCCCCCGGTCGGTGATGAATGCAGTATGTTCCTGGTCTTCTTCGTGAAGTGGAATCTGGTTGTATCCAGAGTAGGCATCCATGAAGGACAATCTTTGATAGCCAGCGGTGGCATCCACCATGTCTGTGATCCTGAGAAGTGGATATGGGTGCACAGGACACGCTTTATTAAGATTAGTAAAATCGACGCAAACTCGGATCTTACCGTTATTCTTTGGGATAGCCACGATGTTGGAAACCTAGGTAGGGTAGATGACTGGTTTGATGAAGTTGACTGAAAGTAGTCGATCGACTTCTTCGTTGACCGCCAACTTTTGATCTGGCGCCATTCGCCTGGTTTTCTAGCTTACCGGCTTGTACTGAGGATCAATGTCCAATTTATGACAGGCGACCGAAGGGTCAATTCTTGGCATCTCGCTGACACTCCATGCAAAGACGTGTTGATTCTGCCGGAGCAGAGTGATCATGAGATCCCTCTCATCCCTTGGTAGGCCGGAGGAGACGTAAGTTGTCTTGTGGGACTCCAATCCCACTATAACTTCTTCCAGCTCGTCGACCGCTGGTGATATCCCGGTCTTTGTGTCTGGCTTCCCCTTGACAGACTTGTCGGGAGCTGGTTGCTATTGATGAGAGTCCGTCAAGAAGATAGTGTTCCCCTTAGTTTCGAAAATGGACTTCCCCTTGACAGCATCAAGATGGCACTTGAATGTCGTCCCTTGGTCTCCCTTGACCTTGTAAATTTCGTTGGGAGTCGGGAATTTGAGGCTTTGGTGGAAGGTGGACATTATGGCTTTCATCTGATGAATCCAGTCCCTTCCCAAAATAACGTTGTACCAGGAGGGGGAGTCGACCGGCAGGAAGTCTATCCCAATGGTGTTGAATCCTACTGTGATTGGCAGGTGGACCCACCCGGAGGACTGTGCTGGCTCCAAGTTGAACCTATAGACAGGAATCTCATCAGATTCGATGAAACCCTTAGATAGCTCCATAGCCTTGTAAGCACATAAGAACATGACGCTGGAGGTGCTACCGGCGTCGACCATGACTCGCTGGAACGGATAGACGCCAATCCATGTTGTGATGACCAGGGCGTCATTATGTGGATAATGCACACCCTTTTCATCTTCTTCAGTGAATCTCAAACCTCCGGGGACGATGGATGTTTGTCCCTTTGTTGAAGTTGAGTTGTCCAACTTCATGGACATGCCCTATCCACCGGAGCTTTTCTCGGGCGCAATTCTTCCTTTTTGTCTTTGAAGAACTGGGTGCCTGTACGTGGCAAACATACACAATTCGATTTCCCGTTTTTACCTGTTCGACTGCTCCGGTCTGCACCATGTCAGGAATGAGGCCGGCATTGACCAGACGCTGCATTTCATACTTCAATGACCTGCAGTTCTTCACCTCGTGACCGTAATCATTGTGGTGATCACATTTCTTGTACTTATCTCTCCTGCCCTCCGGGTCTGCCGGGAGAGGGGCAGGTTTATTGAGCAGCCCTTTGTTCTTGATTTTTTTGAATACTTCCTCGACCGGCGGTCTGGTTGTCGTGCTGGTGATTTTCCCTTCCTGTCTTTGTTTTTTTCAGGGGATTTTTCCTCCTTGCGATCCCTGCCAAAACCTCAGAGTCTGGCTCCCCGTCCCTCTGCTGATGAGGGCGGACCAAGTAGTATTTTGGCCACGGGTCCCCCTTCGCCTGATGGTTTGGCGGAGGTGGTTCCTGTGGATTTTGTTGAGCCTTCTGTTGAGAGGCCTCAGAGGAGGTGGCAAGCTTCCTCCAACCTCCCCCGAAATCTTGAACTCGAGCGGATGAGCGCGGCGGAAGTTCAGGAGCGGCTTGGCTGGAAAGGGGTCCGGTTTGGTTCCCACCCCTCCATTTCAGACGGTTGCTCCGGCAACCTGATCGCGGTAAGTCTTTACCAGCTTCTTTATGGCATGCAGCTTCCGCTGCATTCTTCTATTTTGAGATTGCTGTCGTTGTGGGGGATCCCGCCTGATCAGATGCATGTGTCCTTCTGGATAATCGTGAGCCGGATTGGGCTGATAGCTCTCCACTTCGAGATTCCATTTGGCCCGGTCGAATTGTTCATGCTCATGAAGTCGGGTCGCCCGGAAGGCCAAGGAACGCTGCTTCTACGCCATCTTTTGGCGTACTGCCCGGAGGTTGTCTGGACTTCCCAACCATTATGGGAATTGGTTTGAGCCCTGCTACCGGGTGTCAGGGTGGTCATCTGACCGCAACATACCGGTGCCGCGGGACTTCATAGGTAAGCATGCGCCTGACCTTTCTTTCATTTTTGCCCTTATGTTTCGCGTGCTTGCTGAGCTCCGGCTCAGGAACAGTTCCATGTTTGTGTTTGTAGGGAAACGTCAGCTTCAGGTGTCTCTGCCAACCGGGGTGGATTCCTCTGCTGCTGAGGAGAACATCGAGCGCTTCTTCCGTCTGCCCGCAGACCTGCGGGACTTGACGCTCCCTGACCATATCGTAACAGATATCCGCTACCCGACGAGGCTTGCCCTGCCGGCTCCTCCGCGAGTTGTGGAGGTAGAGTTCAGCTCTGGTGAAGGTGCTGCCACTGCAGAGAGCACGACCCCTAGTGCTGAGAGGGAGCCTCCGGTTGAGAGTGCGACTGTTGATCTGCGAGGGGAGATGGATGACTGGCCCGATGAGGTTCTTCCAGTCGGGGAAAGATCTCCTCCTGACGAGCCGATGCCGGACGTTCTGTCGGAGGTCATCCCAGTTGTCGGGGATGTTCAGATCAGTGATGCTAGCTCTGCTTGTCATTCAAACCCTCCATTGGGTCGCCGGAGGAGGCCACATGTCTTTTATGATTCATCTGACTCCTCCGGTGATCCAAGTCTGATGTCGAGGGATAACGGGTTCCTTCTTTCCCGTGGGTCTGGCGAATCAGCTACTGAAGGATTTTCCTACCCAGGTCCAGTTACATGCTGAGGTGGACAACCTGGCCCAGCCGGAGATGGTGGGAGGTGTGTCCAAGGAAAACGTGGCCCCCTCTGCTGCTGAGGAAGGCGGGCCAGTTGTGGTGCTGAGGGGTCCGTTGGATGAAGTGGACGCCCCCAGTGTTGGAGATGCTGGAGTGGAGGCTCCGGTGGAGGTACGACCTTCCCAGCCTCCTTCTATTGAAGTTGTTTCTGTGCAGTCCCCTGCCCCGGTTGACCCGAGGGGCAAGGTTGTGATAGATGAGTCTGCCCGGGGCTCGAAAAAAGCTGATTCTGCCTCCCCTGCTGATCAAGGGGAACATGTGCGCCCGAGAAGGGAGGATGCCATCCCTCGGGTGCTGAGGTGACCGGTGATGGGGACTACCCGGATTGGTGGTGGCTCCCAGGTCCCTGTTGAAGATGTTCTGGCCGTTGAGGACGTCCAGACTGAGGTGGAGTTCACCGTGTTGGGCACTGCTGATAATGAATCCCCGGCTTATGAGTGGAGTGATCAGGTCCCATATACTGACCTGCCCACTGGCCCCACTGTGCAACTGGGCCCTAAACCGGGCGAGTACCTGCCTGAGGCCACTCCGGAGTTCTCGCTGCCGGCGTTCACCATTCATCCTGCATTTCTGAGTGGTGAGCCGATGTCGATTGGGAATTCCGGGATCTTAAACCTCCACACTGCTTTTGACTATATCTTCCAGAACCTGCTTCCGGAGGACCAAACATACTATAGCCGCCTTTCTCGCGACCGGGCGATGAGGGTGGCTGCCCAGAATCTCATCGCGGTAAGATTCCTTGACTTGAATTCTAACTTTAGGCTTGTTGATGTCTATATGTTTGTTTCTAATCTTTGTTTCTCTTTCTCTCAGACACAAACTGCCATGGCCCGGGTCTTCGAGCTGAGTGTCAGACCACGGCCTTTTGCCTTGGAGGATCTGGAGCGCATGCGAGCTGAGAATCATCAGCTCGAGAAAGATCTGGCGGCGGCCAACAGTGACCGGTGGGCTCTGGAGGAGGACAAGCGGTCCATGGCGACAGACTACCATAACCTGGACTTCACTCTGACCGCTGCTCTCAAGAGGGAGGAGGATACAAAGACTTCCTTGGCAGAATTGGAGGCTACTTGCGGGAAGCTGACCCGAGAGAAGCTGGAGCTGGACCAGCGTCTCATCCTCAAGGAGGCGGCGTACAACCGGGATGCTGAAGAGCTCCGATTAGCAAAGGTTGCCTATCAGCAGGTCCTCGACTAGCTGGAGAAGGAGAAGGCGAAGAAGGATGGTAATGGCCCCGGTCCTTCTTCTCAACTTTAGCTCCTTTAGATTTTGTAGAAAGGTTCCTGTCCTGGTTGCCGGGGGACTTCCTCTTGTACATATTCTTTTCTGAAAAGGAAAATAAAAATAATATTTTGGTAGTGCAAAAACATCTTGTTAGATATCTTTACCTTGTTTACAGCGTTTATTACAACTAACTATCTCCCTCGCCCCCTTATCGTTTTAAGGAGTTTTCCTTGGGACGATAATAGTTCTTTTTCTTGCTGACTCCATGGCGATTCATGGTCTGCTGCTGAAAAGGGGGTTTGTCCCTGTGTTGCATGCTTCGACCGGAGGAAGGCTAGTTCGCCTAACGGCCCCAGTTTTTAAGAGTGGATAGCCTCGCTTTTAAGATAGATTTCCAAGACCGGAATCTAGGTCCATGCATCTCGGGACAAAAATAAGTGTAGCTCCGAATTCAGGACTTAGCCAGGATCGGAAGCTATGTCCGGGCATCCTGGGTTGGATGGGGTTTGATCCCTGACATCCATGGTTCCAAGACCGGAAGCTAGGTCCGGGCGTCTTGGGCCTAAAAGGAGCATAACTCTGCATTTAGGACTTATACAGGATCGGAAACTAGGTCCGGGTATCCTGGGTTGGATGGGGTTTGATCCCTGACATCCCTGGTTCCAAGACCGGAACCTAGGTCCGGGCGTCTTGGGCTTAAAAGGAGCATAACTCTGCATTTCGGACTTAGCCAGGATCGGAAGCTGGGTCTGGGCATTCTGGACCTCAGTGGAGACTTGATCTTGCACTTAGGATTTTCAGCAGCAAATAATACAAAGTACTAAAATTCTCACGGGAAAGAATCTTTATTGAAATCATCAAATGGAGTACATTACTTGTAGAATTTCTTGAGGTGGAAAACATTCCATGGTCTGGAGAAGAGGTCGCCGGACAGAGTTATGAGGAAGTATGAGCCTTTCGCAGCATGTCTGTCTATGATGTAAGGTCCTTCCCAGTTTTCTCCAAGCTTTCCGGCGGTAGTATCCTCAGTCATAACTTTGACTTTTCTCATGACCCAGTCGCCCGGATTGAATTTCCTCTTTACGACTCGCTTGTCATATCCCCTTTTGATGGTCTCCTGGTTCCGGAGGAGGTGTTGTAGGGCCTGCTCTCTCTTGTCGTCAAGAACAGCTTTTTCTTTTGCCAGAATCCCTTCGTTCTCCCCGGTAAGGACAGCATCAGTACGGGTTGTGGGAGCTAGCAGTTCTGTTGGCATTATCGCTTCTGCTTCAAAGGTAAGTTGAAAGGGTGTCATACCGGTGGACCTCCTTGGGGTGGTCCAGTATGCCCATAAGACCCCTGGGAGTTGCATCACCCAGTTGCCTTTTGCTTTATCCAGCCGATTCTTGAGTGTATCCAAGATGACCCGGTTGGATGCCTCTGTCTGCCCGTTCCCCTGAGGATAGTACGGGGCTGAGAAGTTGTGGTTGATCCCCAAGGATTTGCAGAACAACCAGATGTTGTCGCAGTCGAACTGCTTTCCATTATCGGACACTAGCTCTTGAGGAATTCTGAATTTTCAGATTATGTCTTTCCACAAAAATCTTCTGACATCTGAGGCACATACTTGTGCCAATGCTACTGCTTCAACCCATTCGGTGAAATAATCTGTAGCGACCAATAGGAATCTGACTGATTGTGGAGCTTTTGGAAATGGTCCCACAATATCCAGTCCCCACTTGGGGAAGGGCCATGCACTCAGGATTGGATGTAGTTCATTTGTCGAGGCATGACCGACCGGGGCATGCTTCTGACATGGGGGCATGCCTGTGTGAACTTCTTCGCGTCTGTCATCATGTGCGGCCACCAGTATCCTTGGATCATTGTTTTTGCGCCAAATTTCTGCTCCCGGAATCATGGCCGCAGATCCCAGCATGGATCTCTTTCAATATGACCAGGCCTTGCTCTGGAGTAAGGTACCTGAACAAAACCCCGGAACCATGGCTCTTTATGTATAGCATGTGTGACTCCCGGTGCGGTATGACAGTGAATTTCCATGCATCCTTCTTGACTTTGGCTGGCAGCTTTGGATTTTCAGGGAGCAAACGGTGGACAAGGAAGCTGATGTATGGCTTCCTCCAGTCTTGGTTGTTGCTAGATTGCAACTCGGCGTCAATTCTGTCTACTTCAGAATTCAGATTGTCTGGAATGTCTTCAATTGGTTCCTCCGACGGTAGCTCCAAATCGATGTGGACATGAGAGAGCGGTGGCTCTGACGGGTCCGGTTCGTCCGGCGCCGTTGAAGGTGGTTGTGCTTCTATCCGGCCTCTGGTGAGGCAAGGATTCCAGTCTTCGAATTGCGATTCTGGTGGGTCATGTGTCTGACCCTGTGATAGTTGACTTAGCTCGCCCTGCGTGCTGGACTCGTTGCCAGACTGTGAAGCTTCTTCATTTCTTCTTCTTTTTTGTTCTTTGGTGGTTACCATGAGAACTTCCTTCCAATGTTCGCACTCCAGGAGATAGACCTCCGGTAGCGGAATGTCTGGATCTTTGGGCCCGATACTTGGCTCTTTCTGGTATCCGATTGATAGCTGTCGGGGCTCTGTAGTGCTGATTCAAGAAGAAAGATACGCCAGGGCATCTACGTGCCTGACGTCTATCCTTGGTCGCTGCTCGACCGTGATGAATTCGAACTTCCCTGCCATGGAATGGACAATATCAAGATATTTTGCCATTCGGTCGTCCTTGGCCTGGAAGGATCCGGCGAACTAGTTCGCCACTAGCTTTGAATGTATCTTAATCATGACTCTCCCCGCCCCCATTTGGAGTGTTGTCTGGAGACCATATATAAGAGCTTCGTATTCAGCTTCGTTGTTCGAAGCTGGGAATTCCAATCTGACAGATTTTTCTGTCTTCTGTCCATCTTGGCTGATCAAGAGAAAACCTATGCCGGACCCTGTACAGTTACTGGATCCGTCAGTATAGATTGTCCATGCTTCGCTGTCTCCTTCGGCCGGAGACTCCTGTAATCGGGGGGCATCGTTCACCCCCACTGTATCCTCCTCTAGTTCTGGATTGTCCGGGATATCCTCGATGGGAAAGTCTGCCATCAAGGAGGCTATTGCATGTCCTTTCTCCATGGTTCTAGGTTCATAACGGATGTTGTATGCGCTGAGGTAGCTGGACCATTCGATTAGTCGATTAGACTCTTCCTGCTTCCAAAGAGCTTTTTTTGAGCGGGAACTCTATATAGACTTTGACCGCTCTTTCTTGGAAATAAGGCTTTAGCCTCCTGGCTGCATGTACCAATGCCAGAGCTATCTTTTCGATTTTCGAATATCTTGTCTCAGCTCCCTGTAGTACTTTGTTGATTAAGTAGACCGGTTTCTCCTCCAGTTGTTCCACAAATATGACCGCACTGACTTTTATATCGGATGCAGCCAAATAGATGCCGATTGGTTGCCCGGTCTGTGGTGCTGTGAGTACCGGAGGCTGAGTGAGATATGTTTTAATTTCGTCAAAGGCTTGCTGACAAGTAGGATTCCATTCCGTATTAGCTTTGATTACTTTGAAGAATGGCTTGCACCGGTCCGAGTACCGGGAGATGAACCTGTTGAGAGCGGCTAACCTCCCGGTTAGCCTCTGGAATTCTTTTACTTTCTTTGGGGCGGGCATCTCCAGAACTGCCCAGATCTGATCTGGATTGGCTTCTACGCCCCGGTTGGTCATGAGAAAGCCAAGGAACTTGCCGGAAGAAAGACCAAAAGAACATTTGGCTGGATTCAGCTTCATGTTGTACCACGTCAGGATGTCGAATGTCTGCTGCAAATCTCGCAAATGATTGTCTCTCTCCCTGGTTTTGACCACCATGTCGTCTATGTAGACTTCCATGGTCCGGCCTATGAGCTCGTTGAAGATGGTGTTGACCAGCTTCTGATATGTCGCTCCGGCACTCTTCAAACCAAATGGCATCACCCGGTAGCAGTAAAGCCCCCGGTCGGTGATGAATGCGGTATGTTCCTGATTTTCTTCGTGAAGTGGAATCTGGTTGTAACTGGAGTATGCATCTATGAAGGACAATCTTGGATATCCAGCGGTGG
The DNA here is from genome assembly GCA_023053565.1 of Aquilegia eximia. Taxonomy (NCBI): domain Eukaryota; kingdom Viridiplantae; phylum Streptophyta; class Magnoliopsida; order Ranunculales; family Ranunculaceae; genus Aquilegia; species Aquilegia eximia. The sequence goes on from JALIGU010000040.1 coordinate 183,490, forward strand.
CGTCTACCATGTCGATGATCCTGGGGAGTGGATATGGGTGCACAGGACATGCTTTGTTAAGATTAGTAAAATCGACGCAAACTCGAATCTTACCACCCTTCTTCGGGATGGCCACGATGTTGGAAACCCAGGTAGGATAGATGACCGGCTTGATGAAGTTGACTGATACTAGCCGATCGACTTCTTCGTTGACCGCCAGTTTCTGATCCGGTGCCATTCGCCTTGGTTTCTGTTTGACCGGTTTGTACTGAGGATCAATGTCTAACTTATGGCAGGCGACCGCAGGGTCTATTCCTGGCATCTCGTTGACACTCCACGCGAAGACGTGATGATTCCGCCGGAGCAGAGTGATCATGGAATCCTTCTCTGCCTCCGGTAGACCGGAAGAGATGTAAGTTGTCTTGTGGGACTCTGATCCCACAATAAGTTCCTCCAGCTCATTGACCGCTGGTAATATCCCGGCTTTTGTGTCTGGGTTCCCCTTGGCAGACTTGCCAGGAGCTGGTTGCTATTGATGAGAGTCTGTCAGGAAGATAGTGTTCCCCTTGGTTTCAAAGATGGACTTTCCTTTGACAGCATCGAGATGGCACTTGAATGTCGTCCCTTGGTCTCCCTTGACTCTGCAAACTACGTTGGGAGTCGGCAATTTGAGGCTCTGGTGGAAGATAGACACTATGGCTTTCATCTGATGAATCCAGTCCATTCCCAGAATAACGTTGTAGCAAGAGGGGGAGTCGACTAGCAGGAAGTCTATCCCGACGGTGTTGAACCCCACCGTGATTAGTAGGTGGACTCGCCCGGAGGACTGTGCTGGCTGCCCGTTGAATCCATAGATAGGAGTTTCATCAGATTCGATGAGACCCTTAGATAGCTCCATAGCTTTGTAGGAGCATGAGAACATAACATTGGAGGTGCTGCCAGCATCGACCATGACTCGCCAGACCCGGTAGACTCCAATCCATGTTGTGATGACCAGGGCATCATTGTGCGGATAATGCACGCCCCTCTCGTCTTCTTCGGTGAATGTCTAACCTTCGTTGAAGTTGAGCTGTCCAACTTCATGGACATGCCCTATCCACCGGAGCTTTTCCCGAGCACAATTCTTCCTTTGAAGAATCGGATGTCTGTACATGGCAGACATATACAATTCGATCTCCAATTTTCACCTGTTTGACTGCTCCGGTTTGTATCATGTCAGGGATGAAGCCGGCGTCGACCAGGCGCTGCATTTCATACTTCAATGACCTGCAGTTCTTCAGCTCGTGACCGTAGTCGTTGTGATGATCACACTTCTTGGACTTATCTCTTCTGCCCTCCGGGTCTGCCGGAAGGGGGCCAGGTTTGTTGAGCAGCCCTCTGTTCTTGATCTTTTTGAATACTTCCTCGATAGGGAATCTCAAGGGAATGAACTCCCTTTCCTTGCGTTTGCCCCCGGTAGGCTTCTCTAACCGGCGGTCGAGTTGTCGGGCCGGCGCTTTCCCCTTCATGTCTTTGTTCCTGTCAGGGGCTTTTACTTCTTTGCGATCCCTGCCAGAGCTTTCTTCCTTTGCCTTCTGCGGCTTCTCGGAGGTTTGGTCTCTGGCAAGTCTCTTTCTTCTGGCTTTCAGGTCGTCCTCCTCCTGAGTATACCTTTCCACTTTCTCGAGCAAGGCTGAAACAGAGGAGGGTGGCTTCCTCGCCAGTGACCGATACAATTCCTCATGGTTGCTATTCAAGGCATACTTGAAAGCTTGAATAACGACGCTATCAGATGCGTCATGTACCTCAGATAGTAGGGTTCGGAACCTCCGGGCGAAATTCCTAAGTGTTACGCTCTGGTCCATCTGTAGGGAGAACAGGACTTAAGCTCCTTTCTTGGTCTTCACATTGAACCGGTACTTCTCTTCGAACAACTCAGCCAGTTGTACAAATGTGCGGATGGATGCGGGTGGCAGATTATGATACCACGTTTGTGTCTCGCCTTTGAGTGAAGCAGCAAACATTTTCGCTAGTAGCTTGTCATCATGGTCCCAGATGGCCATGGTGCTTTTGTAGCTCATAACATGCTGAACCGGACAGCCGTTTGTCTCGTCATACTGTTCGAAGGGCGGTTGCTTGAAGCTCGTCGGGACCATATGATTCTTGACCTCTTCTGCTAAAGGTGATACGGCTAACCTTGAAAGATTAAGCTTTCTGACTCGCTCAACCCGGTTGGCTTTGTTGGATACAGCAAGATCGATCATCTCTTGCAGCTTGAGTTGATTCATCTGTTCCACATTCAGCTCCGATTGTCTCTGATGAATGTGGACCCTTTGAGGGCTCTTTGTTCTCTGACCGTGGCGTGCCGGGGGAGTACTCTGGTGCCTCCTCCGGCACAGTCTCCCTGGAGGAGTGGCTTCTTCGACAGATCTGCTGCGGGCAATCCTGCGGCCATCACGCGGCCCGTGTGTTCTTGCGCGTCCGCGGCGATGTCTCTGAACTGGAGATGTCTTATGTCTATCTCTCCCTGGTGCTAGCCTGTCCCAGACAGGACGGGGACCATGGCTATGAGGGGTAAGATTACGGTCACTGCTTGACCGTGGCTTTATCTTCTTCTGAGGAGATGGACTCGAAGACAGGGATGAAGATGACTGACTATCTACGGTCAGCCGCTTGATGATTGCAGTTGGGGACTCGACCGCTGGTCCTTTTCCCTTCTGTTGCTCAGTATAACCTCCTCCCGTTATCAGAGGAGAGATTCTCTGGATTCTTATTGTAGCGGCTGCCCAGGAAGGTTCAGGATCTTGTGAAGCTGGTATCCTGACGGTCCGGTTGACCGCATCAGGATCACCAGGATTATTAGTGATTTGCACCACTAAGTTCTTTGCCTCCGGCTATCTACTTTCAGAGTATTGTGAGCCCTGATCGTGGCCCTCACTCCCGAGAACTGATTCTTGATTCACCGGTTTTGTTGCTTCAAGAACCGGAGACAGGGGAGAAAGGTTTTCTGTCTGACTTTCAGTAACTTGACACTTACTTCCAACCATTGTAGGAACGAGTTGGGCGTCTCTTATTTCCAACCATTACTGTAGTAACTCCGGTATGACTGGAATGAGATTCCTTGCAAGGCTCTGGAACTGATGGGAGATTCAGCCCCACGGTGGGCGCCAAAGAGTGTGGGTGCAAAAATTTGATCCACAAACTCGAGATGTGTATATATTAATCGTACAGTTACAATGAAAGCCTTGTATAGACAGAGATAGGATGGGGGGTATACAGTGAGACTGGACCTAATCGGGATCAGGCTGCCTACGTATCCAAAGCGATGAACTTGGAATCAAGTCTCTGCTTCCACTAAGCTCTAATGGAGTTGCTCAGTGAAAGAATCGTAGTTCAGGAGGTTCAGAACTCCTGTATTTGTAGTAGGCCGGAGGAGGTTGGCTCAACAACCCCTCTGGTCTTGACTCCACGAACTCAGGTTGTTCCACTGTGAAGATGTTTTCCGTGGAGATAGTTTGCATGTTGCCGAGCGGTTATCTCCTTGGTTTGAATCCCCTTTGACCAGGATGACTGCCACGTGGCATCCTCTGATAGGTCCTGGTTCAACCTAGGTTTCCTTTATCTTCTCCAGCGGGCTAGAACCATGGGTTCTGTTGGCCTGGAATCTCGCTGGACTTATACAGTTGGTTGGGACTTGGATTGACCAAGCCTGAAAGCAAAGACTTGGGCTTGACTCCTCTGACCGGAGGCCCAATCTACACTGCATACTCCCTGGCCAGGTCCTCTGGACTTCTGTGCTAAGCCTTTGGATGAGCCCATGTCACTGCTAGACCTTACTGGACCGGACCTGGCCTACTTGACTGAGGTGGGCCTGGTTGATGTATGGAGCCCACAGTTCAACTTCTTATACAGTAACCGGGGATCCACACATTGATAGTGGACTATCCGGTGAGTCAAGGCCCACAGAACCTATGCGGATCTCTTGAAACCGGGTTGGGCCCTACCCGATAGCCCAGGCTTGGCTGGCTACTTCTCAGGTGCTCCCGGTTTAGCTTCTTATACAGCCATCGGTGACACCTGTCGGGTTTTTCACCTAGGGTACACACAAGGGGTATACAATGAGACTGGACCTGATCGGGATCAGGCTGCCTACGTATCCAAGAAGATGAACTTGGAATCAAGTCTTTGGTTCCGCTAAGCTCTAATGGAGTTGCTCAGTGGAAGACTCATAGTTCAAGAGGTTTAGAACTCCTGTATTTGTAGTAGGCCGGAGAAGGCTGTCTCAACCACCCCTCCAGTTTTGACTCCATGAACTTAGGTAGTTCAACTGTGAAGATGTTTTCCGTGGAGATAGCTTGCATGCTGCCGAGCGGTTATCCCCTTGGTTTGAATCCCCTTTGACCAAGATGACTGCCACGTGGCATCCTCTGATAGGTCCTGGTTCAACCTGGGTCTTCCTTTATCTTCTCTAGCTGGCTAGAAGCCTAGAACCATGGGTTCTGTTAGCCTGGAATCTCGCTGGACTTATCCAGTTGGTTGGGACTTTGATTGACCAAGCCTGAAAGGAAAGACTTGGGTTTGACTCCTCTGACCGGAGGCCCAATCTTCATTGCATACACCCTGGTCAGGTCCTTTGGACTTCTGTGTTAAGCCTTCGAATGAGCCTCTGTTGCTGCTGGACTTTACTGGGCCGGACCTGGGCTACTTGACTGAGGTGGGCCTGTCGATGTATGGGAGCCCACGGTTTAACTTCTTATACAGTAACCGGGGCTCTACCCATTGGTCGTGGACTATCCGGTGGGTCAAGGTCCACAGAGCGTATGTGGACTCCTTGAGACCGGGTTGGGCCCTACCCGATAGCCCAGTCCTGACTGGCTAATGCTCAGGTGCTCCCGGTTTAGCTTATACAGCCATCGGTGACACCTGTCGGGTTTTTTACCTAGGGTACACACAGGGGGATTCTGACTAGACCCCTCCGGCGAGTTAGGAAGGCCATACTTAATATTGGCAGCAGCATACCTGGACTTCCAAGATGAAGCAGCAGCAAAACCTGCTCGCTCCTTGGCCTATGAAAGCTCGGCCACCTTCTCCTCCCGCTTACCCTGATAGTATTACACGGTTTCCTTCATACCCGCTATTCGGGTATCATACATGTCTTCACGATGGAGTTGCTGCTCCTGGAGCTCGCCCATCTTCTTCCTGAGGTCAGCCACCTGGCGAGACAATTCCCGAATGATCTCTGACCGGTTGTCACTTACCGCGATAAAAGGTGGTCTAGGATCCGCCATTGTTGAGGACGCAGGAAGAGAGGGGGCTGGATTGTCATGAAACTCCTCCATTCAGAAGAAAAGGGAGTCACGAGCCACTCCAAGCAAGTGGCGTTTTACAAGGGACTGGTGTCACTCACAAGGACACCTTTGCCCTCAAAAGACTGACGAATTGGTAATTCGACATTTGGAAAAAGAAGGCAGAAGAAAAAAAAATTTCATTAATTCGACTTAAACAGGGGCACTACTCCCCTACATAGTGCAGGAAGTCGGGGAGGTACAAGTCAAGGATTCTTCTCTTCCTTGACTGGATGGTACCCCAGCTTCTCCAACAGAACATATGCGGTAGCCAATTCACTCTGAAGAACCCGGATCCGTTGAGTGGCAGCTTCAAGCCTCCGGCCAAATAGGCGTTTGTCATCAACTCCATACGGTGATCCCGGTCTTCGATCTCCAGAGTCATTCTTTCCTGCATATCTACATTATACTTCTTGATGGTACTACCTGGTTGTCAGCCATTCTTCGGTAGAAGCAACAACAACGCAACAGCAACACAGACCGGAGGAAAGGAAGTGGATATCCTCCTTCGCCCCCGTCCTGCTATTTATAGGATGAAGAAGCAAACCCTAGTCCTTGGTCCAAGGGATGCAGAATCGTCATCAAGAGTCATATTAAGGAAGGAATCCTCGGAATCTCAACAGCCGGGGAAGATATTTCGAAGATCTTTCCCAAACAGATTTTCTACTACTTGACAAAGAGGGAGCGATGTGTGTACCCTAGGTAAAATACCCGACATGTGTCATCGGTGGCTGTATAAGAAACTAAACCGGGAGCACATGAGAATTAACCAGCCAGGTCTGAGTTATCGGGTAGGGCCCAACCCGGTCTCAAGGAGTCCACATACGTTCTGTGGATTTTGACCCACCGGATGGTCCTCGATCAGAAGGTGGAGCCCCGGTTACTGTATAAGAAGTTGAACCGTGGGCTCCCATACATCAACCAGGCCCACCTCAATCAAGTAAGCCAGGTCTGGTCCAGTAAAATCCAGCAGCGACAAAGGCTCATCCAAAGGCTTATCATAGAAGCCTAGAGGACCTGGCCAGGGTGTATGCAATGTAGATTGGGCCTCCGGTCCGAGGAGTCAAGCCCAAGTCTTTGCTTTCAGACTTGGTCAAATCCAAGTCCCAACCAACTGGATAGGTCCAGCAAGATTCTAGGCTAACAGAACCCACTATTGTAGCTCGCTAGAGAAGATAAAGGAAAACCCAGGTTGAACCAGAGCCTATCAGAGGATGTCACGTGGCAATCATCCTGGTCAAAAGGGATTCAAACCGAATGGATAACCGCCCAGCAGCATGCAAGCTATCTCTGCGGAAGCATCTTCACAGTTGAACTACCTGAGTTTATGGAGTCAAAACCGGAGGGGTGGTTGAACCAGCCTCCTCCGGACTACTACAAATACAGGAGTTCTTAACCTCCTGAACTACGAGTCTTTCACTGGGCAACTTCATTAGAGCTTAGTGGAAGCAGAGACTTGATTCCAAGTTCATCTTCTTGGATACATAGGCAGCCTAATCCTCATCAGGTCCAGTCTCATTGTATACCCCCCATCTTATCTCTGTCTATACAAGGCTTTCTTTGTAACTGTTCGATTAACCAATACATATCTCGAGTTTGTGGATCAAATTTTTGCACCCACATACGACATCAAGATATTTTGCCATCCGAGCTTGGAAGGACCCGGCGAACTGGTTCGCCACTAACTTGGAGTCTGTCTTGATCATGACTCTTTGCGCACCCAGTTAGAGCGTTGTTTGAAGACCATATATTAGAACTTCGTATTCAACTTCGTTGTTGGATGCCGGGAATCCCAATTTGACAGACTTTTCTGTTTTCTGTCCGTCTGGGCTAATCAGGAGACAACCAATGTCGGATCCTGTGCAATTACTAGACCCGTCAGTGTAGATTGTCCATGTTTCGTTGTCTTCTTTAATTGGAGACTCCTGCAATCGGGGGGTATCATTCACCCCTAGTGTATCTTCTTCTAACTCTGGATTGATCGGGATGTCCTCGATGGGAAAATCTGCCATCAAGGAGGCTACTGCATGTCTTTTTTTCTACGGTTGTGGGTTCATACCGGATGTTGTATGCACTCAGATAGCTGCATCACTCGATCAACCGATTAGATTCTTCCTGTTCCCCAAAAGCTTTTCTGAGCAGATACCCAGTGTAAACTCTGATTGCCCTCCTTCGGAAATATGATTTCAGCCTCTGGCTGTATGTACCAGGGCTAGAGAGAGAGATTTGGGGTGGTATACTTTAAAGCATAGGTGAAAATTTTGATAAATTCCGAATATCCGACATGGGAAAAACCGGAATATTTCGCGAATATCCGGACCCCCATATCGGATATGGGAGGTTTGGCAAAAAAGAAATTCACGAAATATTTCGCAAATATTTGCGAAAAATTCGAAAAATTGGGAGGTTTTCTGCTATTTCCGTGTTTTTCTTCTGGAATCAATGTATAAACTTATAATTAAAAGAAAAACATACATTGCAAATTAAACACGCGACAAATCATACAAGGAAGCTAAGAAGGAACGATTACACAAGATAGTTTTACTCATAGGTGAAAAAATCATAAATATCGAGTAGATATTCATAGAACTTTTATTTGTTTCTAATATAAGAACTAAACACAAACAACCTCATAACAACTCAACCATAATTTTATTTTAATAATCAAAATAAAAGACATGCTAACCCCAGAATAATAGACGCCCCATATCAAACCGATGAGCTTCGAGTCGCATACGTGTGGGGACAAACTCAATACAGTAATATTCTCATGACATTGTTTGCTCGTACGACCTGAATTGGTTAATATATATATCATATGCAATGGAAAACTTTACAAAAAGCAAACCAATTATGTATTTTCGTTTTATTGAATGGAAAACTTTACAAAAAGTGAGAGAGGACTTCACTTAGATATAAAGACACAACAATGAAGCTGTAGCCTGTAGATTCCCCCTAACAATCATTTCATCATGTACTACTATGCACAATTGAACCCCATCCCAATAGAAAGTTTCCAAACGTCCAGTGTTTTTTGGACCCTTTTTTAATAACCTCATCAAAATTCTAGTTCGGTGGGAATTAAAAATAAATGTGTTCATTTCATAATCGAAAATTTCGTAAATTTCGGTTTTTGCCGAATATTTCGCAAATATTCGTATGTCGTACCGATCTGAATTCCCAAAAATCAGAATATTTCGTGAATATCCGCCCGGCAAATTCGATTTTTTTACCTCTGCCTTAAAGTATTACAACCCTAGCTAGCTTAATGTTTTAAAAAAACTATATATATATAAAAAAAGAAAATTCTACGCAAGTACAAGTACGTGAAACGATAAAAACGCGCGGAAATCAAACATTTTGTCTGCAAGAATATTAGGTGACTTTCTTTTCTTTAGCCAACTGTCATTTCTTCTTCCGAATTCCCATTTATTCGTCTTGGTTTATTTATCTAACCTGAAGAAAGAAAAAATGGCTTCAAAGAATCCCAAATCAATGTATCCAGAAGTTCTTCAATCAAATCCAGAATCTTATTCTTCTTTTAATTCAAACCATCACCAATCTTCTTCTTCCTCCATGTATCCAACCGTTAATTCTTCATCTGATCCATCAAAGATCTCAAAACCTTCTTCTTCTTCTTCTATGTATCCTTCACTTGATATGAAAGATCTAGTTGACAATTTATTTCCTGATAAATATGATGAGATGGTTGAAAACCCTAATTTATCACATTCTCCATCTGCTCCAATTGAATCAGTTGAAGAGATTCTTATTAAGATTCCTGGTGCAATTTTACATTTAATTGATAAACAATATAGTGTTGAATTAGCTTCTGGTGATTTATCAATTGTTCAATTACGACAAGGAGATAATGTTGTTGCTGTTCTTGCTCGTGTTTCTGATGAGATTCAATGGCCATTACTTAAAGATGAAGCTTCAGTTAAACTTGATGATTCACATTATTTCTTTTCTCTTCGATTTCCATCAGAAGAAACTGGTTCTAGTGATGATGAAGAACACGGTCGTGTTGGGAATGGGAAAGGGAAAGGGAATGATTTTGAATTGTTGAATTATGGTTTAACTATTGCGTCGAAAGGGCAAGAGAGTTTGTTAAATGAATTTGATAAAATTTTACAGCATTATAGTACTTTTTCTGTACAGAAAGTTATGGAGAAGAAATCTGAAGCATTGGATGTTTCAGAGGTTTCTCCAGCTGAGATGAAATCAGAGAAGAAGAAGGAGATAATGGAGGAGAGATCTACTGCTTATTGGACTACATTAGCTCCTAATGTTGAAGAATATAGTGGGGGTGTAGCCAAGGCAATTGCCGCAGGATCAGGGCAGCTGATTAAGGGAATATTGTGGTGTGGGGATGTTACAGTTGAGAGATTGAAATGGGGTGATGAAATTTTAAGAAAAAGGATGGACCCATGCAAGAAGGATGCTGAAGTCAGTCCTGAGACTTTGAAGAGGATAAAAAGGTTTGAACTTTTTTGTATATTAAATTAGATGTTATATTCCTTCATTAGTTTTTCTTTTGTTCATTTGTTCTGGAATGTATATACAAGTTCTTTCACTTTTGTGGATATACTAAGTCGGTTTGATACTACAATCCTATTTGTAAATTTTGCTTCTTACTAAACCATATGCTGATGACATTTTCAGGGTTAAAAAAATGTCAAAAATGTCGGAAAAAGTAGCAACTGGCGTTCTCTCTGGAGTTTTGAAGGTCTCCGGATATTTTACAAGTTCTGTTGTTAACTCAAAAGCCGGCAAGAAATTTTTCGACCTACTCCCTGGGGAAGTTGTCCTAGCTTCCCTGGATGGATTTGGTATGTCGAACTTGAAGCATAAATATTTGATAGAAACTCAATATCATGCATTTCACATCACATATTGCATTGTTAAGTGTGCCAGAATACTACTTCTCCCTCTTTTTCTGGTGATAGTGTCATTTGTTGTGCTCTGCATCAGCACTTGTACATCCTTGCATATTCCTCAGCGTCATTAGTAAGTAATTGAAAAGAATATAAAGTACATAACATTGTGTATGCCCCAGGGCCCAGGTTCACTTGCTATCATTGTCAATGCCTCTGGTTCACGTGCTATCATTCTTTAGAAAATAGTGTATTTGAATCATTTTGTTTTATAATCTCAAATGATCTCCTTGTTAAGCATGTAGATGGTGAGAGAGATTTGAGTTTTTGCTCGATTCCATTGTAATAATTAGGAGAAAAATAATAGAGATTTTTGTTTTTATACGCCTAGGATGTCTGCTGCAAACCTACGATTGTTACCATGTGATTGGATAGTTGTAGGTAGATATTAGTCTTTGCTGCATTAGACAAAACATATTCCAACAAGTTGAACAATTTTGGGATGAATGGAAGACCAAAATGGTTATGTTGCGGCTCTTTTGGTAACTTTTTGTATCAAGTCAAAAGTCTGATTCACCCATTACTTTTATGGAAATCATTGAGATCAAAGCTCTATTAAAAATCAACGAACCTGCATTTTAGGTTGGAATCAGATAAATCTTATGTAAAACATATCTTGTTATCAATCAACTACGAAGATAAAAACAACAACTAGAAACACAAAAGTATTAAGGCGTGTAAACGAAAACAATGACACCACAACATCAATCCCATGATCATAGTTTCTAATCCTGTACAAAGAACCGAGAATTCTAACCAAGTTGAGATTTATATCTCAAGACATATTATTATAGAAAAAGAAAGGACTAAAGCATGAGTAGAAGGATAAAAGTTGGTTCTCTAGACATTCAGTCCTCCAACTTCCAGTTTTATAAGCTGAATAGTTTCAAAACTTTAAGTTAGTCATCTGGTAGTTGTCCATTGGCATTTCACTGGTGCTCTAATATTTGCGCATTTGGAATATGAGGTATTAGTCATTATACTTGCTTTGACCATTTTTCTGACCTTTATATAGGTGACTTGTGCTTATGTCCTCTAGATTAAGATAGGACCGTTACTTGTAAACGTGCTCTCTTGGAATGGTTTGTACACAGAGTGAACTACACCACATTTACAAGACTAGCATTGGTACATATATATCTATGCTCATTATTTTTTTGTCTCTACTGTAAACCATTGACGTTGGAGCTATCATACATATATATGACATGACTAGTGAATTTAGATAAGTTTTGGATCCATTTAAACGTACCATAACATGATCTTCAGAAAAGAAATATATAATGCTGTTGTGCATTATTGTCACGAGTTATGTAGATAGTCTTCCTTATGGCTACATCTTGTTGTCTGCGGTTTGCCCCAAGTTTGATGTTGACTAATACATTGTTACAAATGTTTCATATGTTTTCGGTCTGCAGGCAAGGTTTGTGATGCTGTTGAAGTAGCTGGTAGGAATGTTATGTCTACAACATCAGAGGTGACAACTGGACTGGTTTCCCACAGGTACATTTCATGTTAACTACACTGATGTTTCTTTTAAAGTTATATATATAAAAAAATATTATTAAATAAAAACTTGTAAGTTAATCATATATCTAAGGAAAACGGCATTATCAGTTAGGAAGATAATGAAACAATTGCAAAAATTGTTCACTTGGTTCCTGATCGGTTAAAAGCTATCTGAATTTCTGAAGTGGCATTATTGTCATAGTTTTTTCTCAAAATAGGATCTACAGTCTGTTTTTGTTTGTGTTGTTTTTGTTATTATTATCAAGAAATTAGTCTTATATCTGAAAAGCTTTTCTGTTGGTGGAGTGTCAAGTAAATATTACAAAAAGGATATGCAGCATAAATTTAGTGTGCTTAAATACAAATAATAGTATGTAATGTCGTTGCAGACATGGAGAGAAAGCAGCTGAGGCCACACATGAAGGGCTTGATGCTGCAGGGCATGCTGCAGGGACAGCTTTTGCCGTTTTTAAGATACGTAAAGCGTTCAACCCAAAGGGAGTCATTAAACCTAGCACGCTTGCCAAATCTGCTGCTAAAGCTGCTGCCAAAACTGCTGCTAAACAGAAGAAGTAGCTGCGATGGATTCCAGGTTCAATTATTTTGATTTGTTAATGATTGATACTGCAGGAAGTAGATGCACTCCTTATGTGTGAGTCGTCTTGTTCCTCATGTTATGGCTTTTGTAGATATTAGCTTTTTGTATGTTCCTACTCTTTTCTGTAACTTGATAATAACTATGCACATTTACTAAGTGGCATATTAACATTGTACACTATCAAACACTTGCTTAGATTCTTAAGTTCCTCCTTTATAAATCTGTACCTGTTTTACTATGGTTCTCTTCAAACGTCTATTTTTAATGAAGAAGGCAAAGATAGTATTTCTAGTGTGGTGTAATTGTGACGTAGCGGAAGCGATTAAAAATCAAACCTTGAATAACCCAAGGGGAGGATTGCCTTGAAACAAGGAAGAACTAAAACAAAACTAAAAAAAAATAAATTGTAGAGACAAATCTTAATTGTATTGATTGAATAATTCAATTATTGTTCTACAAAGCATGACTTTTTATATAGACTAAAGACTTAGACCAACTAGCACTAGGACTTCCTAAACAAAGAAATCAAAATACAAATCCTACTTTCAATTGTATTACTAATATCAACTTAGGAGTAAACCAACTATTCTAGAACTTCTAGACTCTAAATTAGAAATTACTAAAAAAAATAATAAGATAAAAATAAAATAAAAGAAATAAATTTCTGATGATGTCAGCATTGCTGGTGATGATATCAGCAATGACGTCAGCACTGTTCTGCATCAGTCCCCTCTTCTTTAAAAGAACTCGCCCTCGAGTTAGAAGTATCATCAGCATGTAAGGGATAGATATCTTTGACATTAAAGGTCTTGGAAATATGCATGTCATTCGGAAGATCGTCGATATAAGCATTGTCATTGATCTTGCGAAGAATCTTTAGGGGACCAATCTTCTTCATTTTCAACTTGTTGTAAGTACCTACTGGAAATCTCTACTTACGCAAATGCACCATTACTAAGTCTCCAACTTTGAACGTTTGAGAACGACGATGTTTGTCAGCATCTTCCTTGTAATGAGTATTAGAATTCTCAATATTCTTCTTGACTGTGTCGTGAAGCTGAGTCATATTATCAACCATTGCATCTGCATCAAAATTCATACATGTAACCTTAGGCAAAGAGACAAGGTCAAGGGTATGATTGGGAACTTTAGCATAGACAATTTGAAAAGGAGAATATCCCGTAGTACGACTCTCTGAGGTATTGTAAGCAAACTCGGCTTGAGGCAAAGCAAGATCCCATTGTTTTGGTTTGTCACCAGAGAGACAACGAATCAAATTTCCTAGTGTTCGATTCACAGCTTCAGTTTGACCATCAGTTTGTGGGTGAGAAGTACTACTAAATTTCAAGGAAGTGCCAAGTCTCATCCACAAAATCTTCCAGAAGTAACTTAAAAATTTGGTGTCACGGTCTGAAGTAATAGATTTTGGAACTCCATGTAAACGAACAATTTCCTTGAAGAATAAAGTAGCAATATTGGAAGCATCCGATGTCTTCTTGCAAGAAACAAAATGAGCCATCTTGGAGAACCTATCGACAACAACCATAACCGAATCAACACCTCTTTGAGTCCAAGGGAGACCCAAGATAAAATCCATAGAAACATCAACCCATGGTGCATCAAGAACCGGTAATGGTGTGTACAAGCCAGTATTTTGAGATTGACCTTTTGCGGTTTGACAAGTATAACACCGCTGAATGAGATTACCAACATCTCTTTTTAGGGATGGCCAATAATACCTTTCTTCAATCAAAGCAATAGTCTTGTCACGACCCATGTGACATGCGAGACCTCCAGCATGCATTTCACGAATGATATGTTCTCTAAGGGAGCCTTGAGGAATGCACAAGTGATTTCCTTTGAAAAGAAAACCATCCTGAATAAGGAAATCATCTGTACCAGATTGATTTTGAGAGCATTTAACCGACATATCCGAAAAATCAGGATCATCATCATATAAATCCTTCAAATAATCGAACCCAACAATATTGGTGTTGACTGTAACGAGCAAAGAAGCTCTTCGACTGAGGGCATCAGCTACTTTGTTTTGTTGACCTGATTTGTGCTTAATCACAAAAGTGTATTTGTCAATTGTGTCTTTCCATCTGTCATGCATTCGATTTATCTTGGAACTGCTTTGAAGGAATTGCAAAGCTTGGTGGTCAGTGTAGAGAATAAATTCCCGATGAATCAGATAATGATGCCAATGACGCAATGTTTGAACCAACGTAAAGAGTTCCAATTGATAAGTAGACCATTTCTTTCGAGCATCACTAAGTTTCTCACTAAAAAATGCAAGAGGCTTACCTTCTTGAGAAAGAACAGCGCCAATACCCATGATGGAAGCATCACAATCTACTTCAAAAATCTTGGAAAAATCAGGTAGAGCAAGAACCGGGGCTGTAGAAAGCTTGTCTTTAAGTAAGTTAAAACTTTTGTCGGCTTCTTCAGTCCATTCAAATTTAGTACCTCGCATACAATGTGTCAATGGAGCTGCAATAGAGCTGAAGTTCTTGACAAAACGTCGGTAGAAAGTAGCCAAACCATGGAAAGAACGAACATCATGAATTGTACGAGGTGTAGGCCATTCTCGTATTGCTTTCACCTTGTCTTCATCAACATGTATACCTGAAGCACTTACAATGTAGCCAAGAAAAAGAATGCGGTCTGTCATGAAATCACACTTCTTGATGTTGATGAGAAGCGAATTATCATTGAGAACCTTGAAGACTTCCCAAAGATGACACATGTGTTGTTGCTCATTCTGACTATAAATCAATATGTCATCAAAATATACGACAACGAACTTCCCAATGAGAGGCTGCAACACTTTAGTCATCAAACGCATAAATGTACTTGGGGCATTTGACAAACCAAAAGGCATTACCATCCATTCATAAAGACCATCATTTGTCTTGAAAGCAGTTTTCCACTCATCTCCTGGCCGTATGCGGATTTGATGATATCCACTCTTTAAATCAATCTTAGAGAACACTTTAGAACCAATAAGCATATCATCCAAGCGAGGAATAGGAAACCTGTAGCGAATGGTAATTTTGTTGATTGCACGACTATCATTACGCATACGCCAAGAACCATCTTTCTTTGGCACAAGCAAAGCAGGAACTGCACAAGGACTCATACTAGGGCGAATGAGACCTTTCTCTAGTAAATCATTAACTTGGCGTCGAAGCTCTTCATGTTCTTTAGGTGCCATACGATAGTGGGGAAGATTGGGAAGACTTGCACCAGGCATCAAATCAATGTGATGTTGAATATCACGCATTGGAGGCAATGATGAAGGTAGATTGGTGGGTATGATAGTTTTGAATTCATCCAATAAAGGTTGGACAACCATGGGAATTTTTTATTCGTCTCTCTTTTCTTCCTTAAGTACAAGAGCATAGATTGTGTCAGTCGTTTTAAAATCCTCTTCATGGTCCTTAGAAATCAAACAAGTTCGCTCTTCGACTTTAGAAACTTCATGAACAGGTTTTGGGCGCATAGAACCCAAAATATGTTTTTCACCATCTTTTTTAAAGGTAAATGTATTGGCATAACAATCATACATAGCACAACGATCCCATTGCCAAGGTCGACCAAGTAACAAATGGCTAGCATCCATATCAAGAACATCACAAAGAACCTCATCATGATACTTACCAAGAGAAAATGGAACATGACATTGAGTAGTCACCATGAGTGAGTGACCATCCTTAACCCAACCAACGGAATAAGGCTTAGGATGTGGAGTCACTGGTAGATCCAACCTAGTTACCATATAAGTGGAAACATAATTATCATGGGAACCACCATCAATAATCAAATTAACAGTCTTATCCTTAACTTGACAACGAGTCTGAAAGATCCTTTTTCATTCAGAATTCACCGGTTGAGAAGGAACATAGAGAAGCCTTCGAATAACACCCAAGAATGGAGCATCCACTTCATATTGAATCTCATTACTAGGTTCACAGTTATCATAGTAATCTTCATCATAGTCATCATTGCAATCGTTTTCATTATGATCAATAAAGTAAACTCTAGACTTGTCTCGTTTTGGACATTCATGTTGCTTATGTCTAAGTTGGCCGCAACGGTAACAATTGGGCATGGTAGGGTAAGCATATGGATTGGTTTTACTTGGTTGGTTGGTTTGTGGAGCTTTGGTAGGTGGAGGTTGATCATCGTTGGAAGCAAGTGTGGATTGATTGTTTGTAGAAGTGTTGGGTGAATAATTAGTGTTTGGAGAATTTTGATTATTGCGGTGTGCAGTAGATGATGGTGAAGGGTTGTAGTTGTTGCGACGATTTGGATAAGAAGAAGATGATGGAGAAGAGTATGACTTACTAGAATTCGAGCGGAAACCATTATGTTGCTCAATGTTGAGTGCGATTTAAATTGCATCGGCCAAGGTAGGAATTGAGTGAAAAATCTTCTCCATTACGAAAACGAGTAACTAATTGATCTTCACTTTCCACGATGTTATTTCGAGATACCAAGCGATGAAACTCAGCAGCATAGTCATCAACACTACGAGATCCTTGGCGACACGATAGCAGTTGGTTGTATAAAATTTGCTCATAATCCTTAGGCAAGAAACGTTCCATAATCAAAATTCTCATACGTGCCCAAGAAACAATATCTCGCTTATTATTCTTTCGACGATGAGCCTTGAGTTGTTCCCACCAAGCAGAAGCACCTTGTTTGAGTTTATATGCCACGAGCTTAACTTGTGCATGTTCGGGAGTATCCATGTACTCAAAGAAATTCTCAACTTCATGAATCCAATCAAGAGTCTCCTTAATATTCATATTACCAGTAAAAGTAGGGAGATCAATTTTCATACGAAATTGGTCAGATTGAGTACGAAAATTGTTGTTGTGGTGTTGTTGAGGTTGAGGGCATGCTTGTTGATAGTAATTTTCAGCATCATCATCACTATCATGATCATCAAGATAAGAATTTGGTGCTCGAGGGACGCGACGGTGATAAGTTTGTTGAAAACGATTAGTAGGAAGATTGGGGGGTGGTTGAAAATTTTGTGTAGTGGGTGGGACATTGTTGGTTGTATGTAGGAGTTGGTAGCGAGATTGAGATGGAGAAGCAATAGTGGTATAAGTGGTGTGAATTTGTGGAGTATTAGAGAATTGAGATGGTTGGGAGTTATTATAGGGTTGTATGTATGGGTAGGGATGTGAAAATAGGTTTTGTGGTGTTTGGGGGCAACCATGAATAGGGAGAGATGTGAAGTCAATATTGGAATCTTGTGGTAAAGTTGTGGTGGTGGTGGAAAATTGGGGTGGTTGAGATATGTTGGTCATAGTAGAGGGTGGAAGGGTGGGAGCACCAACAATAGATTGCTTACCTTCAAACTTATCAAATCGAAGAGTAAGTTTGTCGATTGAAGCGGTGAGACGATTAATAGCCGAATTGAATTCAACCTTCGTCACATAATCTCCAAAATTACCGACTTGGGAGCGGGGTGAAGAATCTCCACCATTAACCATTGTAGGATCGGAACGAAGCTCTTGATACCAATTGACGTAGCGGAAGCGATTAAAAATCAAACCTTGAATAACCCAAGGGGAGGATTGCCTTGAAACAAGGAAGAACTAAAACAAAACTAAAGAAAAATAAATTGTAGAGACAAATCTTAATTGTATTGATTGAATAATTTAATTATTGTTCTACAAAGCATGACTCTTTATATAGACTAAAAACTTAGACCAACTAGCACTAGGACTTCCTAAACAAAGAAATTAAAATACAAATCCTACTTTCAATTGTATTACTAATATCAACTTAGTAGTAAACCAACTATTCTAGAACTTCTAGACTCTAAATTAGAAATTACTAAATAAAATAATAAGATAAAAGAAAATAAAAAAAATAAATTTCTGACGATGATGCCAGCATTACTGGTGATGACGTCAGCAATGACATCAGCACTGATCTGCATCAAATTGCACTTTTCTTTCAGTTTATATATCTACCAGTTTTCCGATAAATCAAAACTTTGTGAGAATTTAAAAATAAGGTTTACGCAACAAGTCTCCTTTATGCCTGTAATCCAAACACTAATTAAATGATGGGTTATTTTGTATTTAGTCCCTCTAGAAGATTGCTAATTAGCAAATAGTCCCGAGTTTTTCATTTATTTGTAAATAGTCCTTTTTCTGTCGATTGACTGTTAGTCAACTCAGTTGACCAAAGTCAAATCATCCAATTTTTCATAATGTCTAAACTACCCATGCACGTGTTTTTCACGTGACACTACTTAAACCATTAAAACCATTTTATTTTTTGTATTATCCACGTGTCGAGATTTCATTGGTTATCAGAAGAGTGAATCTCTTAAGATCTAAGCTCAAAAAGTAAAAGAAAATAAACCCTTGAAAACAACAAATCAAATAGAATTCGATCAATTGAGCAAGAAACTTAGTTACTAGAAACTAATAAATCAAGTTGTCAATAACTTTGTTTTCATCTCAACAGCTAAAATCCATAAATTCGAAATCCCAGATTGAAAAAAAAAATCTGAAATTGACCAATTTAATCAATACCCATTGCTCAATTCCACAAGAAAAAACTCAATTCTCAGTATGAGCTCATTAGCAATAGAATTGAAATCCACATAATGAAAATTGAGATAAAAAATAACATTTTGAAATAGAAAATGAAATGAAAATGAGTAAAAACACAGACCCCAAGTTCACCATCATTTCGAATTACAACGAATTCATTTCTTTTGTGAGAACCAGCAACCATTCCTGCTTTGGCTTCCATTGAAGAAGAGAAATGAAAGGATTGTTGTTTTGTATATAAAAAGTTTTGATTTTTAATGTTGAAAACAAAAAGGAAGAAGAAGAAGAAGATCACAACATCAACAATGGAGGTCTTCTTGTTTGTGATCTTGGGGATGGGGATAGTGGTCTAAAATCTCCTAAAGTTTTATTAATAGCGGATGGATTTTTGGGAAGATATAATAAATTGGACCGAATGCTTTATTTGGTTGAATGGTTAGGAGAGCTTTTAATAGTTATCAAATCCGTAGAAAATATTACTGAAGCAGGAGCGTATAAAACATATAAATTTGAACTTTATAAGTTGGATTTTGTATGTAGGAAGTGGATTATGATGAACAATTTGGGAGAACATTCCTTATTTTTGGGGTCTAACACTTCAGTCTCTGTATTGGCCTCCCAATATTATGGTTCAGTGAAAAATAACTGCATCTATTTTATGGATGACTTTATTTTTGGATATCATGGAACTGAATCCGCCGGTGGTCATGATATGGGAATATTTCATTTCGATGATGGTAGTATTCAACCTCATTATAAAGGCATTTCAACTTCACTTTATTCGCCACAGATTTGGATTGTCCCAACTCTTCCAATAAAGTGATCACAATATAATGGATCAAGAAACCATGACAATGAGGGAAGACGTTAGCTTTGGGCACTTACTGCCCAGCTGGACATATTCTCTGCAAGAACAATGGTGATCTGTCAGGCCTGGCCGTGGCTGGATGTACCTAATGTTGGTGCAGCATTGAAGAAAGACCACAAGTTAGCAGGAGCTCTAACACTTGGAGGCTACTATACTAGACCACTGGTAAAAGGTGCGATGATGGAAGCAGGCTAACTGTGCGTGGGGCTTTGCAGACTCAGGGGCACTCTGGAGAAGGCAAGGCACAGAGCAACAGAACTGTCAAGGGGGTGGGAGCTGGTACTGCAGGACAGAGCCTAAGGTTGCGGCAAAGTCTAACCATAGATTCTGATAACCAATGAAATCTCGACACGTGGATAATACAAAAAAAAAAATGGTTTTAATGGTTTAAGTAGTGTCACGTGGAAAACACGTGCATGGGTAGTTTAGACATTATGAAAAATTGGATGGTTTGACTTTGGTCAACTGAGTTGACTAACAGTCAATTGACAGAAAAAGGACTATTTACAAATAAACGAAAAACTCGGGACCATTTGCTAATTAGCAATCTTCTAGGGGGACTAAATACAAAATAGCCCTTAAATGATCTAGTGATCATGGATGACTTATCAGCCCCATGAAGTTTAAGATGTTGATCTAGCTTCATGGTCTAGGGGAGGTAGGGATCGCATATGGAATATGATAGCATTCACAGTGACGTGGGAGATATGGCTAGATAGTTTTGAGATACACTTTGAGGGAAGCGTGAAGCTTATTAAGATGATAATGTGTATGGTTCGGATTTAAGGTTCATGAGGAAACCCAACAATTACCTTTGGGTATTTCTATTTTGGATGGGAGTTAATGATGTCCTGAGCGTCTACTAAGGTTATGGGACTTGTGAGATGCTTGAGATGTTTTTAGTTCTATTCTATGCTTCAGTTTCTTCCTATGCTATAAACAAGTATATGTATGGTAGGCCATCTCCTATGCTATCCTCGTGCAAGTCTGATAGAGAAACGTAAGCTAGATGAGGTAAGTGAAGAGAAAAGAATATTGGGTAAAGAGAGGCAGAATAAACCGAGAAAGAGAATTAGCTTTATTACTTGAATGAGAGGGAACAAACTTACAAGACTTGATATCTGCTTTTAACTTGGTATTCTTACTTGACTCCCATCACTATCACTTAGCCGACTTGGCTAGATATAAAAAATATATACTCCGTCAACATTGCAACTTCTTTACAGTCGATGATTTTTTGAAATATCTAGTGATCTTTATCCAGTGGATAATTACAAATAATTTTAACACTATAAAAGTAATTGGTTTTATCGCCTGTAACTGCATTGGTGAATAGGTCAGCAACTTGTTCATTTGCAAAACTGTAGTTTTGAAGGCTGGTGCATCACTCTCTTGATGTCTTGTCGGCTGTGTAGGAAGTTTCTAATGGATAAAGGTCCTTAGATTAAGTGTTTCCAGAGGTGTCTATGCAGGCCTATAAATAGATCTGGTGATATTGATTAAAATCCAGTAGGAATACCAAGCTTAGAGCAAGAATAGCAAGCTAAATGCAATTCCTCCAGTTGAAATGATAGAGCTCAGTCCCTTTCTCAATTTATTCAGCCTCTCTTTGCCATTAGTCTCTTCTCTTCACTTGTCTTTTTTACCATCTAGCTTCTCTTGGTATATCAAATTGGTATTGGAACCATGAAGATTGTAGATAAAGGAGATAATGAGTTTTAACCGTTGTTGGTTCCCAAATTTGACCGGAACCTTGAGCATTGGAGGATCAAAATGGCGTTCTCTTGCAATACTTACAAGTATGGTAGGTCCTCAATCTAGTATAGCAATTAGTACTCATTAACTTAAAAATGTAAGGTCCATTCTGGAGTCTCTAGATTTTCCTAAGGAGTATAGACATGGCTCAGTGTAATCTCAAATGTGATGTACGAGTACCATATCAATTTTTGTATATGTTGTGTATCTACCCAATACCTTGTTGATTGGCTAAATTTTCATAAACCAAAGCGTACCAAGCTTTTGTTGTTCTAACAAAGTCGTAATTATTGATGAAATGGGCATTTACATGTCAAACAAAAAATGTTGAAGATTGTTGAGGTTTGATAACCTTTAACTATAGACTGAGCAGATTGTTTAAATATTGATATTCTTGAGTTCAGACTTCAGACAACGGGAGACAAGTTTAAATAAATAAAAAGCTTCAGGGAATCAGGGTTGAATTGGCCATAAGTCCACCATGGATCTTGCTACCTCATAAAGACGAGGCCAACGTCTCTTTATCTTGCTGAACTGAAATTAAAGTATTCAAGTCTGTGAAGTTGGATCTTGATGTGTTAAGAACTGCTCTTTAGAAACCACTATTTTTGCTTATAATCTGGTAAGATTTGGCAGTCGCTACTTAAGATTGGGTAATTGCTTTCAAGGAAGTACTTATCGTTTTGATATCAATAAAAAAAAAAAAGAAATTGAAAACCAACTGAAACTCCAGTGACTGCTACTCAGAACATGGCAAAAATGGATTGGAAAATCTTAGTAGCCGTTGGCTAGTTCTGGATGTAGATCGGTTATCAGCTTTGTTTATACAAACAATGAAAACTGGAGGTACTTGCAGGACTACGTGCTCTTATGTATGCATGGGAGTTGTAAGAAGACAGGGTAAGTCCAAAAAAATCATGTACAACGAGAGGCAGAATGGTGTTGCTTGTTGGAGTGCAGAAGCTCAAGATAAAGCACTTCACAACTGTGGAACCAATTGGCTCCTTGCATGCTTATGTAAAGTTCCTCTGGCCAAGAGTCTTGCGATGATCAATAGACTATTTGTAGACTTCGAATCCAAGATAAAACCACATATCTGAGTTGATTACCAATTTATATGAAAAAACATTCAAGTAAGCGAGATGAACAACATCTGTATTTTGTATAAAGCAGATTCCAGGTATGCTTCAGTTGATGGAAAATGGAAGGGTGAAGGTTAATAGATCATGTCAGTTCCTTGGTGATCATTGTTTTTTTTATATTACCTTTGGGTAAAGGAATAGTTGCCTGATTGTTTGCACAATTTTAATCTCTTGCCATTAGGTGTGATTTTTTTATTTTGAGGGACTAATACAGCAGACACCATGAATGATTTCTTTCGCTGACAAGTTTTTATTCTGGAGAGTTGTGAAGGTAAATAGAATCATGTTTTTATTCTTCATAGAGCTTTCTTCTTTCTTTTTTTTAAAAAAAAATAAATAAATAAATAAATCAGTTCTATTGTGATCATTATTTTGGTAAATTACCTTTTCGTTGGAAGAATATTTTCTTAATCGAGTGAGTTTTGGCACACTGTTAATCTCTTACTATAAGGTGTAGCCTATATATTTTGAAGGATTTATACAGAGGTCACATGAGTGATTTTCTTTTACTGAAACAAGTTTCATCCTGAAGAGTTGCAAAGGTAAGTAGTATTTTTTCCAGTTGTTTCCTGGTCATTGTTTTGGTGTATTACCTTTTTGTTTGCTATGTTGCCTGATTGTGTGAATATTTATGCCTGACCCAATGTTAGTCTCTTACCATTAGGTGTAGGCTATTTGTTTTGAGAGACTTATACAGACAATACATACCTGAGTGATTTTCTTTTACTGAACAAGTTTTGTTCTTGAGAGTTGAGAATATGTACTTGACCAGAACCCTAAATATATGGCTACAAGAGTGGAGTTGAATAAACTTATTGCGAACTGCGAATTGCGAAAGTAGGATATCTGGATTTCATTTTGATATTTTTTTCTTAAAATTAACTGCAAAAAATATAATATTTGTACAGAGTGTCATACTGCGAATTTCTGAGCTAATTAATACGAAGTAGAATAGTCAGTCAGAGTGTACATGGCCTTGCTAGCGAAATAGCCTACAGCTCTGCTCTTAAGGCTGGCCTGCCAAATATGGATGTAGTTGATCCATTGATGAATCAACTTTTCTTAAGGAAATCTAATAGCCTATTATCATAAACGATACAACACCTTTACCATCAGCGTTACATGTTCTTGGTGTAACCTGGTTCCTTACATGCTCACTATAATTACCTATCTTTAGCCATCGATGGTTTTCTAATTAATACGTGGTCTTGAATGGCTTATAAGACTTGAGATCAAGGACGACTCCAGCAACAGAACCACAAGCAGCAGCTAGACTGATAAGTAGACAAGTGACACTTAGTATCTGAAGTCCAACCCATGGAGGCGTCCATTTTCCAATTTTCTTTTCAGCAATGTACATTTCTACAGGAAAATAGACGGTTAATGGCCAGAATCCAAAGGCTCCAAGAATTCCCACGACATCATTGAAGAAAGGCATCAGCATGGAGATCACAGTGGTGACAGCAACGAATATAGTTCTCCAAACAAGTCTAAAGATGTTGAATTTGAATGTGCCTAAGAGAGGTATGGGTATGTTATATTCTTCAGTTATGAAGCCTTTCTTTGACCACCTCTGTGCACTCCATTTTTCCACAAATGCAAATAGAGGCTGACAATAGACCTACAAGTAAGAAAGAAGTTTTCACATCTCTGTGAAGATTTCATATATGTCTGGAGGTATAAAATTGATCTTCAATTTCTGACCAAAAATATTTGAAGGGAAACACCGAAACACCTTGTTTTGAGCAATAATGTGATTTAGAGAAATTACCTGGTATGCTCCCACCAAGTGGACTACAATTGCGACGTTAGCAATGTCAAGTAGCCAGAAAGGGTTCTTGAATCCAAAGCCAGTCAAAAGATTTCCAGGAGCGTCGTCCCCAAAGGCCGCATAGCCCATACATCCGCAGAGTAAATAGAACACCGTAGTCACCATGATGCTAATTGAGGTGGCCTTCTTCATCGTTTTGTACTCAGCTGGAGGAGACCTTAGTGTATCCTATTATAAAATTGGAATTGAATAATTTAGCAGGTTATATTGGTTTCTTAACACTCTGAGAGACATGATGACAGATGTGCCTGAAATTCTGACAGATGTACCTGAATTTCTATGAGGATGATGGAATAAGAATATGCGAATGCAATAGCTCCAAGAGCTTGCATACTGCGCCAGAGCTTCTGAGTTGGGGTTACTGTTCCTATGCTGATACCCATCAGACTGCCCTTCAAGGTACCATTCTCTGCATTTAATTTAGTGTTATCAATATATTTCTATGCTCGTAGTAACTTCATATTGATGTCCTTAATTAGAACTATAATAATTGTTATTATTTACCTGCAACTTTGCTAATGCCAAGGCTGAGACCAACTGTAGAATAGGTAAAAGACATGATTGCTGCGATTATAGAGAGCCACCATACTTGATCAAAATCTGGGATCTGAGAAAATAACACTTCTGTTATACCAAATGTTATCATATAACCATTGCTTGACATGTGACACGGATCTTTCCCCTCGCTCTTATGTAAACAGTTAGATCTCTTTATTGCCCTACAACTCAGACAAAAGCGATTGATCAAAACAGAGGTTAATCTAAACGTGGAGAGCTCAGAGATGTATGAAATGATAACATCCATATTCAAACCATTAAGTGTGAAGATCATTTACGTCAGCAACCTTTCTCATAAGAATAGAGTAAATCTGAGTATCTGACACAGTTTTAGGAATAACCATTGTATGTAACACTCACATCATGCTTATTGATGCTGCTATTGTGTAGCCTATCGCGACGCCAAACAAATTTAAATACTGAATCAACCCACATATCATAACCTTCCGCCCCCCTGCACATCATAATGCTTAGAAACGTTGTTATCTTACTATCATTATATTTATGGTGCAAATATTTATGTTTTTATCTTTCTTTAATTTGGAATTACTATGGTACCTAAGCGAGCTTTGACAGCATCCATGTAAGTGTAGTTTCTTTTCCCAGTGGTGGGATCAACTGACCTGTAACACTGAGAGAGGAGGTTGGAAGTGTAGAGGATCACAAGTGCAAAGATGAGCATGACCGCAGGTCCAGCCACCCACCCGAGTTGCCCTATAGCCCATGCTAAAGATAGTACACCTGACCCTATAACGGCTGTAATTATATGTGACGTTGCAGTCCAAACTGTGCCTGCAAGCAGCAAGCCACACCAGCAAATATTTCCAAAAATCAATCATGTCCATAATAATATCGTTAGATAAGTGAAAGGTTGTCTCAGTCAACTCCATAGGTTCTTGTCACTGGAAGTATGTTTAAAAGTTCCATGTTTCTATAGGGTAGAATGAAACTGACTTCTCCGGCTAAGTCACATAGATAAAAGCAACTGATCCGATTATCTGATCAATCAATTCCAATTTAAGTTTCAGGCTTACCCTATTAGATTGTCGAACAAGTATAACATTAAACCCCCTAAAGTACCCCATGAATGCTAGTTTTTCTGCAGTAGTTTGGAATGGAAGCTTAAGAGTACTTGCAGATATTCAGTTATGAGTATCTAACCTGTTCGCTTTAATCGACCATCATCATCGTAGCACTTGGAATATATGGGCTGAATGATGGGATGAGTTTCAGGGGGAGGTTTGGGTTGTGTCTCAATTTGCAAGTAATGCCTAGCGTCTCTGTTCTCATCAACCTGTATGCATAATGAACATAGAAATAGTAACCTAACTGATCATGAGAGAACTCTTACAGTAGCTAAATAAAGATTACGAGATATATAGCTAGATATATATATAGTGCTGAGAGAGTTAATAGATATTCTTACTTTTGGATGATGAATCCTGGGTGGTAGAGTTCTACTTCTTGGTAGCATGATTTGAAGTATCAGTAAGAAAGAGTTTTCAGGAAGGATTAGTTAAAGGAGACAGACAGAGGCGATGAGTGTTGATATGCATACACATACATGGGATTTTATAGCAGACTCAATTGAGTTAAAGAGAAAAATAATGTGACACTGTGTGGTTTCGTGTAACACCTATTTTACATGCGTCTAATTTCGTCACCTTTGAGATCAACCCTGTCGTAGCTTTTCTCTTAATTAGTGCTCTGGCTACTTTTATTCATTGTTAGGACTTGAACGAGTTGATGTTTCACTGAGTAATACCCTACATTTTTCAAAAGCATCACATACTCCAAGGTTAGGCCCCATTTTGGATAGCACTTATTCTACACCTCAAAAAAACTAGGTAGTACATAGTTAAGGTTCAAACGTTCCTGTCCTTCTCCCTTGTGAGCCTGAGGTATCTGAGAGACTGAGACAACTATCAACTCCTACTGAGCTATGAAACCTTTTGAGCATATCCTCTTGACCTTCAAGACCCTCGATCCATCTGATACTCAATGTCAATCTCATCTCGTCTTAGCTGTTGCAGTTCTTCAACATTGTGGAATTTTGACGTCCAAAGAGTTTTCATTTTTTGAAATATGGTATCTTGGTGCTATAAAAGACCTCTTGACAATCATATGATCATTAGGAGTGATAACCTATAGGTGTAGGGGCATCACCAAACTCTTACATAAATGAGTTTTGGGAAAAAAATAATTAATGAGTGTATCATAATTTTGTTTTTATAACTGCTCTGATATGTTATCTTAGATTACCTTTCAAATGACAATTAAAGCCAATTTTCGTGGAGTTATCTATAACAATAATCATCGTGATTTATTTGTGGTTGATTTCAATTGGTTTAAGGAAGGATATTTTAGGTGAAATGTGACCCTAAAAGATAAGTCATACAGTAGTTCATAATTGGTGTCATTACCTAGTTGAAAGTTTTAAGGACAACTGCTATTAGCATTGATACCCACTTGATCCAAGTCCACGCCCATGGAGGAGGATACACGACTGACAAAGATGGACCTACACTGCACTCCTCCAAACACCATTAGACTTTAGGAATCTTGCTGGATCTTTTCCTATTTTCATCAGGGGCCAACCTTTGTTGGAATGAAACAAAGCAAATGCAAATGTGCTTAAATGTCTATTTTGTGACTTAAATGGGCTAAGCACTTAATATTTTCTGGATAACCACCTGCATGATTCTCAACTCTGTGTTGGATCCTTTTCATGTCAAGACTCTGTTTATACATAAGACTATGGATAGTGGGGGGATCCATATGTCCCTGAATTGATAGGTCTTCCCTTGATAAATTTGGTATAATATTTTAGATTTGATGGACTATAGTACTATACAGTGAAACCTGCTTAGATGCACATGCACACTCTTGACATTTTGGGATTAACATTTTTTGTGCAATTAAGCAGTTTGTGTACATCTAGAATTTTTTAGATAGGTTTTATTTGTACAGTATCTTCGTAAAAAAAAAAAAAAAAAGGTCTTATTTGTACTATGTACTTAGTTTGTAGTGTGTGGGCTGGGCTTTCTTGCATCTGAAAATGTCAGTGTATTAAGTATGTGTACACTTTCAGAGTAGGATGTAATATGGGCCCGTAGCCCTTGTGTAACTCTTGTTGAATGAGAGAGTAGCATGGAAAAGTTGGTTTCAAGCATGCATGAGTGCTTTTAAGATCTCGTCTTCCTTTTTTAGTCTGTTTTGTACCGTTTATATTTGTTACACCTACCTCTATGCTCTCCCACCACCTTTCTTTCCTTTTATAGTCTTTATGGGGGAGATCCAAGATCCAACCAAGGCAGGAGCCCGGAGGGGCTTTGGTTGGATCCTCACAACCAAACTCTTCACCCTCCTTCGTCTCTCTTTTCAAGAAACCCTTATCAAATCTATCTGATTTCCCTCCTGCTACTTTCAGAACTTACAAAAACAGATGGTAAGCTTGCCATCTCTTTCAACAAAGAAAACCTTGAGAAAGGCCAGCACTTCATTGCTTCCAAGGCAGTAGTTCTAAAATTCTCAGCCCAACGACCATCACTAAGCCTCATTAGGAATAATATTCACAAAGATTGGAACATCGTTGGGAATTTCACCTTAGGTCTTCTGGATCCTAGGCATGTGTTAGTCTCCTTTGAATCTGAAACTAAAATTCTTAAAGCTCTAGCTAGATACAACTGCCAAATCATGGGAATTCGCTTCAAAATATTCATATGGCACTCTGGTTTTAGTCTGAAACAAGACCCCTCTCTAGCACCAGTTTGGGTGGAGCTGCCTGAACTTCCCTTAGATTTTTTCTACCCTTCCCTATTAAAATCCATTGGTGAAGGGCTGGGAACCTTTGTCTCCATAGACAAGGATACACTCAACCTTGCCAGACCTGATGTGGCCAGAATATGCATTGAAATGGATGTTCAGGAGCAGATGCCTGAGACTGTTTGGCTTGAAAGTTCTAACTATGGAGGATTCTGGCAAAGAATTCACTACCCAAATTTTCTATACTGCTCATTTTGTTCCAAAATCGGCCACTCCTTTAAGCAATGCAGAAAGAGAAAGAAAAACAAGAAGTAGAACCAGAAAAAAAAAAAGCCACTGCAGCTGGCAAAGAGAAAGCAGGCATTGTGGCCAGAGACACACATAAAGAAGGTAGCCTTCAGCTACACCATCACAAAGACAAGCCAAGCCAGCAACAATGCAAAGCTACAGGTAACAACTTTGCGACCCCCCCCCCCCCCCCCCCTCCAAGCTACATTACTATTTAGGTAACACCAGATTCCAAATCTTAGAATTCAACACTAAGGACTGGTTTACAGTCGTTCAGGGAAATCATTCCCCCCTCCTTTGGTTTCTGCCAGTCTTTTTTTACTTATATTCTTATTTTGTTCTCAGCTGGCTAAAAGAAAAATTTGATAAGACTGAGTACAGAAACTATTTTTTCATTCATACTAGGATAAACCTGCATACATTCTGCCTAAACATCTTTGAACTATTGCAGGCTAGTCAAAGACTTAGTTACAACATCACAGTACACTACAAGAAAACATTCAACAAAGCAGAAACAAGCAAAACAGGAAAACGGCCGGAAACACAACCAGTTCTTCATGGAAACTCATCATCATCCTCACCCTCCTCTGTACTGAACTCTTCATCATCTGGAGTTGGCTTACGGGCTGGTGGCTCTTCATTCTCCTCTGAAATGTCATTATCACCTGGATACTGTGCAAATGGATCAAAATCTTCACCTTCATCAGTTTCCTCTGACTTTGGAGTGGAATCTGACTCTGACTCATCATCGTCTTCATCATCTTCAGTCTTTGTGGCTTCATCTTCACTATCACTATCTGCAAGCGGCCAATACACTCAGTTGGGCTCCCTCACCAAATCCTCACCTAAGCTCAGGAGAGAAAAGAAGCACGCAAGGACCTGCACGATACAGCTGCCTTCATTGAAAATGTTATTGCTCTGTACTTTCACTTCATCAACACAACCTCTTATAGGGAAGATCAATGCAACGCCCAACTACCTCCATTCTCTGGATTGGGGAGCTCAGCCGGTGATTTAAATCTATTGACTCATCAGAGATTGGGGGTGCTGATCAGCTACTATGCCCAAAACCACTTTATTCTGAATATTCGGTTTTTCCAAAGCAAGAATCTGACCATTTTGTTGGGCCTTGGATTTTTACAGCCCAATGTATTTGGGCCAGTCTTTTGTTCAAGGGTTAACCCCCCCCCCCCCCCCCCCACACACACTACTTTACTTATCTAATAAAATGAAGAATTTACTTAAAAAAAAAACAAAAAAAACATACATGAGTAGGGATGGCAATGGGTCGGATCCGGGACGGGTTTCACTAATCCCAGTCTCGTCCCATTTAACAATCTTTAATCCCAATCCCACCCAGAACCCGTCCCGGGTTCTAATGTCAAATCCCAAACCCACCCATTACAAAAATACTTAATCCCATCCCAACCCGTCCCATCTCATTTATTTAAATAGGACGGATCGGGTTAGGTCTTTTACAATTCTATTAATATTTTTAAATTAGTTTTATACTTTCAAAACTAAATTTAAATTACTAACCCAACAAAAACCAATATAATGAAATCAAGATCATAACTAATTAATCTTGAGGTCTTATGCAATTGAATAATAATACATTCCTTAGCTTCTAAAACTATTAATACAACTTCATAAGAAAAAAATTAGTAATTCCTATATCCTATTAAGGTTTAGGTAATATATATGGGCGGGTTCGGGTTGGGATGACCTAATCCCACATCTCGCCCATGACCTGACCTGGTTCTAATTTTGAATCCCAAACCCAACCTTAATACCATTTTTTGCATCCCAACCCGTCCCATTAGAGTCGGATCAGGTTGGGAACCCGCCGGGTTGGGCTAAATTGCCATGCAAAAAAGTGCAACCATGAACCATCTACACTTTCATAGTTTTATTGGGCCTGTTGTGTAGTCAAACGATGCCATCAGAGATTCAGAGGATTATCAGATTAGAATGCAAAAAGACATGGCATTTTATCAAACAATCAACAAGCATGTCACTAATTTGCACCATTCTCTTTTTAACACCTTTGCTATGAGTCTATGACACTGTGCTTCAATCATTTTACCTTAAACACTTCAAAACCAATCAAAAACTTGATTAGTGAAAATTTCAATCTTTTAAAGTTATATATTTTTTGTTTGGCCATTGATAATTTAATTAATCTCCAAGTTGATTCCTCCTTTAGCAATGGCCTAATTTATTTAAAATAGAAGTATAAGAATATACCATTATAACGTGTCGAAACAAGATATGTAGATTTGGAACTTTAGAGGTGCTGCATCCAGTAGAAAACACGCGGCAAGGGAGGTCATATTCTGTACCTGTTTCAGCCTTGGATCATATCATATCTTGTACGATCATTTTTATCATAGGAATGCGAAATTCTGTACCTAATATATATAGCCATTTATTCAATACATTTTAACTCAGTACATTGCGGTGCGAGCAACATTTTTGTCCACACAATGTGACTAGGACAACTTAGTAACCGGTTATGCAATTTTTATTGTTTCTTTTAGTTTTTCAGTCAAACATACATGTGGCAGCTGTATGGATGACAAAATTGCTATATGGATGACAAAATTCAAGAAACAATAAGGGCAAATTTTTGTTGACTTTAGATTAACGGGTAGCAAGTTTCCACTTGAGTCCACGTGAAGATTGTGTGGTGTACAAGCAAATGTACCGTAATACACCATACCGAAAATGTACCGAATAACAGCTATATATATATATATATATATATATATATATATATATAGCTTCAGTTTCCGAAATTCTTGTTGATTAACAAAATATGGACATCTATTAAATTGAAACCACAAGTTCCTCACTAAGTCACTATTATCATATAATAGAAACCAGAGTTGGTGGAGTGATGTGAGCCATACTGTGTGGATTAATGATGTGGACTTTCACTTACAACATCTATGTATATGTGTTGTAATGCAGATTTCAAACAAGCCAAGAAGATAACTCACGCATGCCTACCTTCTTTTTTTTCCATGCAAGTAGTGATTTCACCAAACCTTTCCATTATCACATTGAAAAGATGAGTGTATCTCCAAAGCATCCAATTACAAGTGAGTCTCTTTTAACTTTGTTTTTTTGTTAAGATTAATATGTTTAACTACTAACAACTGGGTTATCTCTTCTTTGAAGTTGCAAAAGAAGAACATACTGCATGTCCAAATTGCCCTATATTTTATACCTTATTCTTGAATCATCAAAAATTTCAAAAAATCATTGAGAGTATGGCAGAACTTATTGTGTGTATTTTAAATTGCATAAATACAGGGGGAAAAAATACATTCTGTATCGAAATTAGGGGAAGGAGTAAGAACCTTTTTAGAGCTACTGAAATAACAACCAGAAGCTCTAACCTGCCTATCCATCAAGAAGTCTATTATTCTCAAAGAATTTGTCTAAGATGGAATCAGAACCAAATATAGTGGGAAAATCCCTTGTAGTAATAAAATGACTGTATAACCCTTCTTATATATAACAAATATAATTACAGTTAAACTTCTATAAATTAATAATCTTTAGACCACCTTAATTCTATTAACTTCAAGAGATGGCTGTGTTGCGATCAGGCCAGTGTGGTTTTAAGGGATGAATCATGCTTCAGTGATCTGCTGAATGATTGGACCAGACTTATGCAGGAATTATGGTAGTTGGCATGGATCAGGATGTTGTTTTGTACCTACATTCTACTGTGATGCTGATGGTCAGTAAGGGACCAGTGTATGTGCATGAGTCAGACGTGGTTTTCTCTTTTTTTCTTTTGTACCTATTTGTGCAGTGTTCTGCAAGTTTGGGCTAGGTAGTAATGTGAGGGTTTGTCCTTTGTTACTGGGGTGTGTTCTCTATATATGTGGTTCAGGAGATGTAAATTTACCTCTGATGAAATATATTCTTACACTTGATCAAAAAAAAAAAACTTCAAGAGATATAAATTTATCGATAAATTAATAATATTAAGTTATAGTGATATTTTAATTTATTGGTTTTTTGAGTAAAAAAATTACTTTCTATTATATGTTCAATTATCAAGGTCCAGTAAAGATTAAGATTATTGATAAAAGTGATTGACCAATTCAAAATTCAATTTACCAAAAAAAAATTCAAAATTCAAAAATCCAACACTTCATTAAATTTTTTAGTGAATACTAAGAGTTTTTAATTAATTCAACTTATTCAACCTAGGTGCATACAATGCAATGTATCAAATCAAATATTATACACAATATTTAACTCAACACAGTCTTGTATCCCATATTATTTTATATTTTTATATTTCAAGAAAACCTAAGATGTAATCAATTTTTTGTATTTATTTAAGTGATTATTAATTTATAGAATATTTGGGTCTTAAAGAATATTATATAAAAATATTTAACCTCTATTATTTTATTATTTTGTCGAATTATTAATTTAGCATAGAAGCCCCAAGTCAGAACCTGAGAATTATATTATTTAAGAGAAATTATCAATTTACTGAGTATTAATTTAAAAAGGTTCTATTGTATTTGGGTCGGAGGACATTTATGTACATTCCTTCTTCTCTTTTTAAAATTCCAGACCAATGGTTCAAATTCCCACAACTAATCATGAAAAGAAAATAAAAAAAGGAGGGAGATATCAGATATGAATGAGGAGAAATCCATAAAACAATCCCCCCACTTTGGAAAATTTTACCAAAAACTTTGAATAAGAGTGGGCATGACAAAGCAATTTAAATAAATAAACAATCTTTTCTATCACTACAACTATGAACTATTGCATCATCTTCATTAATATAAAACAATGTAGTGTTCAAGTATGAAACTTATTATGTTACTTGATTGATAGAAATGGTGTTATGGAAGAAACAGTTGAAACAACTCTTTCAACTGTAGTGATGGGTTCATATCGAAGAAGGTTTTCTGATGGATTATATTGTTTTATGGCATTTCGAGGAAAGAATCATCCAACAGTTTCAAGAGGTCCAAGAATGATCCATAGGGAAGTCAAGGAAGAAGAGTTTTCTTATGGAAATGCCCATTGTCTTTCTTCGTATTACAGTGTATTCGTTGCTCGTCTTGCTATCATGGTAAGTTTGAATTGTTATATTAAATGTGGTTTTCATCATTTCATGTTATATATCCAATTAATGCTAGAAATTTATTTAATTTCAAGTTGCAATAGTCTTTTACATGACTAGAAAATAGAAGAAGAAAGTTTATATTATTATCTAAAATTCTACTATAATCTTTTAATTTAGAACCGGCTTTGATTTTCTCTCATGTATATACACTATAGTGTTTGATGAAATGATCACATGAAACTCTTATCTCTGCCAAACTCCCACTAGTCCACTACGTGTGGCATGTTTGGAATGTACCGCCGGTTGCCTAGAACTTGGTGTTAACCTATGCGAAAGGGATCACCATGAGTCACATATTTCTAAGTTGGAACATCTTTCCCTCATTCAAACAATCCAATTTGTTAACTGTTGACAGTTCATTCCAGTTCACAAAGTTGGTTATGCTTTTGTTCACACCTGCTATTAATCTTACGTGTATATAGGCGATCTTCAACTGTAAATTTCTTCATTACAATGCCTCCCCAAACAACTTACATTAGGCTTGCCTTTTGGTATAAGTGAGCCCCTTACCATTGACTATTACTCCATGGGATCTAGCATCAATTCACCCTGTCTCCTGTAATGCATTCAGCTGACATGCCTGTCTCATTTCTTAAGGATTACAGATATCTTTATTTCTGTTCTGCTTTTAAATAGTTTTTTTGTGTAAATTCTTAGTAAATTCCAACCATCATATGTAGTAGTTTAAAATGGTCGTCAGAGCTCAAAAGAGAGTATAGTGGTATAGTACTATGGTGTTACATGTTTTCAAAATTCATGAGAGGTATGCCCTTGAAACACCCCTTTACAAGATTAATAAGCCTGAGGCACTAAGGCATCTTCAACGCTAGCCAATATATCTTATGATGTATCACATTTATTAATTATGGTGCCCCCATCTAGATGATTTCAAACAATGATAGAATTTGTTGGAATCAGGCTAAAAGGCGAGTTAGTTAATGTGACTTTCTAGTACCATTAATAAATCATTATTTTAATGCATATTATTAATGTATTTCGTCTGTAAATTATAATGCAGGTCATGCTAGCCATTTTAATTGGGATGCTAACCGTACTAACATGGCATTTTACTAAAGCCTACACAACCAAATCAATAAATACCCTAGCCTATGGCCTTCGTTATGAACTTCTACAGCGCCCCATATTGAGGATGTGGAATATTTTAAACGCCACTGTGGAAATAACCATGGCTCAGGTTAAGCTCTCTGAGTATGTAATCAGACAGTACGATAAGCCTATGACCCAAGCCGCAGACATTGAGGTGAATATTAACCATCAGAAGTTTGTTCCAAGTTCTTTTATTTTAATCTTCTCAAGAATGTCTGCTCCTAGTGTTTAAATATAGTAATTGTGTTTCATTCTCTTCAGCTTTATCAAGCGATGAAGAACATAACATGGGCTCTGTTTGCGAGTCGAAAGGCTTTAAATGCTATAACCATAAATTACAAAAATGGTTTTGTCCAAGCATTCCATAGAGATCACAGGACAAACTATACATGTTACATCTATTCTGAAAGTGTAAATTCTTCGGTATCGTCAGATCAAGGTTGGAGTGAGCAACATCGTAACATCTCAGCAATATGGTATCGTGAACCACTTGACCCGGTAACTGGTGAGACTACAGGAGATCCCAAACCAATTCCACCTGATGATCTAATAAACATTGCAGGAATATCTGAAGTAGCGGATGGTGCTGCTTCTTGGCATGTCAAAGTAAGCAAATTTACTGATTCACCGTTGTTGTCAGCAGCATTACCCGTCCGGGACTCTCCTAATGGTAGTATAGTAGCAGTGGTTGGTGTTACTACAGCACTATATAGTGTGGGTCAGCTGATGAAAGAACTGGTGGAGTTCCACAGTGGATACATGTACTTGACATCTGCGGAGGGTTATGTAATTGCCACTTCAACTAATGCTCCACTTTTGACGAATTTGTCTAGTGGGCCTAAGCTTATGATGGCTGTTGATTCAGAAGATCGAATAATTAAGCTGGGAGCCAAATGGTTGGAGAGAGCCAACGGTAATCAGACTCGTCCAAATCACGAGGTTCATGCTGAGGATGTCAGGCTGGGACATCAAAAATATTACATCGATTCCTTCTTTTTGAATCTAAAGAGACTTCCTTTGGTGAGATTTTAACACTGTTCTACTTTATTTTTCAGATTTACATTTTAAGTTGTTCAGATCGAGTGATCCATGAAACAAATCATAGTATTGTTGGTTTTCTTTGTTGTTCTTTTTCCTGAGGTTGACAGGTGAAGTGGTTTAGGTCTTAACGGAATCAAACTTAAGGAATCTAGAATTGTTTGATTCTGCATGTTCATTTTCTTTGCTTACCAAGGTCTTCAATGCATATAAAACCCAAATTTTTGAAATTTCATTTGACTTACAAGGCATATTTAGTTGGAAGTTTGGAACAAATATAGATATTTAATGGTTATGATTATGTTAAGAACCAGATAATACTGCTCAAAATCTGGAATTCACAAAGAGTGGAGAGTTATAACCTAGGATCGTCACATCCATCCATGCTTCCAAAGTTTAACATTGTCGCTGGCCTACTGTATCAAAATGACCACCGTAGATGCACACATAATACCAAGTCTTCATAAACTAGCCTTTACGTCTTCCTCCAGAGACTCAAATGTAGGAGCAGAAGCTAATTATTTCA
Organism: Aquilegia eximia; assembly: GCA_023053565.1. Classification (NCBI taxonomy): domain Eukaryota; kingdom Viridiplantae; phylum Streptophyta; class Magnoliopsida; order Ranunculales; family Ranunculaceae; genus Aquilegia; species Aquilegia eximia. Next base: position 220,472 of record JALIGU010000040.1, read on the forward strand.
TGTAGGTCCCTAACATTGTGTTTCAGCCAGATCTCAAACTTATGCTCAATGTTTAAGGATTTTGGTTTTCGTCCAGTCTTCGTACTAAACAATTCTTTATGCAGGTGGGGGTCATTATCATTCCACGAAAATATGTGATGGGGAAGGTAGATCAGAGGGCCCTAACAACATTAGTTATATTGATATCGGCATCTGTCTGTATTCTGATAATTGGATGTGTCTGCATTCTGATTTTAACAAGTGGAGTTTCAAAGGAAATGAAACTGAGAGCAGAACTAATAAGCCATCTTGATGCAAGAAGACGAGCAGAGGCCTCAAACAACTATAAAAGCCAGTTCTTAGCAAATATGAGGTAAAGAATTCTAGGCCTTTTAAACACCTCTAGTTAGACTGCAGCTGCTATTGTAATCTTCTATTACTTTTAAATTTAGAACTGGGATTTTTTTCAGGTTTTAAAAATTAAACACGTAAAAATTACCAACTCATAAATGGACATTGTTGACTATTTAATCCATAAACAGAAATTGGTTAGCAAGTTTAAGAAATGGAAATTGTACATCTGTTAACTCGTATTCGCGTCGTTGGCGCCATTGAAGACTTCTTTGAGCAAGTTAGAGGTTCTCGGTAACCAGCTTTATCATTAATGAGGTGGGGTAGGGGACCTCAGTAACAACCCCGCTTGCCGATAAAAAAAAAATTTAGAGGTTCTTAAAGATTAAATTTGTTACCTTTGCAAAAGGCGGAACTGTATTCTATTAGATTGCCAAGAATATTACATTATACATGAGCTGCATACCTTATATACTAACCTAAACCTAACCTAGGAAACTTCTAAAGTACCCTTAATAGAATAAAAGGCTTAAATAACCTATATACATTGATAGATGCTATAAGTCCTCTCCCATTTTACTTCAATAATTACTTAAAGCTAGTTGGATTGATAAGTCTGTACATCTCTTATGATAATAAATCAAGTACACCCTGTCAAACAAACTTTCATGGCTCATTGTTTTTTCTGTTCGTACTTGCTGATTTTACCAGGTGTTGCAGAGAATCTCGTAACACAACAATAGATTATCAAATCCAAAGTGACGTCAAACAAAAAACAATATGTTGCCTTTATAATTGGCATTAAATATCTTATAGAACAAATATGAATAGGTTCACTGATCTCAATAACTGGTAAGCCTTAGTTTTCTTCTTGCTCTAATCAACTTGGATGAAGTAGAATAATAGATTGTAATGTTGTGATCTCAATGTAGACCCAACTTGTATTTATAATAGAAATAGAAAGGGATGGGCCTGGCCCAGTACAATATGAGTAGAATTACTAATATTACAATACTCCCCCTCAAGCTGGTGCGAAGATATCGAGAAGACCCAACATGCGAATAAAAATTTGGAGATCGACAGAATCCACTGGTTTTGTGAGAGTATCAGCAGTTTGAGCTTTACTCCGAACAAATGATGGAGAAACAATACCAGAACGAACCTTCTCTCTCAAGAAATGCACATCAATCTCTATGTGCTTAGTCCTCTCATGTAGGACAGAATCTGAAGCTAAGTGATTAGCAGATTTATTATCACAATGAAGAACAGAAGGTCCAGTCTGTGGAAAACCCAACTCCCCAAGAATAGATCGAAGCCACATAATCTCACAAGTACCCAATGCTAAAGCACGATACTCAGCCTCAGCGGATGAGCGAGAGACAACCGATTGTTTCTTGCTCTTCCAGGAGATAAGATGATTCCCACGAAAAGCACAAAAACCAGAAGTAGAACGACCGTCACTAGAGCGACCATAATCAGAGTTAGTGTAACACTCCAGGGGACCCTGTGGTCCAGATGCATAGAACAAACCTAAGCCTGGGCAAGACTTTAGGTACATGAGAATATGATCAATTACATCCATGTGAGACTGGCACGGTGCGTGCATAAACTGACTAACTCTACTCACAGCAAAAGCTATGTCAGGTCTGGTATTAGACAAATAGATCAAGCGTCCGACAAGGCGTTGGTAGGCTGAGGGATCTGATAATGGTGTTCCAACATTGGCAACTAACCGACTGTTAGGAACAAGAGGAGTAGAAACTGGCCGACAACCCAACATCCCTGTATCAGTCAAGAGATCCAGAACATACTTCCTCTGAGATAAGGAGATACCCTTAGGGCTACGAGCAACCTCAATGCCCAAGAAGTATCGTAGAGGACCTAGGTCTTTAACCTCAAAGGCTCTCCCGAGGGATTCCTTAAGTTGTACTATGCCTGCAGTATCATCTCCTGTGAGAATAATATCATCCACATACACAAGAAGATATATACGATGCCCTGAGATACTCCTGACAAATACCGTATGATCAGAGTGACAACGGACAAATCCATGTTGAAGTACAACCGCTGAAAATCTACAAAACCAGGCACGCGGTGACTGCTTAAGCCCATACAGGGACTTACGAAGACGACAAACCTTCCCGGCATACTCCCCCATAGTACGGAAGCCTGGGGAGGATCCATATAAATAACCTCATCAAGATCGCCATTAAGAAAAGCATTCTTCACATCTAACTGATGAAGGGGGGGCCAATTATATGAAGCAACCAAGGAAATATGAAGTCGAACGGAGTTCAACTTCGCTACAGGAGCAAATGTAGCACTAAAATCACGGCCAGGAACTTGTGTAAAACCTTTCGCAACAAGGCGTGCCTTATATCGTTCAACTGTACCATCAGCGTTGAACTTCACATTAAAGACCCATTTGCAACCAATGCTGCATGCCTGAGGGGGCAATGAAACCAACTCCCAAGTCTGATTATGTTCAAGTGCAACCATCTCAACTTGCATAACTGTTATCCAGTGAGGATCTGCCATAGTTTCACCGACAGTTCGAGGAATTCGAATAGAGGAAGTAGAAATCACATATGCCCGATAACAAGAAGACAATCCCTGATAAGAAACATACTGAGCAATAGGATGATTAGTGGAAAAACCAAACTTATCCGGAGGATTTCGAACCCTGAGGGGATAACGGGGCTCAAGAACAATAGCAGGGGAGTCATCAGTGGACAGAACATCAGGATCATTAGTGTGAACAATAGGAATATCATCAGAAATAACATGAGTATCACTAGTAGGATTGGAAATGTTACCTGAAGCGGGTGGCAGGGTGTAAGGATGAGCTTTGGAGCGACGAGTATAAACCTGGAGGGGTTTAGGAGTAGGAACCTGAATGGATGGGGAAGTAGGGACCACCAGAGGAGTATCAAAAACAGGGGTAGAGTAAACAGCGGAAGACTCCTCCTCCGATGGTAACAAAGTTCCCTGCACAGTCATAGAAGGCTGAAAGAAAGCAATATGCTCAGCAAAAGTAACATCCAAAGTATGATAAACACGACGACTAGAGGGGTTATAACATCGATATCCCTTAGAAATGGGAGAGTACCCAACAAAAATACACCGAATGGACTTGTCATCAAGTTTAGTGCGGGAAGGACTCTTATCATGAACATAACAAACACACCCTAGGAATAATTGGAAAAAGAACACGACTAGGGTAGACTAGCTGGTGAGGGGTTTGACCATGAAGAATCCTACTAGGAGTGCGATTTAGAAGATAGGTAGCGGTAAGAACAGCAAAATGCCAATATGACTGAGGGACATGCATCCCCCTCAACAAGCAACAAACAACACCCATAAGACTCCTATTTTTTCTCTCCGCAACACCATTCTGTTCAGGTGTGTAAGCACAAGTGAGTTGTTGAAGGACACCTTGTTGGTTAAGACGACTGACAAACTCATTAGACACATATTCTTTAGCATTGTCTGATCTAAGAGCTTTAACCACGACATTAAACTGAGTTTTGACAAGTTGGAGAAACTGTGTAAACAAGGGAAGAACATCCGACTTTCGTCGAAGTAAATAGACCCAAGTGCACCTAGTGTAATCATCAATAAATGTAACATAGTACCCATGGCCTGATAATGCAGTAACAGGTGAGGGACCCCAAACATCAGAGTGAATTAAATCAAACATAGCAGGTGATCGATGCATGCGAGGAATGTAAGAAGTTCTAACATGCTTAGATAAGGAACAAGTTTCACAATGAAAAGTAGAATTTTTGCATGCTTTCATTAATTCTGGAAAAAGATTACATAAATACTGGAAGTTCACATGACCTAACCGGGCATGCCAGGTTTTCACAGACTCAGAACTAAACACATAATGGCCTGATTCAGGCAAGACTTTGACATGCAGACTCGAAACAGTAGAAAGTGGAACCGGAGGTGGATCACCAAAATAGTACAACCCATCGCGCTCATATCCCCTGCCAAAAATCCGCTTTGTACTTAGGTCCTGAAGATAGCAAGAATCAGGTAAGAATACAACAGCACAATGAAGAGATTTAGCAAGGCGACTAACTGATAAAAGATTTAGAGCGAAACGAGGAACATGTAAAACAGACTCTAAAGTAATCTGAGGAGAGAGATGGACAATGCCTTTACTAGTAATAGGAGTATATGAGCTATCAGCAAGGCGGACATGATGAGAAAAAGGGATATGCTTAGTCAATAAACTATACTCACCAGTCAGATGGTCATTGGCTCCTGAATCAAGGATCTAAACAGGAGGAGAAGAACCAGAACTAACATGGTAAGCAGAAGGTATACCTGTAGCCGTAGTCATGGCAATAGAACTCGATTTTCCCTCACGGATAAAAGAAAGAACCTCATCCAATCGTTGAATAAAAGGACTCGAATCAGTAGGAACTCCCCCTGAAGAAGAACTACCAGAAACCTTAGAAAATGCAGTTGTACGAGGTTTACCACCCCCAGATTTACCAACCCGTTTTTTCGGGCGAAGTTCTGGATGCAAAAAGAGGCGAATAGAACGAGCCCATTAAGGAAAGTTGCGCCCATTGAGTAAAATGGAAGTGACCTTCTGAGATGTTGGAAAGTTAGAAAATCCCAAAATATTGTCTATACCGACAGAATCATCAGGCTTCTTGGGAACGACTTCTGAAGGATTTGTTTCTGTCATCACTAAAAACAACACAAACTTAAAAGGAAACAGAACTATATTGCCCGTGAACAGTATCTATGAACAGTACCATCGTGAACAGTGTGATGAACAGTACCGTGAACAGTGTCGATGAACAGTACCGAGCAGAATTTAATAACTGCTAGAAGAGAGGTCTGCAGGGATATCCTACTGCAGAGAAGAGAAGAAAGAGCAGGGATTACCAGCTGCTCATTGAAGAGACATCTGCAGGGATATCCTGCTGCAGATACGAGAAGAGAGGACGCCCGAAGGCGGAGTGGTGGTGATGGTGGTGGTGGTGGTTGGTGCTGGAGGTGGCTAGGGTTTTGTTTCTACAAAGCTCTGATACCAAGTAGAATAATAGATTGTAATGTTGTGATCTCAATGTGAGACCCAACTTGTATTTATAATAGAAATAGAAAGGGATGGGCCTGGCCCAGTACAATATGAGTAGAATTACTAATATTACAATAGATGAAAATGTTGCTTTTGTCTTGATTGACACAAAAGGGCGTCTAAGTATGTATATCAGAAGAGTTTGGCTCAAAACAAGAATTGAGTTGCTCTAACTTTTATGTTTACATACTAATTGTATAAAGATATATTTATCAGTTAACTGTTCTTTATTTGACAGATTTACCTAAAGGTACTTGATAGAATTGAGGACTTCCTCTCAAAATTCATTTGAAAAATATAGTTGACTACATGTTTTCATATTCTGGAAAATCATAACTGGAAAATTCTACACGGTCAAGAAATATGCTTTGAGCATAATTTGCTAGTAAAAAATATCTTGAAATAGATCTTGGCTTGCTTGTAACTATCTTCTGATTTAAATTTATTATATTATTCCCTTCTAATTGAGTGTTTGCTTCTTGTGCATTATAGCCATGAATTGCGCACACCTATGGCTGCTGTCATTGGCTTGTTAGACATTCTCATATGTGATGATTGTCTAACAAATGAGCAGTATGCTACTGTCACCCAGATTCGGAAGTGCTCAACTGCTCTTCTTCGCCTTCTTAATAACATCTTGGACCTTAGTAAGGTGAGATATCTGAGGCCAGTTTGATTGGTTTTGTGGTATGTTATACAGTGGATTCTTAAATATCTACCTTGAAAGAAAAGAAAAATGTTTGTAATGTTGATCGTGTGTCAATTATGAAAATTGGATCTACACCATTTGGTACCAGATTTGACTCTTGTAAGGCAGATACATTATAAGTATCAGCTCCAAGAGCACTCTGAGAATTAACTTGTGAGAGAGGAAATTAATGTAGCCAAGATTTTTCATCATCTACTACAGCAGATGACAAACTCAGGTCAGAGACTAGTTTGTAGGTGGACAAGGGTTTCAATAGGCCAGAGTTATTAAGAAGAAAGGAAAATCTTATGATGGACCTAAAAGCAGGCCTCATTATGCTCAGAAGATCCTATCACCCTTGCATCCTTGCTTTTTTAGCTCATCCATATCTCCATTCAGGGGACCTTGTCTAGATGATGCAGGGTCAAGCTCAAATCGAACCTTTTAATGTCTGCGACCCATTGGTCCTCGTTTCTATGCAAGATCCTCGCGAGGAATTCGACTGTGAATTTGTTGACTACAGTGGTATACATTATACTGTAAACACAGTTTGGATACATTATACTGTGAATTTCGGATGATGAAATTCGATATTCGAGTGGCAATCTGTCGTACTGATCTGAAGTTAATCTCCAATAACTATTATTTTGTTATCAAGCCAAATTATTTTATCTTGCTCCTTGCAATAATTGTAGGTTGAATCCGGAAAGCTTGTCCTTGAAGAAGCTGAATTTGAATTGGGACGAGAACTTGAAGGGCTTGTGGATATGTTTTCTGTGCAATGCATCAACCATAATGTAGAGACTGTTCTTGTTCTTGCTGGTATGGTCACACTAACCCTTATCAGATTTATTTCCAAAGTCTGATGACAGCCATATCTTTACAACTGATCTATCTGGATATTAATCTAAACTCCACAACTTTTTTATTATAACATCAATGTGTTTTTTATTCTGTAGATGATATGCCAAAATTAGTTCTGGGAGATTCTGCCAGGGTAGTTCAAATATTTGCGAACCTCATTAGCAATTCTATGAAATTTACATCATGTAAGTGAGCTTACACTATGCTCCTTTATTGAGTTTTATTGTTACACCATGAACTTTCAAGGTTACTGAGGTTTTGAGGCTGGTTTGGATGATGTCAGCATCTTAACTAATTTAACCCATTTGGTTCACAGCCTGAGCAATTCGACTGGTGTCCTTGTTGTGTCTAATACTTTCTTTTATAATTAAGCAGCAAGTGTAAATCGTTTTTCAAGCATTGTTAGGCTATCCTAAGCGAGAGTGCGCATGTTTCAAGTTGGTTTATGTGTGGTAAAACCTTGTATATAATAAGATGTATTATTTTAATACATTAGGGGTGTGAGAGAGGACCTATGTTGATCACTTCATCCAACTTACTTATAAGCTACAAGGTTAAGTTTTCACCATATGAAGTGCAAGAACCCACCAAGCATAGAAGTATGAAAGAGTATTGACAAAAGTGCGAAAACAACTGGTTTCATCCATATCTTGCCGTTTCTATAAGATCGTGGAATACTTTTTTCCCCAGATGATAACAATTTGTATATGTGATAAAATATGATATAAAACTATGAACAATGAGCTTGTGAGATTTCACGTTTGATTTATTTACAGCAGGACATATCATTTTGCGGGGATGGCGTGAAAGTTTCAATAATGCCATTTATTCTGAGAAGTTGCCTCTTGATCACATGGATTCTCGGTCTTTGCTCAGAACTAAGTCAAGGCAACAGAGAAATCATGCCAACGGAACATCCAATAATGACAACAGAATTATTCTCTGGTTTGAAGTTGAAGACACTGGCTGTGGTATGAATATGTCCTTTGATGTCTAGCTAATCTAACGCATCACATGAACCAACGGATTCTGATAAACATTAACAACTTTTCTTTTCAATAGGAATCGATCCAAACAAATGGGAAGCTGTATTTGAAAGTTTTGAGCAAGCTGACCCCTCGACAACTCGAACGTAAGTATTTGAAAGGTCTACTCTATTCCTAACAATAGTATGATTATACTGGTCACTCCATGTCTATACATTGACTTTGTCTATGTAGTTTGCTTGATTACGAACCTTCCAATCTCTGAACATCTCTTGCATTATATATGTTGCCTAAAAATCGATGGTTATTCTTAGTAAATACCCAACTAAACTTTTTGTGTAGCCTGTGAATCTAAGTGGCCAAGATAATTGGATCATCTCCTCCGCATAAGCGGTGCGCTTAGCGCAAAAAAAGGTGTCATTTTTTCTTAAAATGTCTAGTTCATTGAGCAGCATCCACAACTATCAAACATCAAAACTCCATGGAGTGTGTGTACGATACTAGTCTATTCATTGTAAAGGGCCAATGGGCTAACCTAGAATTTTTTCTTGATTCCAGGCATGGGGGGACTGGTCTTGGCTTATGCATAGTGCGCACCTTGGTAAGTTAAATGTTTAAAGCACTTGAACTCTCATATAAATTTGATATAGTGTTTAGTGTTTACAGAAACAAAATTTGCCGAGAGACAGGAGAAGCATCTTTTAATAAACATCACCTATAGGAAACACTTGATGACAATATTTTGAGGTCCACTTATGCACCAATGTTCGGAATGTATAATTAGATTTCTGTAGGCAAATGTTCCTCGCATACTTTTACAGGATTAATATTCTTAACACGTTGCATATTTCATAAATGTCAAACAGACCTCTTCTCATCTATGATGTCACTCTTCTATGATCATTTCTCATTTTTTCTCGTCTGCCTTATTTCATTCCACATATAGTCTGCTTATTAAGATTTGGCTTTTAAGGTCAACAAAATGGGTGGAGAAATTAGAGTTGTGAAGAAGGATGGTCCAGGTACTGTTATGCAACTATCCTTGGTTCTCAGTTCCCCTGGAGATGAGATTGGATGGAATGATGAAAAGACATATAGCAAACATAGCTTAAAGGTATGTCACATACATTCTGCTGCGTGCTAATTTGCCTCTTATATTTCATCATATTTTTCTTATCCTCTGGCAAACCAAAAGCGTTATTTATGGAGGCTTATGTATTGAAATAAATGTTTAATGGAGTAATGGACTGAAACTTAACCTTCTCACTCATTTATTGTATTTTTTTTTCCTGTCGCATGGAGGGGGTGACAGCCAATACAGACTGGCCATATGATATGAAACTCTATGAATTGATCGATTGATAATATTAATAAGAGAACCAGAGACACAGAGATATGGAAACTGAAGTTCTTCCATTGTATGTAATTACATATCCTTATTACCTTCCTCTTTATATATCCTATAAACCTAAACTTAACAACGGAAACTACTAAAGTACCCTTAACATTAATCATGCTTATCAGGAACTACTCTGTGCTAACATCATACCTGAACTTGTGACCAAGACTTATTTTAACTCTTATTGATAAAATTTGCCATATATGTACCAGTGAGCTTGGTTGTTCAAATAAGCGGACGATTTCATACGTATACCCTCACCTATACACCTAAGTATCCTAGGACCAGATAGGCATTTAATGTAGTACTTGACCAAGTTATATTCAATTGTACATAAGATTCTGAACATCTTATACTTTATCATCTGAATGCAGGTGTTGCTTGCAGTTAATGGAACTATGGGTAGATCTACAATGTCGCAGTGGTTGAGGAAAAAAGGTGTTTGCACCTGGGATGTGTCCGAATGGAATGAACTTACTACAATACTTCAGGAATTCTTTCCTGGAAGCAAAAGAGTCTCCAAAAGTGGCTTCAAAATTGAGTGTTCAACAAGTGAAATTTCGAGAGGTGATGCGCCGGAAAGGAAAAATGTAGGCACTTCAAAGTTTCTGATTGTAATTGATATAGGACTACTTGACCTTAGTACAAGTATATGGAAAGAACAGCTTAAGTTCCTCGACACATATCATGGGATGGCAAAGTTTGCATGGATCCTCAACCATGACACCTGCAATTCTATTAAGATGGATCTTCGGCGAAAAGGATATATGCTGATGGTTAACAAACCACTATACAAAACAAAAATGATTCACATATTGGATGCTGTTATAAAAGAAAGAAATATTGTACTTCAGAGAAAAGGTTTTAAGGCTTCCAGAAGTTCAACAGTAGAAGAGGATTCACACGAATCTTTTGAAATTGATCCATTTCCTTATGATGCTGCTAGCTCAGATGACTCTGATGCATCGGCAGGGGGAAATTTAAATTTTAGTAATGGTGCAGGTCATGTTGGAGAAAGAGTAGTAGAAAGTCCTACCACGCCTTGTACTTCACATTGTAACGGGTTTAAGACTGGCCTAGTTGAGCTCAGCCGGGTGGGTCTTCCAGGAAAGAATGTGAAGCTAGGCTATCCGTTTCTAAGTAAAGCTGCTTTTGATATTGAAGATTCCTTAGACAATTCGTATAATGGAGGAAAGATATCGGCATTAGCAGAACCTAGATGCGGAAGCTCAAAACATAGTCAACATCAAGCGGTCAACAATGATCTTACGGAACAACATAATGGCGATTCATCTAAGGTTGCTTCTAGGCAGAAATCTCTTGAAGGCTTGTATATACTTCTAGCAGAAGACACACCAGTATTACAGAGGGTTGCTACAATAATGCTTGAAAAGATGGGAGCTGCAGTTGTGGTTGTAGGAGATGGACAGCAAGCAGTCGATGCTCTGAAGTCTATGGTAAATGCAGAGCGTAAAAAGTGGGCATTGCCCTTGCAAGATGGTGAAAGCATATCACAAACACAGCTTCGGGAATTTCCAGCATTTCATCTGATCCTCATGGATTGCCAGGTAAACAAGTCGAGAACATGCTACATGTTTTCATAACTGTATTGTACTAAGGTAGGTATTAAGATTGGACTTACCAACATGTGGTATCCTCTTTGGAGGATATCCCAGTAATGACATCTCAAGGTTCAGAATATAAGGTCGTCGCAACTATACGACATGAACCCTGATGATCAATGCAATGTTCAATTTGAACATTGCAGTTTTGTTGCTACATGCATGAGCTAAAAATGCTTATCCTGACTTCAATATTATGACTAGAACATTTGGAAAAAAACTAGAGACCCTTGGTTCTTATTTACGGTATCTTCTTGGACATACATCATGCAGCTTCTAAACCTGTGCTTCTTCTATGATAAGACAGATGCCAAGAATGGATGGTTATGAAGCAACAAAAGCCATCAGGAAGTTCGAGGAGGGAACTGGTTTTCACATCCCTATAGTAGCTTTGACGGCACATGCAATGTCATCCGATGAAGCCAAATGCTTTGAGGTGGGGATGGATGCGTACTTAACAAAGCCAATTGACTGCAAATTAATGATGTCCACCATTATTTCGTTAACAAGGGCGAACGTTTAATATGTTTGCATGAAGGTAGAAAGATGGCACGAGCACTAGCTTACATATCTGCTGGCATGTATTGGTGGACATAATTACTTGGTGTAAAAACAAGTGATTTTTTACGGCAAGAAAAAAGAAGAAGAAAATGATTCTCACTGCATATATGCTGAACTTTAGACAAGTTAAATTAAAGGATTGTTAACAATTGTAAATATTAGTTTGTTCTAAATCAAAGTTCGAAGTTGAAATTATGAAATTTGTAGAATTTAACTTATAGATCTTGTTAAAATTGACTTAATAAATTAAAAATTGGGGTTATTACCAATAATCTTTTTGAATCAAGAAAAAAATCTATTAAAAACTGAATTTGAAAATGTTAATTAGGTATAAATGTGTGTCGAAATTTGTTCAAAAAACTTATTCGGAATTCGAGATTTTAAACAATGCATGTAGCCTTGCTCTGCTTCAATTAGTCAAGCTTATGTTACAGTCTGTGATCTAGCGTTCTCCACCGTCTGTTTTTATTTTTTCTTAAGGTTTGTTTGATAACAGGCAAATGGGTTTGAATTTTGTTTTGGGGCTTTAACTTCTGCACAACAGAAACAGATTTGAAAATATCCCAAAAGGATATACAAGTCAACAAATTCTGGACTAAAATACCTTCTCTAATCATAATATGATCATAAGTCAAATCATATATAGCAGATATGATATACTGAACAAAAAAATAAACTAAACCTAGGGAGTGATTAACCCTAGTGAGAAAGGACAAAGTAGGAAATACACAACAACTTAGCACTGTGATCATAGTTTTAAGACTTGACCGGTTCTAATTTAACCCGACCGATTTGACTCGGGATCGGTGACACCTGGTTCAAAAAATCAATGTTGATTCGGTGTAACATAAAACTGGTTTTAATTACTCTAGAATCGGCCGAGATATCGTTGCAACCGATAGAATCGCCGGTTCAAACTATAACTCGGTCATGAATTAGTTTAATTTCTGATCAAATCCATTAACACAACTAAACCAAACCAAAAAAATCTTAAAAACTTTTGAAATTTTAACGAAGCTATCAAAGATATACCAAAGCTTAGCCTTAGTGAAATCAGAGTTTCATGAGTTCCAATTCGAACTACACATAGATCCAAACTCAAATTTGATGGTTATCCTTGGAAGGAAAAATATTGTGATGATGAGAGATTGGTTTTTAGATACATATAAGCTTGAAAAAAAAAAAAGATTTGGAAGATAAAAGAGACAAGAGACATGATTCAATGCTCTCAGTATCAAATTTAATGATAGACCACTAGATTTTTACTTAAAATAATTATCTAAGTTGAAATTCTTTTAACAGAGAATCAGACCAATATATCTTGAATCAGTGGTTAGAACCGGGATACCGGTTCTTAAAACTACGACTATGATTAAACCTAAAATCAGAAGTCTTTGTCTTTTTCAGCAAGTCAACAAAAACTGCATGTCCTGTTAAAAAAAATGGTTTAATAAGATTGTCCTTTTAGAGAGTTGACTATAAACAGATTGTCCTTCCCACCACCCAAACTATCATTGACTCCGTCTTTCTCAAAAGTTACTTGTTTTGAAAAAGCCCTTGGCCTTGGGATGGCCATCCAAAACCCCTCTTCCCTACCGGCACAAGTGCACAACAACCACTAGAATGGGTATAGTGTAGGCCTTTTAGCTTAAAGGCCAAGTTTTGAAGGGCTTAAAATATAATGGGCCTGGTCACACAGTTTACACCCGTTTTATTAGAAAGAAAGAAAGAGTTAAGAATAGTTGAGTTGCCTAGCTTGTTTCCCAAGCAGCTGCAATCGAAGCTTTTTTCTTCTTCGCAAGAGATCTTGTTTCATTTTAAATCAACTGAAGAAATCGAAAAAATCGAAGAAGAATGGCTCGATACGACCGTGCGATCACAGTGTTTTCACCAGATGGTCATCTGTTTCAAGTAGAATACGCACTTGAAGCTGTTCGCAAAGGTAACGCAGCTGTTGGTGTTCGTGGAACCGATAACGTTGTTCTTGGTGTTGAGAAGAAATCTACTGCTAAGCTTCAAGACTCTAGGTTATCTTTCAATTTCAATTTCTAGATCTCGATTCATTTATTGATTTACTTACTTAAAACCAAACCAAATTGTTTTTGTTTTTTGCTAAGGTTTAAAGTTATTAGGGTTTTATAACTATACATACTTTGACCTATAAATTTTAGAAACTTTTTATAGTTGTAAACCTTACATTATACCGCGTGGGGATTTTTCTATCTGGCATCTTTTTTCTTCTCTTACCGGATCTTTTGAATTATGTTTTTTTTTTTTCCTGTTCTGCAGATCTGTTAGGAAGATTGTTAACCTGGATAATCATATTGCTTTGGCCTGTGCTGGTCTAAAAGCAGATGCGCGTGTCCTTATAAACAAAGCACGAATTGAATGTCAAAGCCATAGACTTACTGTTGAAGATCCTGTAACAGTTGAATATATTACACGCTACATTGCTGGCCTTCAGCAGAAATATACACAAAGTGGTGGCGTTAGACCATTTGGTTTGTCAACTCTGATTGTAGGTTTTGACCCATATACTGGTGTTCCATCACTTTACCAGACAGATCCATCAGGAACATTTTCGGCTTGGAAAGCTAATGCGACAGGGAGAAATTCCAACTCGATGCGAGAGTATCTGGAGAAAAATTACAAGGAAACATCTGGTCAGGAAACCGTTAAGTTGGCAATCCGTGCTTTGCTTGAGGTATATTTCTACTCCATTGTATCTATTATTTTGCTTATTGGTTTATTTTAAGGCCTGTGATTCTCAAATCAATTCGGTCCCACAAAGTCATTGTAGATGGAATGTACATATAATCTCTATTTCTAGCACCAATAGATATAACTTATTTCTTCCTTTGGTGAAATAATCTTTTTAGAAAGGGAGAATCTTGTACAGCGATAGAGTGGCATGGTGAGAGAGGAGCTCGCCTTCACCTAATAAACAAAAAACAAAGTTATGCAAAAAAAGATAGGAAAAGAGCAAAGCTCCTGAATACAGATGCAAGGGAAGCATCCCACACTCCACACTCCACACTCCACATCCCACACGGTGAAACCAATAAGGGAGATGCATCCCACACAACTTAGAATGCGCACTTCTCCATACACCTAATGCCAACTTAGAATGCCCACACTCCCTAAAGTCCATGCACCTGCAAACAGAATGCATCGCTTTACTACCTGCACAGTGCACACCATGGGAAGAGTATCACCTACAACACTTCTGAGTAGTTACCATTCCAACTGCAAAGATGCCCCCTAACCACCCCCTAAGTTTGCTATAGCTCACAAGATCATGGTTTGGGCTTACCCCAGCATCCAGATCTGATTTAAACACACCTACTAGGATGATGATGTGTGATCTACTGATCATATCAAATTATCAATTCCTCTATTGTTGGTACATAGGCTAACCTTTAGATTGTGACCGATTGAAGGTTTCAGCCCTGCTGTTTTCTTTACTACTAGGAGGATGATGTGTGATCTACTCATCATTTCAATTCCTCTATCGCTGGTACACACCCTTGATAACCGTTAAATTGTGACCGATTGAAGGTTTCAGCCTTGCTGTTGTCTTTACAACCCCCTTCACCGAGAAAAAAAAAATAACAACCTCCATAACAATCATGTAAGGTGTAAACCTTTCTGGCTTTTTTCTTTATTTGGTTGATAAAACATTTCTTTATTCATTCAAAATAAATCCCAGAAAACACATGGTCCACATCTACCGCTTGCATTTGCTGTTACACATAAATAGCCCTCCCATTACAAATGTCATCCCTGATCTGTCTTTGTTTCATTCCAACTTGCTCTGTCTGAGTCCTACTCATGGCAACATGTTGCTTTGTTAGTGCCAGATCCACTCTTCTGAGCTGAAGATTTGTTTTTCCTTATCTAATAGTATATCTTGAGAGTTCTAGACGAACTGGATCTTGGTGCATAGTCTCTGTAACATGGACACACCATATTGTCAAAAAATCTATATGTTGTCGTGGGTCAGACATGAAGAGATACATGCTGATAAGAATATGCACGTGTCTTTATGCCTAAATCATGTTTTAGTTGGAAATTCTCAATATTTTTCTCCATATCCAAGTCTTTTAAGATGCGGTATCAGGCACTTTGTAGCCTTGTCTGGAAGTGATACACATACATAACCGTCTCACTGTCGCTTAAGATAGAGTTGATATCATGGGTTGGGACCAGTCTTATTGTTGAGGGACTAATAGTCTGGTGTCTATGCACTCAAAACCAAAAATACATTTTGCTACGCAGATTGGTTTGGATCTATGCAGTTAGAGGCTCAGGTGACACCTAGGCTCTTGGGGGGTGAGCCTAGAGCCTAGTATATCCACCTTTTTTACTAAATTACATATAAATATATAATAATTATGTAATATAGATTCTTATAATCATAAGTTCACATTTGAGTACTTGACTAACAAATAATATCAGAGAGGCATAGACACATCAAATAATAATATATCAGAGAGGCATAGACACATCAAATAATAATGAACAAGGAAAGATGAAGAAGATGTGTAAGATGTAGATTATGGGAAGAAGCAGAGGCAAGAGGAGAGAAGAGTGGAAAAGAGGAATCAAGAAGACTATTATTAGAACCTAGATCTCTCTCTTGGGCTTATTTATTATGTTGGGTTTAAGTAAAATTTGGAAAAAACCTGGACCAAATTGTTAAAAACACTTAACACTGGACCCAGAGCCTAGGCTCACGCTTGAGCCTAGTGCTAGACTCACCTAGGCGACCAAAAGCGAAACTGAGCCTAGCACACCTGAGCACCACCTACAACTAAGCACCATACTTCGTTTTTAGCCTAGGCTCAGAGCCTAGGCGCGCCTGTGACTGCATAGGTTTGGATCTCTCTGATAACCGTAGAAGTGCCTACATGCTCGCGTCCATAAAGGGGCAGAAGCGGTCCCGACGTCGATGGTTGTGGTTATTTAGTTGTGTGATTATTTCTCCGTTCATTCCAACAGCTCTGGCTTCTCTGCTGATATAATATTAAGTACCTGTTCAAAAGCCTAACTCTCATCCATCGCTATCACATTACTATTAGGCTGCTGAATCCTCTCAGATACAGCAGCAGAATCTGAATTGAAGTTGTTCAGGATTACTTTTAAAAGAGGTACGGTACTGGCCGCGTTTTTTGATCTGGTAGCGTCATCGTGGTGTTCGTTTTTAAATGTTGGGGACTATTTCCTTCTCTTTTGTGGGAGAAAGGGTTTGATCCCACCCACCATCTCTGCTGTAGCCTTCTTCTTTGATAGTCACAACCCCACTAGATGGAGATGTGGTGCCATCAACCTCCTTTACCATATCAGTAAACACTTGTGGTGGCTGAGATCTTGAACTAGCTTTTGAACCTTCCACCTCAACAAAATTGAGCGAGCACAATATCCTTGTCTCAACAACCGTCAGCAAGCTGATCTGCTCTGATCTGAAAGGCCACCATCTGTAGCGCTTCAACCCCTTTTTCGTTGATTCTCACATGTCAAAACGCCCCTAGAATTAATGTGTGGTCTAGTGGGTTGCTGGTGATCGCAGGCAGAGGGAGATGTGGTGCCATCAACGTCCTTAAGTATATCGGAAAACATGTGGAGGGTCTAGTTCTGGAATTAGCTATGAGTTTTTACTTTCCACTTCAGGCATGATTGAGTGAGGTTTTAAATTCCTTGTCCTGAAATAATAGGAACACCACATCTTGCACAGGGAATGAGATACCTGTGGTAAAGAGTATTTAGGTTCCAATAAATGGAATTAAGACCCAAATAGAATCCATCTATCGGTGGTTGAATATTACCATTTCTCTGCACATCTCAAACAGTGGAAGACCTCTGTTGTCTCTACTACCTCGGCATCGGAGAGACGATGTAGAGTTGCCCTCAAAAAGCATGGTCTGGTGGTGGTGTTTGCCAAGTTACAGTCCCCAACCCTCTTCATGTTTCTTCTGGTATAAACATGATTATTGGTGCTTTTTCTTTTTGATTGCATCACGTCTCTAAAAGACAATGAAACTCCTTATAAAGAGCCTCTACAAGCAAGAGCCAGACCCATCATCAGCAAAGGCCTTAAGATTTTGAATAACTGAAAGAGCTTCACCCAAGTTTACCGCAGGTGCTTCATGTCAGTTCTTAGCATTGGACAAAATAAATATGAAAAAAATGGTTGCAGACACTGATGTAACTGATTTTGTTTTTTGTAAATTTGATTTTTTTGTATTAGTTAAAATGTGATCATGTGCCTGTACGATTGTCTGAGGTCTGCTTACCAATGTTGTGGAGTAAAACTTGAAATGGGTTTTTTTTCGCACCTGACGAAAATGTTTAATGATTCTTATATTTTTACTCTTAGGTTGTTGAGAGTGGAGGAAAGAACATAGAGGTTGCTGTTATGACAAAAGAACATGGGCTGCATCAGCTGGAGGAAGCTGAAATCGATGCCATTGTTGCTGAGATTGAAGCAGAGAAAGCAGCAGCAGAGGCTGCTAAAAAGGGACCTGCTAAAGAAACCTGATCTGGCTCATCTCGTTATACTACCCGGGCCTCTTCCTGGTTTGTTTCTTTCCTTGGCTTTGGGGTTATCAAGAAGGATATTATGGTCTAATATTACATTTGAAGTAGCCTATGTTGACAGTTTATATGAGCTCTTAGTTATAATCTGTTGGCATTTATGTTTTAAAAGTGCAACACAATTTTAACAATCAAAAGTGAGGCCCCAATTTCAGAACTCTTAATGAAACACTGTTGGAGAGCGATTTGGTTGCACTATTTTCTCTCTTTATTGTTCTACGTCGTCATTCAATTATCTGCCGTCATTTTGATGAAATGGACCCATCTTTTAAAATTACTATTATCCATATAGTCCTGAACACCTGATACCCATCTCGGATCTCGGAGGATGTCAAACCCAAGGTAAGATTCTTAAAAATCTGATAACTGACCGGGTGCAGATGCTGAAAAGGAGATTTTGACAGTGAGTATAGGGCAGCTGTGTATTTTCCATTTTGAAGGAGCCCTCTTTGTGGTTTCAACGAGTGGATGAAACCATCTCCTTCTCGTCACAGCAGTATTGAAAACATTGCAGTAGTGCAACTGGTGGCCATGGGGATGGTTCCATCATATTATTTTTCCCAAACATCCCACCTTCACAATACAGTGATATGAATATTTTATAGGTTTACTAAAAGCAGCAAAACTCAGCTGGTTGATTATTCTGCAAAACTGAAACTCAGTGTTGTTCGTTGCTACCCAAATGTTCCCCCATCTTTTTTGGGGAAGGTAATGTACACTGCCCGTAGCAACACAAAGTTTGAATGATGAAAATGAAAAGTTAAGGGGTTCAATGTCAGTTGGAAAATTGTAGCGTATGGGTATGAGTGATCATTATTTTATTTATTTATTATTTTTAGTGAAACCTATTAACGATCATCAGTGATTAGTTTGTGCATTGATATTGCAGCTGAAATTATCTTTTGGCATGTGTTTCCATAGACTTGGTGTACGTCGGGGTGATAAAGGGCCTTGACACTACTCTGTTATTGCTGTGAAAAGAAAAAGTCCAAATGTCAATAACCTTCAATATGGGACAAGGTGCTTTTGCTAATGCAGTGCAGCAGCCGTAACACTAGTATCCAAATGACTTGTAATCTTTTATTACTAGCAGAAAGTCAGAAGCTTACCATTAGTGACATTAGATTGGACTTTTTGCTTCAGATAATCATATCATTTATTCTTAGAGCAAAAAACACGAAAAAAAAAAACAAAACCTGGACAATAAAAATGCCCATAGGAATGTTCATTTGAAGTCAAAAACATGTTTGGAAATTCTGTTTCTTTTTCTCGCAATGGGTGACTTTTTGGTTGGTTTGATCTTTATGCCTATTCTGATACCTTGAACCTTTTTAATTTGTAAGATGCAAACTAAAGCAATACAATATTTAAAAAAAAAATTATTCAAATTTCTGATTTCTTGAACCAATATTGGTATGTGACTGCTGAGTGTTCATTTGGCTGGCCGCTGGTCACACCAAGAATTCAGGGTTTGGCTAGCCACTTGCATCTAAGCATGGTACACTTTCGAAGCTTTGATGCGTGATAATGTCCATTCCAATTTCCGTACCCATTGAACCAACTTGGAGAATCGCAACTTCACCCTGGCCAACGGAATCACAGCACACAAATGTTAACATCCAAAACACAAGCTCCAATAGCTTTTGATATGAAATTTAGTACTTTCTCAATCCATTGTTCACACATGAAACACATTACTATTAAGTTATCAGTCCCATTTTGATTAGAAGTTACCAATTGTACTCTTGAATCTTGATATGACATTATGCACCCCTCATTATTTCCACATCTAATCAATTTACTATGAGACTGATATAAACCATTATTCTACATACACACAGTGATTTTTCTCTTTTCAGGAATGAAGTAATTGTACTTTGATATACACAGATTCATTATCCAATTCGTTGGGGGATTGAATGCCATAGATGATAGACATGCATGTCAATGAGTCAGCGTTACAAGTACTAAACAGCATTTATAACTGAGACCATCCGACAATCTGATCCAACAACTAGTTTGATCTGCATGCATGATGTATATATGTCCAACCAATCAAAAGCAGCCACGTGGCACAGTCATTCAACCATCAGGTCGCCATGATCCCTACCTGCTAGTAGCTCGACCGCAACGACTCGACCACATAACCAGCAACGACCTGCTTATACACACGTGCTCTCATTCAATGCACAGAATATCCTCGTCAGTTACATAATTAATTCACAGGGATGATCCTCGTTCGTTACACAATTAATCCTCATTATGATGACGGAGAATCTGCAAGATCCATGATCCACGCCTTTCCACCTTCTATATAAACAGAACTACGATGGCTTGATCTCTAAGTTCAATCCCCACGAACTAAAGTACGTAGGCAATCTCAATCTCAACGAGGTGCAGCCTCCCCGATCCAAAACTTCCCCTTTGGTCAAGTCTCCCAACGACCTGATCTTGTAAGTGCATTAATCTAGAAATAGGTTAATACATTTGGCGCCGACTGCAAGGAATTCGATATAATCGAAAAACCCAAACCCTCCCACCCAAATCAAAATCACTCATTCAAATGGTTACCCAAGAGTTAACCATCCAGGATCTACATGAACAAATCACTCGTCTGCAGGAAGAGAATGCACGTTTGAAGCCTGCACAAACCGTCAGCCTCGCACAAGGAGCAAATGGTGGACATGGAGTCATTCCTGTTGATGACTCCAACCAGAAGTACGAGCAACTCAGCCAACAGTTAGCAGAGTTCAAAGCCTCTCAGGCTATTTTACACCATTCTAAAAGCCACACCGCGGAGCAACTTGTTGTCCAGTCCCTCCAGCAGTTCCAGGAGTCTCCTTTCTCCAAGGAGATCCTTGAACATGATTTGCCAAACAAACTCAATGCCCCCAAGTTCGATCAATATGCAGGAGTCGGAGATCCTACCGACCACATCAAGGGATTCCGAAAATCCCTTCCTCTCATCAAAGAGGATCACCTTCTGTGTTTACTATTCCAGTCCAGCCTCACCGGACCTGCTCTTGACTGGTTTCACCGTTTGAAGCCAGGATCCATCAGCTCGTTTGTCGAGCTCGAAAAACAGTTTGTCATCTTCTACATCCACAACAAGAAGCGCCCCGTCACCATCGATTCCATCTTTAAAGTTAAGCAGCAAGATGGTGAGTCACTAAGCACTTTCTTTGCTCGTTTTAAATCTGAACTGCATTCAATTCAGGATTTTGCAAAGGAGCATGAAACCTTCGCAACCATCGCATTCTCTCACGGTCTGATCCAGGGGTCCGACCTTCACAAATCTCTAGCCATGAAGCGACCTTCATCCCTAGACGAGCTCTACCTAAAGGTAGACCGTTACATCAAGCTCGAAGAAGCCCTCACTGGAAGGGAAAAGAATCATGTAGTCAGCAACGTAGAGTCTGGCTCCACCAAGCGACCTCGATCTGATAGCAAGAGGTTCAAAGCAAAGTCGTTGCCTACTGAGCAGCGAGAGTATCACCGGTTCACAAGACCAGCCGGTTACATCTATGAGCGAATCAAGCACAACCATTGGTGCAAGATTCCTACCTTCACACAGCTGGAGGATACATCTGGTCGACCGTACTGCAAAGTCCACAAGGTACGGTGTCATCAAACAGATGACTGTCGCGTTCTGAAACGCGCTTTTCAAACATGGGCCGATGAGAAAAGGCTCAACAATTGGATCCTCGGCGGACAAGAGGATTCCACAAGCAAGCGGGCGAGGAAGGGATCTAGAACCCCTCCCCGTTCACCAAAGCGAAGTTACAGCAAGGCCAGAACGGCCTCCGCAAGTCCTGTCCGCAGCAGAGGGCGAAGCCTCTCCCAACGTCTAGGTCCAACAGGCGACCTACGCGACCAGCTCAACAAGAAGGTCGCAAACAAGATTGACAGCGACAGTGAGTCGGAGAGTCATGTCGTATACATGATCTATGAATCCAACTCCACCCCCCTGTCAAGAGATAAGAAGAGACGAGTAGACCATCTTCATCATGTCTACTCGATTACTGGTAAAGCAGCGCGCTCCAACATCCCTGCGCGCCAGGAAACAGACATTACTTTTACGGAAGACGATCTCAACAAGGTCGTTACTCCTCACAATGATGCCCTGGTTGTCGAGCTAAGGATAGCCGACTATGTTATCAAGAGGGTACTCATCGATCCAGGCGCATCATGCAACATTCTCATGTACAGAACCTTCAAGGACATGAGGTTACCCGATTCAGTTCTCATCCCCGATTTCACCCCCATCTTAGGCTTCAACAGTTCAAGAGAGGATCCTAAGGGTGAGATTCTGTTGCCCGTCATTGTGGGCCGTAAGGAAGATAAGGTCGTCGTCACTGCCAAGTTCAGCATCCTCAACATTGCCAGTAAGTATAATGCGATTCTGGGTCGAAAATGGATCCATGCCATGAGAGGTGTTCCGTCAACATATCATCAAGTTTTCCGCTATCCCGGACCTCATGGGATAATGGAACTTCGAGGCAACCAGAACGCCGCACAAGAATGTCATGGAATTATCGAAGCTGTGGCGCCTACAAAGCCATCCACCTCTGGAACCAAGGATGCTGACATCAAAGGGAAGAGCCCAATCTCATCAGAGGCTCGAGAGGGCGACAACAAGTCCAAGAACGCTTCAAAAGAGAAGACCGACGCTACCAAATAGCAACTACAGAAGGAGCCAACGAGCTCAACCAAACTTAATCTCGGAAGCACTGATCCAGGAGTACGTGTGAACCTTGGGTCAGAAGATGACCCGAGATATGTCTATGTAGGTGCAGAGTTAGAAGGAGATAAGTTCCATAACTTTGTAAATTTTCTTTCAACTAATAAAGATGTTTTTGCTTGGTCGTATATCGATATGCCTGGAATAGATCCATCAATTGCATGTCATAAACTGCGCGTCAATCCGAGTTATCGACCTGTCAAGCAAAAACCAAGAAGGCTCGCTCTCAAGTTTCACGAAGCAGTCAATGAAGAAATCAATAGAACGCCCAGCCTCAGCTTTCTGTACAGAAGTCATATAGGCCTTCTTCAACGACTTCCTCCTCTCGAGCTCTTCCTCAACTGTTTTTGGACCACCTTTGGGAATAAAATGTTCCCTTAGGTGAGGCAAGAGCTTTATCTTCCGTTTGTCAGCCAAAACACCAAAACAGTTCAAAGCTGACTGCAGATCGTTCTTCCTCAACAAGTGATCGTCCCTGCTAGCTGCAACAAAGATGCAAAATCATCAAGTCCAGAGACAGGAAAATCATCTAATGTCCTCATACTAACGACCAGAAGCTTACGAGCATCATTTCTAGTCACATGACGCAACTGGGTACTCCCTTCAATGATCGACCCAGTAATCAGCATGGGATCTTTCCACCATGGCTCGCTACTTACCGGATAGATCAAAGGCAAACGTTCTGGCCTAACTTGCATGTTATAGCCGGAAAAATCAGCCTTTGAAGAACGTTTGAAGCTGAAGTGGTCCAATACATCACTTACAGTAATGTTCCACTTATGCAGCTTATTCAGGTCATCACCCTCATATTTCTCCAGAAATTGCCATTCATCTGGCAGGGGGCTCGACCAATAGCATTCAACAGGTCGACCACCAAACAAGACAATGACAGCCTCAGCCCAGCCCGGAATTGGGCCAAGGTAAATACAGTAGAGAAGGGATTTTTAGGTCGATAATCAGAAGAAAGTAAACGTTCCCCTAAAAATCTAATCTCCAAATGCTCAATCGAGCTAAGCCCATAGTGCTTCCTAAATGCAATATGCCTATTTACATACTTCATGTTCACTACCCTACACATTGAACCATCGTCTCCCTCCACCATTTCTTCGTCAGATGTGTCCGCCCCATGATAGTCGCTACTCTGGGGGCTATCAAGTTCCACACCACGATTGGGAGACGAGGTTTCAGATTGAGTCCTTTCAGACTCATACTCCTCACCGCCACCACCACTCAAGTTATCATTTTGAGAGTCACTAGCGTCAGACATTTCTCTCAAGCAACAGAAAAGAAAACAGAAGATGAAAGAAAAGAAGGACAAGAAAACTAACCTCACGAGCTCTCAAAGTTCTTCAGATCGCAAGAGAAAAGCGGCAGCAATTCAAATGAAGGCGAGATAGGTAAACCCTTCTCAAGAGAACTACAATTTAAATACCGAAGCACAAGTACTCCCAACCATCGGTTCGAAACAGGTGAACGGCTGAGATCGATCATAGAAACCATAACAATTGCAGTTATTTTCCACTCACAAAATGATTCACATCCACCGTCGGATCAACCCACGTACGTGCCACGCAAAGACTATATCAAGCAAGAAGTGCGTCAGTTGTCATAACTGCACAGCTAGCTGCTCGAGGAAAATCCTCCACTTCCCCGTAAGAGCGCCATGATTAGTACAGACAGGCCTGCATGACTGCCACGTCTGCAAATTCAAAAAGTAAACTACAAATCAGCATCGATCAGAGTTCTTAGTCTTTTCAGCCCGACTTATCAGCCGACCTAAAAAGAGGGGGCTTATGTAGGGGTACTACATACTCCAACCAATCAAAAGCAGCCACGTGGCACAGTCATTCAACCATCAGGTCGCCATGATCCCAACCTGCTAGTAGCTCGACCGCAACGACTCGACCACATAACCAGCAACAACCTGCTTATACACACGTGCTCTCATTCAATGCACAGAATATCCTCGTCAGTTACATAATTAATTCACAGGGATGATCCTCGTTCGTTACACAATTAATCCTCATTATGATGACGGAGAATCTGCAAGATCCATGATCCACGCCTTTCCACCTTCTATATAAACAGAACTACGATGACTTGATCTCAAAGTTCAATCCCCACGAACTATAGTACGTAGGCAATCTCAATCTCAACGAGGTGCAGCCACCCCGATCCAAAACTTCCCCTTTGGTCAAGTCTCCCAACGACATGATCTTGTAAGTGCATTAATTTAGAAATAGGTTAATACAGTATACGATTCAACAACTACTACTACTACTACAACAACAAACTAACAAAGGTGCATGATCAGAAAGACAGAAACTACACATAATAAAGTCAATCTTTAGTCACATGTTATGCTTTACCGACAGCCACAAAGATATGTGGAATGTCATTCTGAATGTGGAGGCAGTGAGGAAGAAGGTAGAGAGCCTAATTAGTACCACCAGATTGCATTAAATGAGGAAGAAAAAGATATTAAATTGTTACAGATATAGACATACTGTGGTCAATCAAATTCCAAAAACCGGCATTGCCCAATCAAATTTTCCAGCAACACTTTCATGCAAAAATATCTGGCAGAGCCTTAGAACATCTCCAATGCAAATCTGGACGACAGTTGACAAAGAATGAGAATTCTGAAATGCTAATCAGGAAAGTTTGTGTGGTTTTCTTTATCAATAAAATGAGAATTTTATAAAAAAGAAAAGTAATACTGTAATATGTAGTATAAAACTCAACCTGTTTTGGCAACGTTCATAGCACCATTTACAATGTGAAAGAGGTTGTGTCGAAACTGTGGTGACAGACACCCGATAGAATATTGTCATTACTATTATATATATATATACCTAGACATATATATATATACCTAGACACCTAGTGTGTTTACTAGACACACAGATTTGAGATTGAATGTCACAATCAACTAACACAAAAACAACTTATCCACAGGCTTCCTCATCTGCTTCTCCTAACTCTTTCTTGTTTCACCTGGATCTCATTTTCTAATTAACACATTGTCCACCATGCACTCCTGTGGTGCAAAGTCCAAACGTCCGTACCCACGTTTTGTGCACATTATATGCACTTATATGCGCATATGCACATTTTTACACTTAAAATCTTGTGTACACATTCTGTTCACATATAAAAGTCTGTACAAATTTCTTTCAATTCACTTACAACCTTATGTACACTATAAGCGCAAAATATGCATGTTTTGTGCTCAAATAAGCATCTGTGCACATTCTGGGTACAAATAAGCGTTTGTGCAAGTTATGTACGGGCAATTATAAGCGTTTGTGCACATTTTGTGCACTTATAAGCTTGTATACACATCTGTGCACATATAAACGTCTGTGCACATTGTAAGCAGTTACAGGTGTATGTGCAAATTTTATTCACTTATAAGCTTGATTCTTGTATTTCTACTAGTTCTTTTTATGATGGTAGTGATGGTTCATCTTTGATCAATGAACTTGAACCATCCAGTGACTTTTGGCAGATTAAGTATCTTAAGGTTCTTGATGAAAATCTAAAACTTAAGGATACTATCAAGGAGTATGATGAAGTCCCTTGTGTCCTCAAAGTTCGTTTTGAGGAAGGAATTGACCTTAGGAAAACTTAGTAGAACACTATGAAGGACAAAGGCTTATGTTGGATAATAGTATTAAAAGCTTGAAAATGAACTTTCATCTTGGAGAACCAAGTGTGAGACTCTCTATTGATCTTGTTTAAACAAAGAAGAACTTAGAGGATTAAAAGCTCATAGTACTAGTCCAATCCTTCAACCCCAAGGTACCTAAATTTGTCAAACCTACAACGATTTCTTCTCTTTGATTTCCTATTCAAGAAAATAATAATGGTAACTCTAGTCCTCAAAGCAATTCTACTAGTTCTCCGAGGAAAGGTCGATATATGTCAAAGAGAGTCCTTGTATGATATAGTTGTGGAGTAAAATGACACACTTTCATGTGTGTGATTATAACTATTGAGAGTATAAGAGAGGTTTGGTAATTCTCATATTAGGGTTTAATAGGTCTTTATATATAGGCAATCTTGCATCTTTATCTGTAACAATGCATTATGATAATCTTCTTCCGCTTCTCTACATGGTATCAAAGCGGTTCAGTCTTGGGAGGTCACGGGTTCGATTCTTTGCAGCAACATTTTAAAATAAATATGTTGCTGAGGGAGAGTATTTGTGGATCCATCCCCATGTTTGGTTAGGACTGTGGGCCTAACCATTTGTACGGCCCGTGACCCAGTTGAGAGTGTGGCAAAGTCCACCTCCGTGTTTGGTTAGGTATGTGCCTACCAATTTATTTGGTATTCCAGTTGATATACATTGTGGTAGCCTCCCCCTACAAGTTCTAGCTTTTAAAAAAACTGGTTTACAACATGGTATCACAAATACTAGGTTAGATCTTGGGTTTAAGAAAAAAAAAATAATCTTTCAAAAGTTGCAGAATTTCTGCGCAGTTTTGTTTTGTTGATCGGATGAAACTCTTTCTGTTTTTCGATCGTCTTGAAATTTTACAGATTGTCAAGATCATTATGGTGAACATTATGCGAAATTTTCATGATAATCCAACGATTGGATGTTGATATATTTATAAAATCGTATCACCGTTCATTATCGGGTTTTTTCTGCTTCCGTCAGATTTCGTTGATTATTTTGATTGGTTATAAATTCCTTGCTTTTTAATATTTCAAATTTCATTCTCGCCTTCATACTCCTTCAATTGTTATTCAATGTTGATTATTGATGATATAATTTGGATATTCAAATCTCGTTCTCTTTGTTCAAATCACAATTTCTTCTTCATTTATTAAAATTTGTTTGTTTCAACAATATTCTTGTTGGTCAAGTTCTTCATCATCGTTTCCCCAATTGTTTGCTTTCGTTTCTAGAAAAGCAATTTTCTTATGCCATAGTTAAGATATTATTGGCCTTTTTTTGTTCCCTACACAGCTACTTGTTTGTTTTGCCCATAATGGGCTTTTTTTTCGGGTTTCGGTCTTGCCATAACTGATTTTCTTGTTGCTGTTGTTTCGGAGCCTCTTTTCTCATTATTGGGTGCTCATTTGAAGATGATGTGTGCGGCTGAAGTTTGGAAATTGAGATTTGTGGGAGTGTTGAATTTGTTATTCTTAAGATATATGTATTTGCAAGCCTGAAATATACAGAGTATGTATATTTCGGCTTGGGGGGGAGTATTGAGAGTATAAGGGTGGTTTGGTAATTCCTGTATTAGGGTTTTATGATTATAGTTTAATAGGTCTTTATATATAGGCAATCTTGCCTCTTTATCTGTAACAATTCATTATGATAATCTTATTCCGCTTCTCTACAATAACAATGTTTTTTCTTTTTCTAAACAAGTACAACATATAAGAAGAAGAATAAAAATGCTAGAAGTAGGTATCCTCCTAAATCTCAAGAAAACTCTTCTAATAGCGAGAATGTGTGTTCTCTTAAATCCAATAACCTTTTTCAAAAATCGTTTCAAAATTATATTGGATTAGAAAAGAAGCCATTCCAATTCTCAATAGTATGACTATAAATATTCCTCATTTATTTGTTTGCTACACTATTTGAGAAATGTAATGCTAAAGCATTTGTTGATATGACCATAAAAGGAGTACATTAAGAGGATGAGTCTTAGTAACTTGATAGTTGATGCACCCATCACATGACCGGAAAGAAAGATAGTCTTTCAAACTATGAATCATTGTCGGACATGAGTGTTCTTTTTGGTGATGGGAATATGGGCATAATTAAAGGTGTTCTTTCAAACTATGAATCATTGTCGGACATGAGTGTTCTTTTTGGTGATGGGAATATGGGCATAATTAAAGGTGTTCGCAATCTTTGTATAAAGGGACTTTCTAATGTGGAGAAGATTTTTCATGTTGAATGTTTAAGGATGATCCTCTTTAGCATTGGTCAATTTTGTGAAAATGGTTATCAAGTCTCGCTCTCTAAGGAGTGTTGTGAGATTCTCTTGAATAATACAGTCTATCTTGATGGTGTGAGAGATACCGATGGTTGTTTTTCGGTAAATCCCACTTCAATTGACTTGCCTTGTCCTTTGACTAGTACTAGTATTGGCTTCGTTTCTCATGAGCTAATGGATCGATATTTTTTTATATGGCCTCATGAGTGTAACAACCCGACCTATATCACCACCGGTATTGTCCCCACTTAGCCACTGCGGACGTCCGATAGTGTGGGGTTTTATGGGCAGCAACCTGCTTCCCAGGAGGTCACCCATCCTGAGACTACTTAAGGGTGGCAATCAGACCTGGTGACCCGAAACCCGACCTGAACCTGACCTGATTTGGGTCAGGTTTGGGTATTGGAGGAATTTGGGCTGATCAGGTTGACCCGACCTAACCTGATAGTATATCAGGTCAGGTTCAGGTTTTCCTTACAGACCCATCAGGTCGACCCGAACTTGACAAATTTTTTTTTTTTTGGTTTTTACCCTTTTATTTTTCTATCACTCTGCGGCTCTCTCTCTCTCTCTCTCTCTCTCTCTCTCTCTCTCTCTCTCTCTCTCTCTCTCATGGATCGAATTTCACTCTTTTGGTTCTTCTTCTTCATCTACTGTCTACTTCGTAAACCAACAAAGCTATTTCAGATTTGTTTTGATTTGTTGAATCTTTCTACTCGACTGAATTTGTTTAATTTTAAGTCAGACCCACTTGATTTTTTGCTAAAAGTTCATTGTGGGTTAAGTTATACTTTGATTAATTAGTGTTTCATGGCTTGGTTTTGAGCAAAATCCACTTCACATTCTTTTTTATTTTGATTTTAGTTTCACTACAAAAATATTGCAAAGAAAATCTTGGTTGATTGTCACGAAGAATCCAATGGAAGGAAGCATCAGTAATTGTGATTTTCTTGTTTAGTTCTATTGAAAATAGTATGTAATATCTTGCTCCTATTGTCTACGGATCGATTTTAACAACTTATGAAAAAAGAAGGAAGGGGGTTTGGGTCTTAGAGATCTTAAAACAATGAACGACGCACTAAGGGGGAAGTGGCTGTCGTGGTATGGGAACGAAGATAATGTGTTATGGAAGGATGTCATCGATTCCAAATACGGGAGGGGAGAGAAAGGGTGGTGGGCCCGAGCCGTTAGACAAAATTTTGGGTGCAGCCTATGGAGAAGTATAATGGAGTTGTTTCCTTTTTTCAGTCAAGGTATTCAATGCAATGTTGGAGATGGAGGTAGAACCAGTTTCTGGCTTGATAAGTGGTTGGTGGATGAGCCTCTCGCCAATCGATTTCCACGACTCTATAATCTCTCTAATGCAAGGCAATGTACAATTATAGAAATTGCTACTAGAGGAGAGTCTATTAGCTGGGAGCTGTAGTGGAGAAGACAGAGGTTTGCATGGGAAAAAGAAGTGAAAGAATTGCAACAGTTACTGCTGAGGGTGACGTTGGATGAGGAGGAGGACAAATGAAGGTGGAAGTGGGATAAAAGTGGAAGCTTCACTGTAAAAAATTATTATGATACGCTGAAAAAAGAGACCGGTAGAGTGAATGGTGAAGCTGTAACCTCTTTCCCTATTAAGTTGGTTTGGAAAGTAGACATCCTTGCTAAGGTAAAATTTTTCTTCTAGACTCTTGTTCTTAATCGCACCCTTACAGGTGATAACTTGCTGGCAAGAGGAATGTTGGTTCCATCAGTGTGTAAGGTATGTTGGTTGGTTAATGAAAGTATATCTCATTTGTTCCTTCACTGCCCTATGGCGCTGAAAGTCTGGAAAAGTTTGACAAAGCCTTATCCTGACATGTATGCAACTTTAATGGTTACTGACTCTGTAGAAGATTGGTTAAAGGTGTGGCCAAGGGGTACAACGCAAGAGTTGGGTAAACGAGTATGGAAGTACCTACCATATGTTGTGATTTGGATCCTATGGAAAACTAGAAACAACATGGTATTTAAGGGAGTAAAAGTGGAGGAAGATAGGGTATGTAAGGAAATCAAAGCAACTGTGTGGTACTGGTGTGCTAGCTGGAGAAAGAGGCAGAAATATAGGTTTATGTCGCTGCTGGAGGACTGGGAAGGGGTTCTCAATGGACATGTGATTTCTATAGACTAAGTGCTCTTATGTTTCCTTCGTTTCTGTTCATAACCTGACGATGCACCATCTTGGTGCAGGCTGATCAGGACTGTAATCTTTCTTTACAGTTTATAATAAAATCCTATTTATCAAAAAAATAAATAAAACATACGATGAATTCATGATCATCAATTTTGAATTTTTGATGATTCATTCTATTTTGTTGATAAGTTTTGGTTGTATACTTAGATATATTAAGTCATCATGTATTCATGTATTCTTTATATTAAAAAAAAAGAACAAAAAATTTGATATTAAAAAAAAAAAAAAAAAAATTCAGGTTTTCAGGTCGACCCGAATCTGACCTGATAACCTGACAGGTCAGGTTCAGGTTTCACTTTTGGAGGAAAAAACGTTCATCAGGTCAGGTTTAGGTTTGAGGGTTGAGACGCGATAACCCGACTGATCCGACCTGATTGCCACCCCTAGACTACTCCCACTCGAGCGCGCTTAACTCCGGAGTTCTTTCGAACTCTGGAGCCAAGTGAGCCCAAAAGGCCTCAATGATAATATATGACAGATCTATACCTATATTCCAATGTTAGGACATTCCCCTCTTAGGTGTCGTAGGACCCACCCCCTTGACAAACCACCTGCCGACCCGGGGTGTTACAATCCCACCACCTTAGAGGAGAGGCATCCTCGGCTCTGGAATATATAGCCCAAGATCTCCGACGTTCCCTGTCCCTCGCAAGACGAGTACCCGGCGTAACTATCACCCCTTCCTGGGCTAGGCGCCTTTCCAACATACTCTCCCACCCTCGACAGGTAAACCCTTGTCGGCTCTGATTCCATTTCTAATGACCCGACCTATATCACCACCGATATTGTCCCCACTTAGCTACTATGAACGTCTGGCAGTATGGGGTTTTATGGGCAACAGCCTGCTTTCCAGGAGGTCATCCATCCTAACACTACTCCCACCCGAGCACGTTTAACTCTGGAGTTCTTTCGAACTCTGGAGCCAAGTGAGCCGAAAAGGCCTCGGTGATAATATATGACGGATCTATACCTATATTCCAATGTTAGGACATCCCCCTCTGATACCAATCTGTAACAGCTCAAAATTTGACCCATATCCCAATAAGACCTGAATCGAATCTTGAGGCATTAACATCAACACCATGGGCAATTTGTTATTTCTACTTTATTAATCATAACAAAGTCTGTGGAAGTCTGGTGTTGAATCCATCCATTTATTAACTAGCAATTAACACAAATCCGCAAAAAACACACTTTCATATTTATATAGAAAATCATACTGTAATACTTTAACAACTCCAGTTTAAAACATGATATCTGTAACTACTTACTGTGATAAAAGATATAATTGGTAAACCACGAGTACTATATATACCAAACAAAACCATGCATGCATTTTATCATCACTATATCTACCAACTGTATTGTAACATTAATTAAAAATATGAACCACGAGAGGATAATATAAAGGAAATGCAAGTCCCAACCGGTTCAGACTTTCTTATCTTTTTCATAAGTTTACCTTGTTGTTTCATTGAACCGTTGTCGACACTGATACCATTTGTAACAACCCGACCTATATCACCACCGATATTGTCCCCACTTAGCGATTGCGAACATCTGACAGTGTGGGGTTATAGGGGCGACAACTTGCTTCCCAGGAGGTCACTGATAAATCCTCAAAAGTGTATATTTATCCCCCGAATAGCACCTTGTTTGCATACCACTTAGCTTATATTATTGTGTTATATCTATTGATTAGTGTTTTCTTGTCATTTGTGTAGGTTTCATGAGCCAAAATGTGAATATTGTGTTAAAGCCCGCCCAAAACCAAGAAAACCCATTAAAAGGGTGTTATTTGCACAAGGAAGAAGAATTACTATTTGCACCCGTAGAGTTGCTGAGGACACCCCGTGGACTGGTCCTATGGACTTGACTTTATGTTCAAGATGGGTGGTCCAAATCCCAGCTAAATCCAAGTTAGAATGATGCCCACAAGTCAAAAGATCTATTGAAGCCTTTATTTGAAGCCCAATCTTATAAAAGGCTCTATATGAAGATCCAGAAGTCTCATTTGGGCCCATGAGCTTTTTATCTGAAGGTCATGGTCCAAGCTACAACTTAGGCCCAAGAGAATTAGGTTTTGATGATGTCTTGATGCTTCTATAAGGCCTAAAGCAGAAGCCATGAATTTAACCTAACTTTGGGAGCAAGTAATATGCTTTGTATTCTCTATATAAAGAGAAGTAGTATCTACGGTTTAGGCTAGTCTTGAACTTGTATTCTTGACTCTTCTCTTCTTATTCTTAATATTAATCCATTCTCTTTTCGATTATGATGTTGGGTTATTTATTTACTTATTCCATGGTGTCATTATCAAAGATGAGTAGCTAAGTTCCCTTTAGGGGGAATGGTTGAAGCACTCTAGATAATGCAAAAACACCACGTTTATTCTTTATGTTCATTGTGATTCAAAGTTATTAATGCTTGTTTATTTATATTCGCGACATGAAGTAAGCATGGTTATTTATGTGTTGTTGATATCCATGTTGATAAAATATTATTGTTAGAGTATAGGGAGACCTAGCTCTAATGGTTATATTAGATTAATTAGAGATATGTAATGGAATAGCTGAAAGGTGACTATCATATATCTAGAATTAATCTCTTTTCTTGGACCCCTTTTGTAATCAAATTGAATAACTGAGAGGTGACGGTTTGATTATGAATTAATATGCTGAGTTAATTAAATTGAATAGCTGAGAGGTGACAGTTTAATTAATGAAGCATATTCAATAGCACATATAAGAGAATCTCGTTTTGATTGAGTGGAATAGCTGAGAGGTGACTACTTGATTATTAAAGGCATTAATGATTAATTGGAATAGCTGAGAGGTGACTAATTAATTATTATAGATTGAACATGAATGAATAGTATGTATGTTTGCATTATTTAGTTTGTGGATACCAACTCTTCCCCCTATTCATCACAAGATCTTCTTTACATCTCTATCCATCTTTTTAAATTAGTTTAAGTATTAGTTTATTTATTTATTTATTACCCGTAGGAAGTAGAATCAATCTCATCATCTTATTAATTGGTTCATGTGGTGTTCTTAAGTTATTGTTTTCTATTGTGTTTGAGCTAAGAATTCCCCCTTCGAGATGGGTACGACCCTTGTTTGTTACTTGTCTACATTGATAAGCAATATTTACAGGCACAAGAAGAAAAATCAATACGAATATATCTTTTGATTGGTTGGATACACAAAACTCCATCTATCACTAGACTCGAGATTCAACTAGGCTGAGTTGAACTTGGCTCGAGATCGAGTACAGTAAGCACCAATAACTTCTTTGCAATTTTTCTGTTCGCGTAACGTTTTTCAAATTGAGATATTGACTTTGTTTCTTGAGCTTTTTTCAATCCGTCTTCACTGTGAGATCAGTAAGAGGACTAATTAACAAGAGACTTAAAAAAGAATATTGAAATAAATAGAAATAGAAGGGTGGGAGGGATAGAAGTGGGATGATGTTCCGAAACTACTATTCTCGCTTGTGTTTGAATTAACTTCGTTTCTCAAAGTGGCAATGACGCCATTTTGATAGTGGACATGATTGTATCCAACTAATCAAAAGATAGATTTGTATTGATTTCCTTCTTGTGCCTATAAATTTTGATTAGTAACAACCAAGGGTCGTACCCACCTCGAAGGGGGAATTCTTAGTTCAAACACAATAGAAAACAATAACTTAAGAATACCACATGAACCAATTAATAAGATGAGATTGATTATACTTCCTACAGGTAATTAAATAATTAAACTAATACTTAAACTAATAATAAAAGATGGATAGAGATGTAAAGAAGATTTTATGATGAATAGGGGGAAGAGATGGTATCCACAAACTAAACAATGCAAACATACATGCCATTCATTCATGTTCAATCTATAACAATTAATTAGTCACCTCTCACTTATTCTACTTAATCATTACTACCTTTACTAATCAAATAGTCACCTCTCAGCTATTCCACTCAAGTAAAACGGGATTCTCTTATATGTGCTATTGTATTGCTTCATTAATCAAACCATCACCTCTCAGTTATTCAATTCAATTAACTCAACATATTAATTCATAATCAAATCGTCATTTCACGGCTATTCAATATAATTACAAAAAGGGTCCAATAAAAGAGATTAACTCTAGATATATGATAGTCACCTCTCAGCTATTCCATCACATATCTCTAATTAACCTAATACAACCATTATAGCTAGGTCTCCCTATACTTTAACAACAATATTTTATAAACATGGATAACAATAACAATAAATAATCATGCTTACTTCATGTCGCGAATAGAAAAAAACAAACATTAAGAACTTTGAATCACAATGAACATTAAGAATAAACATGGTGCTTTCGCATTATCTAGAGTGCTTTAACCATTCCCCCTAAAGGGAAGTTAGCTACTCATCCTTGATAATGACACCATGGAATAAGTAAATAAATAACACAACGTCGTAATGGAAAAGAAAATGGATTATTATTGAGAATAAGAAGATTGAGTTCAATACAAAAGAAAGAACTAGCCTAAACCCTAGCTACTACTTCTCTTTAAATAGAGAATACAAAGCATATTACTTGCTCACAAAGTATACTTGTTTTCCATGCATGTTAGGTCAAATTCGTGGCTGCTTCTGTAGGTCTTCTTGAAGCAACAAGACTTCATCAAAACCTAATTCTCTTTGGCCTAAGTTGTAGCCTGGACCAAGATCTTCATATAGACAGCTCATGGGTAGGGGTCTCAATTTGAGCGGTCGGGTCAACCCAACCCAAAACCCGTCGGGTTGAAGATTAAAATGGGTTGGGTTAAACCCGCCCATTTTGGTTCTTTGGGCGGGTTGGGCTGGGTTAACAAAAGCTTCTCGGGTTGGGTTGGGCAGGTTCAAATGCTCAAGAATGGAACCCACATCCGCCCATAAACCCAACATTAGGCTAACGGGTTGGGTAAACGGGTTGGATTAGATTTTAGATTAATGAGTCGGGTTACGGGTTATCTTACACAAGTGACAAGTTCATCTTAGTTGAATCAAATACGTTTTTATTTGTTGTCACTTGTCATCTCAATTAAATTGGAATTGCAGTAACAAATTTTTATTTAAGAAATTAAACTATTTCTTACTTTTACAAGATAGAAAACTTTTATTTAATATAAAAAAATGATTGATAAATGATAACAATAAATGTGTATTACATAAATATAAGGGAGGGGTCCAGGGACTCAGGAAATGTTTGACTCAATTTTGACTCAATCCTATTTAGGGTACTTGTACATGTTGGATTGGCATAATGTTTTGTAGGATGAATATTCTCATTATCTTC
Organism: Aquilegia eximia; assembly: GCA_023053565.1. Taxonomy (NCBI): domain Eukaryota; kingdom Viridiplantae; phylum Streptophyta; class Magnoliopsida; order Ranunculales; family Ranunculaceae; genus Aquilegia; species Aquilegia eximia. The sequence continues at coordinate 256,879 of JALIGU010000040.1, forward strand.
ACCAAAATTTATCATAATCTGAGTTTTCTAACCCTAGAAAAATCATATTACAAGTTAATGTCTTGTGGAACGGTCATTTTTACTGTTGAACTTAATATAATATTTGATGGATCTAAATATATTCAAATGAGCTGATTTTTTATGTAGTAGATCTTTATAGTAAGGAGATCATATCTACCAAAAATCATGCCAATCTAATATGTACAAGTACCCTAAATAAGATTGAGTCAAAATTGAGTCAAACATTTCCCGAGTCCCTGGAACCCCTCCCTAAATATAATTAAAATAAAATTAACTATCATCAACATTCAACCATTAATATCAACATGAAGTTTTGGATAAATCATTAATATAAAGAACATCTTAAAATACGAATAATCCAACTGAGTTGTCTACTTATAAAAAATAACAATTCAATTTTATTTAGGAACTAACATGTGGTTTTAAGAATAATAATTGGGTGGCGGGTCATGGGTGGACTAACAGGTGGGCAAGCAGGTCAGAAGTATTTTTTCTGGTTAATGGGCGGTTAACGGGTGGATTTACAGGTGGGCAAACGGGTCACAATATTATTGGGTATTTTGTCGGGTTAATGGGCGGTTAACGGGTTTAATATATATAATCCGCACCCGCCCAATAATATAATTGGGCGGGTTGGGTTGACCCGTTTTTAAAATTTTGGGCGGGTTGGGCGAATTTGATAATTTTAATGGGCGGATTAATTGGATTCTGTATCATAAATAATATCGGTCGTGAGGGTCGGGTTTGCGGGTCACAGGTCAAATTGAGACCCCTACTCATGGGCCCAAATCAGACTTCTGGATCTTCATATAGAGCATTTTTAAGATTGGGCTTTAAATAAAGGCTTGAATAAAACTTTTGACTTGTCATTATAACTTGGATTGAGCTGGGATTTGGACCGCCCATCTTGGACATAAAGTCATATCCATAGGACCAGTCCACGAGGTACCCTTAGCAACTATATGGGTGCAAATAGCAATTCTTCTTCCTTGTGCAAATAACACTCTTTTAATTGCTTTTCTTAGCTTTTGGCGGGCTTTAACACAATATTCACATTTTGGCTCATGAAACCTACGCAAATGACAAGAAAGCACTAATAAATAGATATAACACAATAATATAAGCTAAGTGTTATGCAAACAAGGTGTTATTCGGGGGATAAATATACACTTTTGAGGATTTATCAGTGGCCTAATGATAGGTGCAGTCGTGAAGGCGGTCTTAGGATTTTCAAAGGCAATCTTGCATTCTTTTGTGAAATCAAAAGGTGCATCATTAACCAATAAATTGGTTAAGGGGCTAGCTTTCTTTGAAAAGTCTTGGATAAAGTGTCGATAGAATCCTACATGGCCTAGAAATGCTCGAATATCCCTAATAGACTTAGGAATAGTTAAGCATGAAACAAGATCTAATTTAGCTTTATCAACCTGGATACCCTTAGGAGAGACTACATGACCCAAAACTATTCCTCTTCAAACCATGAAATGGCACTTTTCCAAATTAAACACCAAATTCTTCTCAATGCAACGCTGAAAAACCAAGAAAATATGAACAAGACACTCTTCGAAAGACGAACCATATATGGACAAGTCATCCATAAATTGTTCAACCATATCACTAAAGATGTGTAACAAGCACCTCTCGAAGGTAGCAGGCACATTATACAGATCGAAAGGCATACAGGCATAGGCGAAAGTGCCGAAAGGACAGGTGTAAGTCGTCTTCTCTTGATCTTCAGGGGCTATAGAAATCTGGTTAACCGGAATAATCATCTAACAAACAATAAAAGGAATGACCAGCCATGTGTTCCAACATCTGGTCTATGAAAGGAAGAGGGAAATGGTCCTTCCGGGTACTGTATTAAGCTTTCTATAGTCGATACAAACACGCCACTTGGTTGGAACTCTAGTGGCGACTTGTTCGTTCTTGTCATTGGTAACTACAGTCAGACTGGCCTTCTTAGGAACTTCATGAATATGACTCACCCAGGCACTATCAGAAATGGGATAACTCACACCTGCATCTAAGAGTTTAAGAATTTCAGCTCGAACAACTTCTTTCATAGCAGGATTAAGACGTCTATGAGGTTCACGACAAGTTTTAGCATCGTCCTCAAGATGAATACAGTGAGAACAAACATAAGGGCTAATGCCTTTAATGTCGTGGATAGACCAGGCAATAGCAGAACGATGTTCCTGAATAGCTTTTAAAAGTTGACTCTCCTGTTCGGTAGTAAGAGATGAAAAAATGAGAACATGATGACTACCGTCCATATCAAGATGGGCATATTTCATCTAAGGAGGAAGATGATTCAGAGTAACAGGAGGTGGAGTGATGGTTTCGACTTGGGACTCAAAATTAATGCAACAAACCGAATCAAGGGCCTCGAGGTCTTTAAGGTCAAAGATAGGCACATAATCAAGAAGAGTATTGGTTTGGGCAATAGATTGGTCGATGTCAAAGTCACCATATTGCATGGCAAGGCAATGAACAACCGAATCTTCAGGGTAACAACTATGCACTATCTCATAAGGTAAAGAATCAAGAAGGCACACATCTTCAGATAAAGAAAGATCAGGGGGTTGTTGGCCAAGATGAAAGATATTAACTTCAACGGTTATAGAGCCAAAAGTGAGAACCATCGAACCATTCCGGCAGTTTATGAGAGCATTAGAGGTGGCCAAAAACTGACAGCCAAGGATAATGGGAACCGAATCATCGGCAGTAGGTTCAGTGTCCAACAACACAAATCAACAGGATAGTAAAATTCGGACACTTTGACTAAGAAATCCTCAACTATGATAGCCGTGAGGAAAGACAAATTTTTTGTTTGAGGGTGGGGAAGTATTACAACCTTTTTGCAAAAGATTTTTAAACTTCTTTTTCCATACTTGTATAAAAATTCGGGTGATTTAGGTTTTGGTCACCACTTTTTAGTATAAATTAGGTTTTGGAGCCGGTTTTTTTCTTTATTAGGGTTTAGAGCTGAACCGACAATTGACCCAAGTAATTGTTTATAATGGCCAAAATACCCCTGATCAAAACTATATTAGGGTTAGTGATCACGTGCAGATCACGTGAGTTTCAGGGGTAAACTTAGGTATTTTGAAAATATTTTCGGTTCAACCGGGTTTTTTTAGTTGTTGGTTCGAAAATGAGCTCTAAACCCTAATAAAGAAAAAAACCGGCTCCAAAACCTAATTTATACAAAAAAGTGGTGACCAAAACCTAAATCACCCTAAAAATTCAAAATTTTTGAAAAATCTAAAAAAACTTTTATACAAAGACTTTTCCAAAGTTAAGATAAGTACACCATTAATGATGAATATAATGGTTGAATTCTATCTTTTTCAAGTTTAAGGACATTTATTGTTTCACCAAGTAGTTGAGTCTCATACTACATTTGCATGAGCATAAGCATGACATTCACTTGCATTTATGACAGATTACATGTGCAAATACAATTACACCTTGAGAAACTTGAGGAATAAGTGTGGGGACTTAACCCAGTGAGCTTTTGAGACCCGTCATTTTCTTGGAGAGTTATTATGTACATCTGGAGTCAAAAGACTGAACTTCTCAGTTTTGTCTATTTTTAGTCTCATATTCATTTTCCAGTAGCCTTAAGATGACATCAAGTGGGTGTAATATAATTTTGGGTCTTGTAGCTTATTCAAGATGTGATTACCATATCAGTACTTAGAAATAATACAAAGACATTTAGTTAAGCCTTGTTTACCTTAGCCTACCATGATGATACTTTATCCTTTAGGTTAACCAATCTGAGCCTTTTTTCTTACTTAGCCTCTTCTTTAGCCCATTATCCTTACCCAACTCCATTATGGGAGTAATTACCCTTAGAATGTGTAGGTCTTTTTACCACTATTTTTGGAACATGAGGATGATTGTTTATGTGGTTACAAAGAAAAAAGAAGAAATACAAAGAAATTTCCAAACTAGTGAGATGAACCAAATATTGAAACCCAAAAAGTTTGAAGAATTTCCGAAAAGCCAGAATCTTCCAAAAAATCAAGAAAATCAAAAGAAATGAAGATTCCAAAATATTGGCTAGAGTTTCATTGAATTTTCCCTAAAGAAAATGAAAAACACTTCTTCCCAAAAGAAAATTTTCAAAAATTTCTCCAAGTGTTGTTATTATAAATCACAAGTATTGAAAGCTCAAATGGTCCAAAAATATTTCATAAAAGCCTTTTTTCCATTTCTAGCCATGTCCTAAGCCAAGTTACAATCTATTACTGTCTTTTGTAGATCTAAGATGATATGGTAGGATGTGGCGAGTAAGTGAGAAGGTGCTAAGGTGAAAAACCCGACATTTCAAGAAAGGCTAATTTTTCCATTCTTTGAGACAAAGTTCATTCCATTACACCAATCCGTTCTTATTGATATATGTGAGATGATTGTCCATCTTCTTTCCTCACATAGAGGTAAAATGATAAACACCATCTCTGAGTGACTTTTTATTTTCTGAGTGTATGACTGTGAGGCAGAAATCAAGGCGACATTTCCAATGGTGACTTAAGACTCGTGGTAGTATGGGTACATACCTGTCTTCGATGCATTTGAAACCTGCTTATTTTATATCATTTTTCATGCATTTGTAGTATGTTATCTCATATGAGCAGTTTTGCAATACTTATCCTTATCTTTGATATAACCATTTTTGAGGTAAATGGTAGAACATCTTGTTCTTTGGATTAGTCATTGTAGTAAGTTTGTGGGTATTTTATCTGGAAAACCCTTAGGAGACTATATCATTTTTCATTCCTTGTGGTTGAAAGCCTTAATGCAATCACTCTAGTTTTACTTCTCTTTTGAGTCCTTATTTCTTTTCTTCTCACATTTACTTGAGGACAAGCAAAGTATTGTTTGGGGGTATTTGATAAGTCCTCAAAAGTGTATATTTATCCCCTGAATAACACCTTGTTTGTATAGCACTTAGCTTATATTATTATGTTATATCTATTGAATAGTGTTTTCTTGTCATTTGTGTAGGTTTCATGAGCCGAAATGCGAATATTGTGTTAAAGCCCGCCAAAAGTCAAGAAAAGCCCACAAAAGGTGTTATTTGCACAAGGGAGGAGAATTGATACTTGCACCCACCAAGTTGCTGAGGGCACCCCACGGTTGGGCCTATGGACTTGACCTTTTGTCAAAGTGGGGCGGTCCAAATCTCAGCCCAAACTGGGTCCTATTGAAGCCCACAAGTCAGAATTTCTATTTTAGGCCTTTATTAAAGTCCAATCTTAAAAAGGCTCTACAAGAAGATCCAGAAGTCTGATTTGGGCCCATGAGCTATCCAATTGAAGGCCTTGGTCCAAGCTACAACTTAAGCCCAAGATAATTAGGTTTTGCTAAAAACCTAAGTCTTTGTATGCAAGTAATAAGATTTGTATTTATTATATAAGAGAAATAGTAGCTATGGTTTAGGTAGTTCATGTTGAAGAAGAAAAAGCTTGTATTGAACTCAATTCTTATTATTAATATCAATCCATTAACTTTTCCTTTATGATATTTTGTTATTAAATTATTTATTCCACGGTGTCATCATCAATGATGAGTAGCTAAATTCCCTTAGGGGGATGGTTGAAGCACTCTAGATAATGCAAAAGCACCATGTTTGTTCTTAATGTTCATTGTGATTCAATTTTTTAATGGTTGGTAAACATTATTATTTATGTGTTGTTGTTATCCATGTTGATTAAATACTATTGTTAGAGTATAGGGAGACCTAGTTATAATGGTTGTATTAGATTAATTAGAGATATGTGATGGAATAGCTGAAAAGTGACTATCATATATATAGAATTAATCTCTTTTACTGGACCTGTTTTGTAATCAAATTGAATAGTTGAGAGGTGACGGTTTAATTAATGAGATATATTCAGTAGCACATATAAAGAATTCCGTTTTAATTGAGTGGAATAGCTGATAGGTGACTACTTGATTATTATAGGTATTGATGATTAATTGGAATAGCTGAAAGGTGACTAATTAATTGTTATAGATTGAACATGAAAGGATAACATGTTATGTTTGCATGATTTAGTTTGTGGATACCAACTCTTCCCCCTATGTCATCATAAGATCTTCATTACATCTCTATCCATCTTCTTAAGTTAGTTTAATTATAGTTTATTTATTATTGCCTGTAGGAAGTAGAATCAATCTCTATTAATTGTGATTCACTTGGTGTTTCTTAATTATTGTTTTCTATTGTGTTTGAGCTAAGATCTTCACCTTTGAGGTGGGTACGACCCTTGCTTGTTACTTATCTACATTGATAAACAATATTTACAAGCATAAGAAGGAACTTCATTATAAATCTATCTTTTGAATAAAGGTTACACAAATAGCCTCTATCAGTCACCTTTAAGCTATTCCATCACATATCTCTAATTAATCTAATATAACCATTATAGCTAGGTCTCCCTATAGTTTAACAATAGTATTTTATCAATATGGATAGTAATAACACATAAATAATCATGCTTACTTCATGTCGCAAATAAAAATAAACAAGCATTAAGAACTTTGAATCACAATGAACATAAAGACTAAACATGGTGCTTTTGCATTATGTAGAGTGCTTCAACCATTCCCCCTAAAGGGAACTTAACTACTCATCCTTGATAATGACACCATAGAATTAGTAAATAAAGAACACAACATCATAATAGAAAAGTGAATGGATTATTATTGAGAATAAAAAGATTGAGTTCAATACAATAGAATGAGTTCAAGAGAAAAGATGAACTAGTCTAAACCCTAGCTACTACTTCTCTTTACATAGAGAATACAAAGCATATTACTTGCTCACAAAGTATACTTGTTTTCCAAGTTAGGTCAAATTCGTGGCTGTTGCCGTAGGCCTAGCTTCTAGAAGCAGCAAGACTTTATGAAAACATAATTCTCTTGGGTTTAAGTTGTAGCCTGGACCAATACCTCAGATAGACAGCTCATGGGCTCAAATCAGAGTTCTGGATCTTCATATAGAGCCTTTTTGAGATTGGGCTTCAAATAAATGCTTCAATAGATCTTTTGACTTGTGGGCTTCATTATAACTTGGATTGAGCTGGGATTTGGACCACCAATCTCGGACATAAATTCAAGTCCATATGATCATTCCACGAGGTGCCCTCAGCAACTCTGTGGGTATAAATAGTAATTCTTCTTCCTTGTGCAAATATCACTCTTTTAATGGTTTTTCTTGGCTTTTGGCAGGCTTTAACACAATATTCACATTTTAGCTCATGAAACCTATACAAATGATAAGAAAACACTAATCAATAGATATAACACAATAATATAAGCTAAGTGTTGTACAAACAAGGTGTTATTCGAGGGATAAATATATACTTTTAAGGACTTATCATCAACCAAATTTTCTTTGTAATGTAATTAGTAAAGACTTGTTAGGTATTTCAAGTTGTAGGCTTTTTTAGTTTGACTTAAAAGTGTCATATTTCATATATCTCTCATGTGGTATAAATTCATGTATCATAGGTGCACTTTATTTTTTTTTGACATAATGAAATTCAAAGGATAATCTTATGAATGTTAAATGTTAGTGCTTAATCTTTAAATGAAAGAAATTCCCAAATAGCCGCAAGCCAACATACATGATTTTATGTGTATATCTTGCTAGTGTTTTTTTATTTTTATTCATATGTTGAATTGACCTTAGTTGTTAGAAGTGACACACTTGTATTTGCCTATATCTCACACACACACACACAAAAAGTTGCTTGAAAGGAGACATGAGAAGACGGGAAGGTGGAATTATAGTCTTTACAAAGCCTCTACTAAACCTTGTAGTACTTGTAGTGCTTTTCATGGTTATGATTATGTAAATGATAAGAGCACAAAAGTCGTATTCCTTAATACCTTCCGAATAGCATTTTGCTTACTCCTATGTGATTTAATGTCTCCTTTACTTTTATTTTTAGGTTTATTATATTTCACGGGCCTAAACTTTCACCAACTTGAATTAAGGCCTAAAGTACCAAGTATTGGGCTTAAGTTGATGGTTTATGAAGAAAGAGGAAGCCCAAGTCCAAGAGAAGGAATACTTTGAAGCCAAAAAGGAAGCCACAACTTTATAAAGCTCAAAGGAGTATTTCTACCAAACCAAAGTCCAATAGGACAGAAGTACCTTAACCTACACAACATGCGAAGGAGACGCCAAGTGACCGAAGACCAAAAGTCAACGGTTAACTTGCCACCTAGCGAGTTGCTTCAGGATTTGGCGGTTGGGCCCAATGCTGACCTAAAGCCCATGGATCATAGATTGACTTACTTCTATCCTATTGCCGACTTCATGTGTTTTAGCATGTCTGCATGCATGATCAGTATATATACTATTGTAAACTAGGGTTATGTTATCTTTTTCTTCAACTCTCTTCTAGAGATACCATCTTGTATTAGGTTTAAAAGCAATAAAGGTATGTTCGACTTATTCTTCATCAATGGAAGGCTAAAACACTTAAGGGATAAGTAGTCTCCATTGATGAAACCTTAATGTTAATTTAGTTTTTATACATATTCTTATTGAATCGTTTTCATGCAAGAGATAATAACAATACTTTGTATACTGTCGTATCAAGAAAGAATTAATATATAGAAGTTTATCCTTTTTATTCTTGTATGATTTCTTTGTCTACATGCTTAATTACTTATAATACCCAAGAGGTGAGCCTTTAGTATCAATTTTGTTAGTATTAAATTATCAACTTTGTAGGATATAAATGATTAAAAAATTAATAATTAATTTATAATTAAATTCATAACAAATTAATGATGTGATTAGTTGAAAATAAGGTTGGTAAAACTAATTTCATATTGAGTTAAATGATTTATATTAATAAATTAATAATTAATTTGTAAGTTTGTAAAAAATTAATAATTTGATTAGAAAATAAAATTCGTAACAAATTTTAGTAATATTGTTTTAAATATTTATTAAGCTAAATTAGTCTTTAGTAATATTGTAACGGAAGTAGAGGCTCTCGACCTCTCTGGAGACGCCGGAATTGACCTTTGCTTAAGAAAATGCTTCCATGGCTCTGGCATAGTCTACTTTTGAACGATGCTAGTCTTAAATAATGTCTGCGAAGAATACACTGGTAATAACAGAAAGCGTATTTTAAAATAAAAATATAATTAGTTATATATAATCTACATATTACAGAATACAATATGACTAAGCGAAAGACATGGCTTTGGAACATTGCACAAAGTAAATCATAACCATAATGTTGTGACATGCAAGTATCGTGGAAAGATTTTTTTTGGGCGGTGGAATTACACGATTTAAAGTGCATTTAGCTAGTGGAGATCCAAATGTCAAAATATGTGCTAAAGCAGGGAAGGAAGTTAGGAACCTATTTCGACAAGTGGTACGTAGACCAAACGATACAAAGAAAAAATGCAAAAGCCATAGCAGAGAAGAATTTTCAAGATGTGTTGTTGCACGTCAACGACTTGGATCAAGAAGACTATTCTGATGAAGACTCAGAAACTCGTGACATTCGACGAGCAACACAGAACTCGTTGAGTGAACAATGAGAAGATGATAAAAATGGTCAATTCCAGAGAAGGCGACACAATTTATTTGTCGGCTCAACCAGAGAATGAGGTGGTGGTTTTGGGTCAACCTCCATAGGCAGACCCAAAGCAAGATAAACAATCTGTTTCGCTCGGGAAGTGGCAGAAGTAGTAGTCAACGTAATTTAGAAATGATCGATCTTAACACAGTTCGGTTGCCTGATACTCGTCAAATTACAATTCCCAGTAACTTCGATAAGGGCATGCAAAAAGGTTGGAGACAAAAGTTCAAAATTTTATTTTGCAAGATGACTCACTACGGGGGTATAAACCCCAATCAATTCGGCTCCAATTCATATACCCAACCTGCTATTGATGCAACTTACAAAGTTGGGTTGGGTGTGCATTCCAACTACCTATGAGTTCATGGGTTCTCAGTTGGATATAATAGTCGGGGAGTGCGAACAGTTCATGAATGGTATGAAGAAGAAGTTGACACAATATAGGGCAACTATAATGTGTGATGGTTGGACGGGGCCAACTAAACATTCTCTGATGAATTTTATGGTCTGTTGCGATGACGACACATATTTTATCAAGTCTGTAGACGTGTCGGGCTTTTACAAAAATGCAAAGCTCATTTTAGAACAAAGGAAGGAAATGGTAAACGAAGTGGGAAAAGAGTGTAGTACAAATCGTTACTGATAACGGGACGAAGTATAAGAAGGCTTGTGAAGAGTTTTGTAAACTCCCTGGTAAGTCTTGGTCATCTATCATACAGATATACTTATTTTCAAAGTAAAGATTAATAAATATGATAATTAATGGCATATTATAACATGTCTTGGACCAGATATGCAGCCCATTCCATTGGAATTATGCAAAGATGCGTATGGTGGCTTGGGATGAAGTGTAAACTGAATAAGGAAGGGGAATGTGGCACCAGAAAGATGGGAGACATAAACATTGCTTATATAGGGAAGTAGCTATGGAGGTATGGAGAGGAGAAGGATTCTCTATGAGAAGGGGTGATCGATGCATGATCAGTATTATACTATTGCAAACTAGGGTTTTTTTAAGCGCTGCTTTCAACTAGCGGAGCGTCCCCTTCAGAAATAGTGCCTAGGCGGCGTTGAGTGGCGCCCCTGGGAGCATAGTTACAAACAAAAAGAAAAGAAAATAAATAAATCTTCTAAAAAAAAAAAAAAAAACTTCTAGAAAACAACATTTTGAAAATCTAGTTCCTACCAGCATAACTTTTATCAAAATGTTTAAATTACGCATGGTGCTGTGAGTAAGTAATGATCCCATTCCCATCCAAATGGAAGAATTTTGAATCTAACAAACTATTATTTCTGATAACCAAATCTACAAAGTATAAAATATACAGATTTGAGCAGCAAACATGTAAATAGGCATGGAGACAGCGACAGTGTGGGACTGAAGGCACACACACATAACCCCACATGAATTACATGATAGCCCAAAGCTAGCTAGGTTCCACAAGCGACGTGAGAATTTTGCGGTTGGCAGCCAACCAAACCACCGGCCAAATTAGAGAGTTGGTAGCGTGTGGGATATTTATTATTAAAGGCCAAAACAACCAACCCAACCCAACCCAACCCATCCCAACAAAACAACATGGTTGTTGTTACTTCATTGCTATAAACCAAAGCCCACACCTCACCCTTCCTTCTTTTACGCTCGTTTTCTTCCTTTGTGTTTAATTTTTAATTTACTCTAATTATTCAATATTTTTTGTTCTCTTCTTCCTCTAAAATAATGGAGTACTATGGATTATCTATTAACTTCTGTTTTGTTTTCCCAACATGTTCCTATGTTCATGTTCAAGTTGAACTACTGCAGATTCATTCATTCATACAATAACTTTATATATAGCTGATAGCTCATTCTTTCTGCTGTAAAACTTCATCCATGCTTACTGTATTCAGACAATATCTCATATCTGGGGTTCATTCATTTCATATCTATTTTCTTTCATTTTCCGCGTACCACTGCCAAATATTTGGTTATTGTGGTGATGATGCATACGAAGGAATCCTAACTAGCTAGGAAAGGATTGACCTTGCTGGTTGAGAAAAAGAAGTGTGTTTTAGGGAGTGTCTTATACGCGACATGATAAACTACTTCAATTATAAAATTGTGTTATTAACATGAAATAATGTATTATATAAAAACATAGTAATGTTTATAAAAAAAATGTTAATAATTAATAAATAACCAGAGAATTTTATATGTGTAACTTACTTGTATGTGGGTGTGTACACCCAATCACAAAATGCCATATGACAATAATAATATAACTTAGTATGGGTTTAATTAATCCCAGTGGGTTTGATCAGTTTTCCAACCACTTTATAAACACGTGGTATCGTATAATTGGGTGTACAGACCCACATAGAAGTTGGCTACACATATAAAATTTTTTGATAAATAACATATATAGATCACTTACCCAACAAAAATGGAGGGAAAAAAAAAAACAAACTCAAATGTGGCACTTATGATCTGTAATATATATATATATATATATTTGGTAAATTTTAAATTTATTGGACTAATAGTAAAGCAAGAAAAAGGGAACAGAGTGGGACAAACATAAGAGTCAGGCATGTGTTGTTGGTGGAAGTTGATTATTAAAATTTAGGTTATTCTTAGATAAATAGTTTAAAAAAAGGATGTTTAATGGAAGTAATAAGATCAATAATTGCCTCAAACTCAAAAAAAAAAAAAAAAAAAATTCCTGTTGCCTTCTTACACAAATTTGCTTTCAAAAGATTTATGCAAAAATAATAAAGCTAGCTCATGGTCATAGAACCTTCTGATGTCTCTACCTAACATATTAGAAAAAGGCAAAGGTGGGTGAGAGTTGAAAAGGGACTTCTTTCTTTAGTTTTATAATTTTTGGAGTGATATTGCTTTTAGAGGATTCTTTATAACACCAAACCCATTTACTGCTTATATTTAATTATTTATGCTAGCTCTCTTGCCCACCACCAATGACATCTATATTTGCACACATAGACTGTAGTATGGTCTGCTTCGGATTTCTAGAACATTGGGATTTTTTATTTTTATTTTCACTAGTCATTTTCTTCTTCACCCTTTTCTCCATGGGATTATGCAAAGATGTGACCTGTTTTATTTAAGTATTAATACTAAATATTATCACTAGAATTAAAATAATTTTTAGTATAGCATATCTAGTTTCTTAGAAGACTGGCATCTATATTCATTCACCAATGAATTTCACATGAAGCTTGACCATTTTTCTAAGTCAATTCTTGCAATATATATCACTATTCACTAGTCATCTAAATCTAGAAAATCTTATCTTAAGTCTGGTTCATACATATTTGGAATATATAAACAATAAGAATTAAGAACATCTCTTTCTATTTGACAAGGTTACTCATGGTAAACACATATATTTCCTTACTTATTGAAAAAAAATATAATTTGAATGATGATGATGATATATCTATGTAGAAAATTGAAAGCACAGAACTAACAAGTAGAGTGTTAGTTAGGTGTTGGTGCCTAACCAAAGCCTACATGACCTCACCAAATTTGTTTGTTAAATATGTTTAAAAAGATGAGATTGACCATGTGACCGTGACCTTAACTATTTTTTCAATCACTTTAAGACACTCAACCCATCTTCTTTGATTAATACAAGACTGTTATCCATGTTCAATCTAATCTTTCTTTCTATATATGCAATATACATATCTCTTCAATAACATTTCTATATCTTTAGCTAGGTCATATTACCATCTGTTGACCACAAAATTTCAATCTTTTTTTGCATATAAATCGTTATTAACATTAGTTAAATGTGATTACAGAGAATCAAATATATCAACATAATCTTCTACCAATTGATAACCTTAATTTAAAATTTTAGTAGTTAATTATATTATATTTATGTATATGTATGTACCAAATTTAATTTAAATGTTGATAAAGACACTCCATATGTTGACACACACTATGACCCACCTTCACTTGACACACACTAAATAGTTATTTTGGTTGGTAGAAGACGGTACTATGGATAGCCTTGAAGATTTTTAATTTTTATCTCTCTCTCCAAGTCCATCTACACGTGTTATTTTAATTTTGATTTTTGAATTTCAAAGTAATTGAGTTACATTTATTATAGTTTTTTGGCTTTTATTCCATGATGATGAGATTGGTTACCTACCCCTTCACACCTTTGCTTGTTTCTGGTCCTCTCACTGCTTATCCCATCATCCTAAGTCCTAACAAAAACCCAACTTTTTTTTTTTACAAAGAGGACAAAACAAAGAGCATGATATATGAGAACTTGAGTGAATCATAATATATAGATAGGTATAACCAATAATTTACTTTGAGTTCCACACGACATAGCAATTGTAGTTTTGGTGAAATATTTGTGCTAAGAAAGGAGGAATGTTGGTAGACAACATACTTTGTAAGTTCCAACCCTGCAGTAAAGCTGTAAAAGTGCACTTTTTATTAATACTGTACAAAATAATCGTTTTGCTTTTGAAAAAAAAAAAAAAACCTGTAAAAAATTGTATACATATTATATTTCTAATATAAGCTTAATAATAACCATCTGAAAGATTAGAAACTTTGTTCAACGGCTTGAAAATTGGGAGGTCATAGCGGTCGATAGCTGTGCTAGTCTCTTCTGAGATTAGCATATGCAAACCTAACCCAATTACCAAATAATAATAATATTTTTTTGAGATTTTTGGACATACCCCCATTTGAAAGTCGAAATTTGAGATACTCCATTTGAAATTTTTTTGAGATACCCCCAATTCAAGACAGAAGAGCTTTACAACCGTAGATGAGTTTTATGATAGATTATGATGGACGGCTAAGATAACACCACATCTTGAATTGGGGGGTATCTCAAATTTTTTTCAAATGGGGTATCTCAAATTTCGACTTTCAAATGGGGGTATGTCCAAAAATCTCTATTTTTTTTCCTGTGCAAGTTGTATTTTTTTAATTGAATAAAGAATTATAAAATAATTTCATAAAAATAATAAGCTTAAAAATAATTTTCATGAAAATGATACTATATATATTCATACTAGCTATTAAGCCTTTGAGATTGCGGCCATTTAATTCTCTTTAAGTTGTGGTTCATTTGTAAAAATACAAATTTAATTTTTTTTTTCAAAACTCAATTCTAGACTATCAATTAGTATATATATATTTTTTTTATAAGTTTAATTATATAGAGTATAGATAACCCTACCTAAAAAATAATAGAAACATTATTGGTTTCAGAAATGGACAATACCTACCGAACTTCTCAAATGAATCTACCCAACCAACACATGCATAGAATAGAGAGGACATATATGAGTTGGCAACAATGGCTCAAAGTAGTAGTACTGTAGTAGTAGTAGTATAGTAACACATGCATAAGCCAAGATTGGTTTATGCCTTCAAGTAGACAACATATGTGATATGTGGATGACAATAATTGATAAATCTAGTTTGAAAACACTATTTAGTAATTGATTAATCATCACTAATTGCATCATTAGCTAAAACTATAGAAGCCAATTTCTTTTTGATAATCCCTGTGTTCTTTATGTTTTTTTCATGAAAATTGTACTGATTATTTATAAACAAATCCAATTCTTACCCACTTTATTCCTTATTGTACCTAATAGAGATTTTGTTAATTAATACCAAAGAGGGAAAAATAAAAATTAATTCCACCAAATTATTTGAATGAACTAAACTAATATTGTATTATATGATGATCATAGATTGATAATTGTACAATTAGAACAATAACAGAAAAATTTTTGAGAGACCTAAACATAATAACAATCTCTACATTTGTTTTCTGCAATTTCTTTTTTTTTCTTCTCAATAATCAACAAAACCCCCCAACTCCAAATTTAGTTATATTTCATATCCCAATTTCTAAAATCCAAAACACCACTTTTCATCCCCAAGTAGTCATTTCCATAAACACCACCACCATCACTTCCACCACCACTACTACTTGTGCTACTACTGCTACTACAAGTGCAATCTTTACTATTTAATAAACCCAAACTACAAGAAAAACAAAGAGTACTCCTTCTTCCTCCTCCTCCTATAATCTTCATTTGCTCTGTTATTAATGGTTGTTGTTGTTGACATGGTGGACTAATTTGAAGTTCAAGATTCAAGTCTGGACATCTTTCTTCTCTGCTGCAACTAATAATCTTTTCTTCTTTGCATTCAAAACCAACAACAATATTCTTCTTGATCATTTCTTGATCTTCTTTGTTAGTAATAGAAGAAGCAAAAGAAATTGTTTTAACATCAGAAGATGATATTATTGGATCATTGATTGGTCTGTGTGTTGCAGGATCAACACCTCTGCTTAACAATTTTCTTCTTATATGTGTATTCCAATAATTCTTTATCTCATTATCTGTTCTTCCTGGTAATCTTCCAGCTATAAGTGACCACCTATATATATTAACAACAACAAATAAATCAAAAGCTATTCAAAGATTGATCATGATCATTATAACATCAACATATATATAGTTATTAATTAATGAAATAATATATACTTACTTGTTACCAAGTAGACTATGAAGCTTAATAATCAATTCATCTTCTTCTTCAGTAAAATTACCACGTTTAAGATCAGGGCGTAAATAATTAATCCAACGAAGACGACAACTTTTACCACATCTAAGAAGACCAGCAGCTTTAGGTAAAGATCTCCAACATCCTTCACCATGAGCACGAATATGTGCAATAAGTCTATCATCTTCTTCTTTAGTCCATGCTCCTTTGTTAGTGTGAGCTTTCTCACAACAAGGTGACCTTCCCATAGTAGCTAGCTAGCTAATAATATTTCCCAATTGATCAATCAATTTGTCTGTCTTAGACTCTTAGAGAGAGAGAGAGAGAAAGTGGTGTAAAGAGTAGTAGTAGTAGTAGTAGTATTACTAAAGAGAGGGGTGTGTTTGTGTTTGTGTTTGTGTTTGTGTTTGTGTTGTGATGTTGTGAACTTGTGATGTTGTGTTATTGTTTGTTGAAGACTTGAAGGAGAAAGAAAGAAAGAAAGAAAGAAAGAGAGAAAAGTTTTTGTGTTGGATTAAGGAGGCCGGCCCTAAAGAAGGGATTGAGAAGGTGCATTTATAGGATATTGACTAAAGAGAAAGAAAGGATTGTGGGGTGAGAGGGTGAAGAGAGAGAGAGAGAGAGAAAGGACTATACTACTGTGGTGAGTCTTATTGCTTCTAGATGTGAGTTGGTGAGAAAGGGGTTTGGAAGGACTGGCTGGTAGCTCTTTCTCTTGATGATGATATTAACATCAATCAACAACATTTTATATAATAATAATAATTATTATTTTTTTTTTTTTTTGTGTGTAAGGGAGGACTGAATTAAGAACTGGAGAAGGGACAATATATAAATTAATGGTAAACTTCAGGTAGGTGTAAAGTAAGGTTATATTTATTATTAAATTAAAGTATATGGCCAGACAAAGCGTGATCCCACCCTTTCTGTATCTTAACTACTTTGGTTAATTTATTCAAAGTTTAATTAACCACCTTCTGATCTCTTTCACTTAATTGACTTTGTTTATGTATATTGTTCTTTCAATTCTGAGTTATATATCTTAGGTTATAATGTATGTTTTAGACAAACAAAAATCAAGAAAAGAAACTATTCTAGTTTTATGCCCATCTTCTTTTACATCTGTCCGTGTGACTATCATGTTGGAAGCAGATTTATTGTAAATTATCCAATTAAATTCTTTCTTGTTTAATTTGCAAAAGAGGATTAGTTGAAACCATATATACAAAATTTATATATGCTCAACTAAGCAGAGCAAATTTTAGTAGATCATAAATATAGACAGATTTTACTGTATGATGAGTTAGTGTCATATATATTATTCCCAAGGTCAACTAAATAAGGTATATATGCCTTTAGCTAAGGGCAGGTTGGACTCATCCTAGGTTTTAATTGGGCAAGGTCAGAACAAACATTTCATAGGGTACTAATTACTAGTAAGATAGTAGACAGGCCAAGGCTAAATCATAAAGGTTTTGACCAAACATGCTAGTCCCATGAATATCTAACCTAGTCAGTACTCACACACAATGACACAAGTACTGTATATGTATATCCCAAATAGTATGCAATTAGTATATTTTTCCAGTATTTAAATTCAACTTATATATACTTTAGTCTGCAGATTTAATTTGATATAATTAATTTGAATTAAAAACAAATGACTAATATTGATGTATGTGGATTCTATTTTCCAATAAGGAGAAAAAGAAAATGTTTGTAGCTAATGAAGAATGAAAAGATCTTTGGTTTTGTTTTATTAAAAGTTAGATATAAGTGGATGTATATACCAACTTCTGATTCTTTTTATATATATATATATAAGAGTAGTACGTAGTGATTCTAGAAGAAAAGAGGGGTTGGTTGGTTTAAGAGATAAAAGAAAAGAAAGAAGATAGAAAAAGGAAGTGGTTGTAGTTGTGGTTGTGGTTGTAGTATATGGGCTTTGGTTCACCTTCCACTTTTTCTTTTTGTCTCAAACCTTGAGGTACAAGTTTGAGTAATAGAAGAAAGAAGAAAGAAGAAAGAGTGGGGTAATAAGGGCAAGAGAGGTTGGTTCACCTTTTTGTTGTTATCTTCTTGCAATTTGCACACATTGTGTTGTGTTGCTTGTTTACTAAAGGCCCACCACACATGGCCAAAGCATCTAACTAACACCCCCAACCCCCTTCTCGGCCCATGCCCCACCCTTTCTCAATTCTCATCTCTCTTTCTCAAAGTCTCAACCCTCTTTTAGTGTCCACTCTTTTTTTTTTTAAGTGATAACAACAACTAGTCCCCCCACGACACCAAAATTTTTTCAATCAACTTGCTTTCTTACCTCCTCTCTTTACCAAGATAATAATAGAGTCAAATGAAGATATTTAGTTGATATATCTTACATACATGATACATTACAACTAGTTATAATTTCAACTTTAATGTCCACAAATATATCAAAAACCAAATCATATTGATCAAAAGTTATTACCTTTTTGAACAAAAAGAACTAGAATGCATTGTATGTAGAGAAAACCCTATTCTGAATACATTGTAAATGTAAAATGTCCACTATTTTTTCTGTTTTGGATCATCACTTGATGATCAGTTTTTTTTTTTTTTTTTTACTTTATAACATATGTGGACCTAAATCACGTGCTTTACCAACCATCTTAACTCATTCTAGTTCAATATTTTCTTATCCATTGTTTGTGTTCTTTTTGAATTATATCCTGCTGGATCCCTGGATGTTTTTTTACCTACCAACTTTTGTCCTCTACAATTAAATCCATGAGTTGTTCTAAACTTATCCATTTGTTCTGTTTCTGATGAGAGTTGTAGAGGTGGAGAACATTAAGCATTTTGTATCACAGCAGCAGATATATTTCTAAACTCTTATCTCATACAATATATATTCTTTTTATCTCTCAGAAATGATTTATATTCTCATTACTCTGGACTTTCTGATCACTGGACCCTAGCCATGAGACCAATATTCAAACTTTGGTAGTGATATTAATCACTCAATAAATTTTGTTTCTGCAATTTCTAACATTCTTCATCTTTGGTCTTGCATTTCAGCTTTTTCTAACTATCAAGAGGGCAAGTTATTTATTGGAAGGCTTACTTGTTTAACTTTAATCTACTTTTTTTGCAAATGAAACTCATAGACATTTAAAGGCATATGCATAGTTGTATAGTACAATTAATATGCTGCAAAGTATTCCTATTTATGGCCAAACCAGTAACAAGGATTTCTGGGATATATCTCCCTGAGTAGGTCGCCCTGGATTATCAGTAAGTTATATAATCATGAAAACAAAAAAAAAATCAGTAAGTTTTAAATATGAAAAGAAATTCCTGATATGGAGAAATTCCTGATATGGAGAAAATTTCAAGAAATTTCGTCTTTCTAGAAAATTTTGGAAAAACTGCTTCCAAAAATTTAAGGGATGTTTTTGCTAGTTGCATGAATGATTTCATACATTTTGCAGTAACATATATGCGAGTTTTGATCATTTTGCTATGTATATATAGTAGAAATATATCAATATAACCTATATAACTAAGGATAGTACACTTTATCCAAAAAAAAAAAACTAAGGACATAGTATACATATATTGTTGCTCATATATGTAAAGAAATACTTATATATATACAACTATATATATACAACAAAGCTTGAACATGGAATTGGTAACTGGTAAGGAATCAAGGTATATGTCTAATTAAAATTCTGCTTCAAATCGCTTAGGTTGATCTAATTTCAATGATTTGAGTGTTGGTCTATTTTGAAAGGTCATTATAACAAACTCAAAACACATTACTGTATAAAGTGAAATATTTGTTATTTGCGGTAAACCTACCAAACTAAAAAACCTTCCTAACTTGTGAAAGTTCCACTGTTGCTACAAATGATTGATGATGATCATGTGTTTAGGTATTGAACAAAACTTGAAAGGGTTATTAACTTAAAAAATATAAATTGCTTATATATATAATTGCATATCCTTCAGTTTTGATGAAAAAGTTGAATTAGAAAGCTTAAATTGGAAATGAGCTTTAATAAAACAGCTTTTACTTGAATTAAGCACATTTTTGTGAAGAAAGAGACCCAGTTGTTATCCAATCTATAAGTTGGTTGCTATACATGCATATTTCTCAAGGCTACCATGCTGATCATTTAGTCAAAATTAAAGTAGTTGAAGTTCCATGAACTACCAAACTACTGTACTTCTTTATTAGGAGATTGACAAGAGAAGCATATGACCCTGCCAACTAAAAGTTGCCTTCAGTGAGTTGAACCATATGCAATTTGCTTTCAGTTAACTGTTTTTTCTACAATGGGTTTAAGGGAAAGTGCCTTTCAATTCAGCTAATTAATAAAGCATAACCATTGAATGTGACCAGCTTAAGACTAAAGTAGTGTTTAGCTAGCTAACATTTATAACAAGAAATAGGTGTAATTAATTTGGACCTCACCAAAAACTTTCTTGTGGTGTTTGGTAACAATAAATCCTTTCGCCGAGATTTTGACAAATGCAAAAGTGCTCGAGATCACCAAATTATGTGAATTTGCTTAGCGAGCTCGACTTTTTTTTTTGGGCTAACTCAAGGAAGGTCATTTTGTTTGTAATATGAGTATGCCGGGAATGAATTTTTTTTTTTTTTTTTATTTAAACAGCCATTTTTTAAAAAAAACAATTATTAAACTTCAAAGCCCGAAGACTACATCACAAGCCCCAAAGGGTTACATTTGAAACTAAACCTAAACCTGTAGACTATTCTATAATTTATCACCACCTAAGTATCCTCGTCACCAGAGTAGCACTCTACGATGCGTAGGCATGAACTGATGAACATAATCTTAATTGACTCAGCTCTAATGCTCCCCACATATTGAAGCTCCGTTAGCTCAGCTCGAATACCAGCCCTACTTATAATTCAGTCATCAAAAAATTAACACACACCCGTAAGATTGCCCGTAACTGGCCTGGAAAGGAACCGAACTCGCATTATAGTTAGGTAAAACCTGCAATATATAGAGCAAAATTACAGTTATTATGAACTTACCAAGTACATGAATATACACATTATTTCAGCTACCTAATTCAATTCATAGTATCTTTAGAGAATGGAGGGAAGAGGGAATTGGATAATTAGGTACAACATGTCTTCAATGCAACCATTGTAGATAATTCATAATATATTCTTGATGATAAAATTCAATAATTTGTATGGTTGTGCGTATTAAAGAACATATTATGAGTAGGAAGGTCACCATCAATATAGACAAAAAATGATTATTGTTTTATTTGATCACTTTAGCTGTGGAAGGTAAGGTGGACCAAAGTATCAGAGAGAGTTTGGTAACAACTATCATTTTCTCGTTCCATCCATCAAAAAAAAAAAAAAAAAATCCACTATCATTTTCTCTTGGAAATTCATTCATACAAGCATGTATATTTATTTTTATGACATAAAATACTTGGATTGTATTTCTGTTCTGCCCAGGGGAGAGGGACTACTTCCTGAAGGTTTGGATTGGTTTTTGGGATTTCAATGAGGATTCATTTTTTATTTTATGTTTAAAGAAATACAAAGGGTAATTTTGGTATTAAAAATATTCACTTTTTTATTTTCTTTTCTGGTACTTTTCGTATACTTCTTGTTCAAGAAACTCAAATAAATATATGTAGTCATTTCTGGTTAAGCTTCGGAGGGAGCCCAGCAGAACCTATTTCAACACACTAATGCCTAAATGTAATGGGCTCTTTCGGGCCCAGGAAATATTTTATCCATACCTTGGGTTTGTGCTTTATTCAGGCCCATGCAAGTTCTGACTTAAGCCACTTCAACTCCAGGACCTTTTACAAGTTACGACAGGAGGGTGTTGGTTTCGGCCCAAGAAATAATACAAACACAACTGCAGGAGAATAGTGAATTTTCAAATCTATTATCTATCTATACTCTTTATTAAAGTTGGGCATGCCGTTAAAAAAAATTCTCTTTTCAAATTAGAGAAAATTTGATGCTCTAATAGAAGAGAATTTAACAAAGATTGAAATTAGAAGGGTTAGTAATGTAATTCAATATTCAATATTGGCTTAAATAGCTATATGGCTAGCTCCTGAATTAAATGCAATATAACTACTAAATTTAATGGTAATTTGACTAATAAATTTAATTATTGGCTATATAGCTACTTAATTTAATGGTAATATGGATAAATCTATTTTTAAACACAAAAATAGATTTATAATTTTGCACCTTATCTTTTTCTTCCTTAACGTCTACCCATCTTTCTCATACATTAATTCAGTTTATCTTCTCTTGATTTTCCAAATAATGATTTCAGAAAAAACACAATGTTGAGTACAATAGATTTATATAGTATACAGAACATTTTACTCCTTAATATAAAAGGCCAATACAATTATGTTCCTACCATAAACGAATAAATTGTGAATTTTTTCACGTGAACTAAACCAATACTCTATTGAAGCCTACAAAAAAATAAACAAAATAAATAACTATTAGATTTCAAAAAAATAAAAATAAAAAATAAAACAAACAGTCATAGTTACATATTCACATATAAATACCCTACTATGATATCACTATAAAAAAATGCTCTTAGAACCAAGCATATCCAACAAAAAACAAAATAAATAATAATTATGTTCCTAGCATAGACGAATAAATTGTGAATTTTTTCGCGTGAACTAAACCAATACCCTATTGAAGCCTACAAAAAAATAAAGAAAATAAATAACTATTAGATCTCAAAAAAATAATAACAAATAAAAATAAAAAATAAAAAAACAGTCATAGTTACATATTCACACATAAATACCCTACTATGATATCACTATAAAAAAAATATTCTTAGAACCAAGCATATCCAACAAAAAAACACACGAATAGATATTAAAAATCTTGATAAATTGAAGAGGACGCACTCAAGGTGAAAAACAAGCGAATCGAAGAATCGCGAAAGGTACAATATAATAACTTACAGATTAATTATCAACAAACATATCCTTCACATTATATACTAAGTACACGTCTCCCCAACAATGCCAGAATCAAAGTTCATCTCGCAACAATTGATATCCAACATTCTTAGACGTTTTACAAATGCATAAAAACCAGCATCCATTTATTTTTTCTTTCGTTTGCTCTCATATTATTTTTATTTTTATTTTATATCCAATTAGTTTGTTTCATCAATTTGGTTAAATTTAATTTCACAACAATATCATACTTTAGACTTCCATATAGAAATATACTTCATTATCAAAATAAAATATCGAAATATACTTCCAAATAATGCAAGGTTATAAATAACCAAATGTATTAACCTGTTTCCAGATTAATGCATCAACTAGGTCAGGTCGTTGTTTGACTGACCAAGGTGGAGATTTGAGATCTGGGGTGGCTGCACCTCGATGAGATCGAGATTGCCTACGTACTCTAGCTCGGGGGAGTGGAACTTAGAGATCAAGCCATCGTAGTTCTGCTCTTATAGAAGGTGAAAGGGCGCAGATCATGGGATCTTGCAGATTCTCCGACATCATAATGAGGGCATAATCATGCCAATGATTATTTAACAGACGAGGATATTCTTCGTGCATTGATTATGCAACGGGCGAGGATATTGTGTGCATTGATTAAGGGCACGTGTGCATGCAGAAGTCGCCAAGCGGTTGTACAGTCGAGCTGCTCTGGTCGGTCTTTGGCTGGGTCGTACAGTGGGCGACCTGGTGGAATGTTGGGTAGGACACGTGTCGTGTTTTAATTGGTTGGAGTATGTAGTACCCCTACATAAGCCCCCTCTTTTTAGGTCGATTAAAGAATCAAGTTGAAAAAACCTTTTGAACGTTGGACGACTTGGTTGAGTTGATCTTTGCTTTTTGAACCTTTGAAATTCTACATGTGGCTGCCATGCGTTGCTATTTTACATCATCATTGCGTGTTATGGGGAAGTGGAGTGGTTTCCTCGAGTAGTTAACTTGTAATATTTTGGCAACTGAAGTACTCTTTGTCTGATGCTCTTTAGTTGGACACGTGGATTGATCCAACGGTGGATGTGAGTAGTCGGAGTAGTGGGTAATAACTGCAAAAGGTCGTGCTTGTCCTCATGTAATCTTGCCCGTAGATTTGAAATTCATCGATGGCTGAGATCTCTGTTCGACTGGTATTTAAACTGAAGTGTGGAACTGGATTTTTTACTTTCTTTAATTGCTCTCTCGAACTGCTGCCATTTTCTCTTTGCGACCTAAAGATCTTAAGAGCCTTTGAGGTGAGTACCTTCTTCTTTACTATTTTTCGTTGTTGTATCCTTTCTTCTTGTTTTTCATTTTGATGGAGAGATGTCAGAAGGTAGTGATTCCCAAAATGAGCACTTGAGTGGTGATAATGCTGGTGGTTATGAGTCTGAAGATGAGAGGACTCGGTCTGGTGATGATGTTTGTTCTCCTAATCGAGTGGTGGAGCATTTGGATGAAGATAGCCCTGGGAGCAGTGGTCCTCATGGGGAGGATGACTCTGATGAGGAGATGGTGGAGGGTGAAGATAGTTCTTTTCACCGCGTAGTTAATCATTCCTATGTTAGGAGACATCTTGCGTTTAGGAAAAGCTATGGGTTGGATTCCATTAGCGATCTGGAGATAAGGTTTCTAGGAGATCGCTTACTCACAGAGGCGTATCGACCTAACAACCCTTTCTCTACTGTTTTTACTTTGGCCCAATTTCGAGCTGGGCTTAGGTTACCGTTTTCTCGTTTGGTAGTTGAACTTCTGAACACTATCAAGCGAGCTCCCTGCCAGATGAATGGGAATTTCTGGAGGAACATGAGGGTTATAGATGATCTGAACAGGTTGCACAAGTGGGCGGTTACTGTAGGTGATGTTTTAGGTCATTTTTGTTTCAAGCGATCTGCAAAGCTGGAGGTGGGAGGCTATAATATGCAGGTCAGGCCTGAACGTCTACCCTTGATTTATCCTGTCAGTAGTGAGCCCTGGTGGAAGGAGCCCATGTTGCTCACTGGTCAAGTAACTGAAGATAACCTTCTTTTGTCATATGTCACTAGGAATTTGGATGATGAACGTAAGTTCCTACTCGTTGGTATTAGATCGTTTAGGAGTGATCTGTTTATGTTGTTCTGGTCGTTGATTTGCTTTGTTTCTTTTGCAGCGATTAGGGACGATCATCTTGTGAAGAACAACAATCTGTATTCTGTGTTGAACGTGTTTGGGTCTTGGGCTGACGAACGAAAGTTGAGGCTTTTTCCTCACTTGAAGGATTATTTCACACCTAAGGGTGGTCCCAAGACTGTTTCAGACGAGTTGGAGAGAAGAAAAACCTTGAAGAAGAAAGTTTTGGCTTCGATGAAGAGGGCAAGCGCAAGTGAAAAACCCCGAGCTGGGAGTAGCTCGAGGCCTAACGATCTCGTAGGGAGTCCTCAGATCGTTACTCCTCCGACCTTTCTTCCAAAGATGCCCTCTGGGTCGAGCAGGAAGAGGTCGTCCTCTGGGAATCTGAAGCTGATCGTGCAACCACCAGTCATTCCTTCCTCTGCTCCTTTGAAAGCCCTGAAAGCTCCTGAACCTACTCCTTTGTCCAGGAAGTCTGTTGTTCGTTACTCTGGTAAGGGTAAGGGTGTTTCATCTGAATTTTGACCTGGCCCCTTCGAATATCTAGACGGCCAGGGAGGCAAACATGTTGTTTATGACAACGAGAGTGCTATAGATGATCCCTGTGTTGCCCAAGCTATTAACGAGGGCACTGTTTTGGACGCTGATGCTCGAATGGTGAAGTCTCAGAGCCTTTTTGTGACTTGTTCGAAGATCAACTCTGCTCTTTTTCTGGTAAGCTAGTGATAGATTTATTTGGGTGCTTGACCTCATGTATTTTACTCTCTGATCATTGTTTTTTGTGTAGCTCAACGCTAGGTTCCAAGAAGTACGCCTGGTCGCTGAGGTTGGGGCGAAAGCTGAGATCGAGCAGGCTAAGAATATTGCTCTCGTTGCTGAGACTAAGGTGAGGGATAGGGACAGTGAGATCGCAGCTTTGAAGAAGGAGATAGAGGGGCTACGAGGTGAGGTTACTGCTGCTAAGGAGTCTGCGGCGTACTGGGAGGGCTTCTGTAGGAAGAATGGTGCTGAATGGCAAGAGTACTGTGATAACCTCAAGAAACAGTTGTTGGGTTCACCCGAGGGAGAGGAGATGCCAGTTGTTGATGAGGGTACTCTAGTCACAACGCAGGACGCCTTGATGGGCCCTAACGAGGAAGCATGAGAACTCCAGAACGAGCAGGTCGATCAAGATGACCAGATGCAGCAGTAGTTACCTTATTGCTCTTCTTCTTCTTCTTCTTGTCTGAGTGATGTGAGGCTTTGAACAACTTCCATGTCTTGAAAATTTACCTCTTTTGATGGTTGCCCTGTGTGGGTTGAAAAACAGTAGTCTTGAATGGACTTGGTTTCGACCCTGTTCATTAGTTGGCGATCTGGTTTTTGGTTCCTGGCGTGAGGCCATAAACAGTAGTGATCGATCTGCTTTGGCAGGTCGATTGCGTTTTTAATTTCTGCACTTGTGTTTCTTGTTTTGGATAATGTCACCTGTCTCTTTGGGCGACTAGTTTCCAGGGAGTCCTGGTAGCTCGTTCAGAAGGCAGGTAGACGAGATGAATGGCTGCAAGCAGGGCAGACTGAAATATTTCCTCTTGTATGCCTTAGTTTAATGAATTTGCCTTTTGATGTGTTATCTTTCTTGTTCTTGTAGTTTTGCCTTTGTTTTTGCAAGTAGTTCTGCTTTACGAGCTGCAGATAGGGATTGCTGGAGTAGCCCCCAAGTAGTATAGGTCGATGATAGAAAGTAGATCGTTTTCCCTGTAATAGTTAGCTTATTTGAAATAAATAAATAAAATGAACTTTTTACATGGTTACCTCGCTCGCTCTTTACTTTCTGTTATCTGTATTGTCTGCGTTGCTAGATTGCAGACATCAAATAATAAAGTGAAGAATGGAAAATCGACCTGGGATGAGATTTGGTTGTTAGATTATGAGTTCGATTTTACTTAGGTCGTGGGATAGTTATGACCTAAGTAGGAGAGTGGTAGTTGGAGTATAGATGTCAACTTAACACTTATAAAAATTATCAAAGGGACTGGATTATTGATAATTTAAAGGTCTAGTGATTGATTTTGACCTGTTGAAGCCATTCATGTATGAAAAGAGATGAAGGCAAAATCAAGCTCGTTTATTAACATATGAGAACGCATGCTTACATTTTACTGGTAGAATTTCTTCAAATGATAAACATTCCAGAAATTCTTGACATCCTTTCCTTCTGGAGTCAGGAGGCGATAGGAGCCACTGCTTTGGACCTTTGTGATGATGTAAGGTCCTTCCCAATTAGTGTTAAGCTTTCCGATATTCGCCTTTCTCTTATTATGGAACATTCTTCGTAGTACGAGTTCTCCTGGTTGAAAAGCTCGAGGTTGTACTCCTTTGTTATAAGCTCGTTTCAACCTTTGTTGGTATTGCTTGAGCTTGATGGTAGCATGATTCCTTCTTTCCTCAGCCAAATCTATCCCAAACGACCAAACTTGATTGTTGAGCTCTCTGTCGACCAGTAGTGACTTGGTCGTACCGAATGTCAGCTTAGTTGGGATGACAACTTCTACTCCATAGCAAAGACTAAATGGAGACATTCTTGTTGATGTTCTCGGAGTTGTTCTGTAGGCCCAAAGGATGTTTTCTAGCTGCTGGGGCCATTGATCTTCAAGTTTTTTCTTCAACTTAGAAAGAATTTGTCTGTTCGCAGGTTCGACCTGGCCATTACTCTGTGGGTATCGAGGAGCTGACCTAGAGTGCTCGATCTTCCATAGTTCGTAGAAAGCTGTAATGTTCTTTCCAACGAACTGTGTTCCATTGTCAGTTACAACTCGTTTGGGCAAACCAAATCTTGTAATGATGTTTTCCCATAAAAATCTTCTAACATCTGCTTGAGTGACATTGGTGAGAGCAATGGCTTCTACCCATTTCGTGAAGTAGTCGACAATGACTAGAACAAATATTTGTTCGGACTTCTTTTCTTTAATCAGTGGGCCCATAATGTCGAGCCCCCACATGTGAAATGGCCAAGGAGCAGTTATGTTGATGAGGTCGTTGGGGTGTTGATGAGTGTGGTCGGCAAAACGTTGACACTCCTTGCACCTTAAAACGAATTTCTTTGCATCCTCCTTCATTCTTGGCCAGAAATACCCTTGTGAGATCGCTTTGTGAGCTAGTGTTCGACCTCCAGAATGATTTCCCCATTCTCCTTCATGAATATCCTGAAAGATGATTTGCCCATGCTTAGGAATTAAGCATCTTAAGAGTAGTCCAGTTACTGGCTTTCGGAATAACTTTCCCTTATGGAACTTCTACATAGTGACCTTATGTAATAACTGGCTGGCCTCCTTTTTGTTTGTTGTGAGCTCGCTAGTTTGCAAGAAGTTGATGAAAGGTTCCATCCAAGTTCCTTTGATATCTTCTGAGGTCGTGGCAAGTAGGTCGCTGATTTGATTGACCACTTCATCTTATTGTAAATACGCAGGTAGTGGGTTTACTACTATTGTTAGAGCTCGAGGTCGACCTGATTTGATCTTTGAGCCTAAGAATGTGAGTGAATCAGCATGGCTGTTATCATTTCTTGGGATGTGATCAATAGTGAAGAAACTGAATTTGCTGATAAGTTCCTTTGCTTTGCTTGCATATCTTATCAAATGACTCTGTGTATTTGGTAGTTACTTGGTGATCTGATTTACTACCAGTTGAGAATCACTGAACGGTTTGAGTCTATCTACTTGTAGATCGATAGCCATTTGTAGACCTTGGATTAAGGATTCATATTCGGCCTCGTTGTTGGAGGTCGAGAAGTCTAGTCGAGTTGATCTTTCATTTTGTGAGCCCTCAGGTGAGATGAGTACGGCACCAATGCCACTTCCATTTGAGTTGTGTGAACCATCGACATACAGTTGCCAAGTGTTTGATGGATCAACTTGGATTGACCTGGTCTCTGGTTCTGGTTCCCAACTGAATTCTTCAGCGGGGTAGTCTGCTAAAAAATCAGCTACGACCTGGCTTTTAACGGCCTGGCGAGGTACGATCTCGAAGGTATAATCACCGAGCTCAGCTGCCCATCGAGCCATGCGACCTGTTTTGTTCTTCTTTTCTAGTATGTGTCGTAATGGCTGGTCAGTGATTACTTTAACGTTGTGTGCTTGGAAATAAGGTCTAAACTTGCATGTAGCGTAGAGAAGAGCTAATACTAATTTTTCTAGAGGTGTGTACCTTATTTCTGCTTGTTGCAACACCTTGCTTGTGAAGTAGATTGGTCGTTCGACCTGATTTTCCTCATTGAATAGTACCGCGCTGATCACAAAATCTGATGTCGCGAGGTAGATTCCAAGTACATCTCCATCATTAGGCTCAGTGAGAACTGGTGGAGTGGATAAGTATGCTTTTAGCTCCGCAAAGGCTTGCTCGCATTCTTCTGTCCAGTGATATGCAGCCCCCTTTCTAAGAATATGAAGCATTGGTCGACATTTATCGGATGTTCTAGAAATAAATCTATTGAGAGCTGATACCATGCCGTTGCGTTTTTGGATTTGCTTCTTTGTCTTTGGGCTGGGCATATCGACCAGGGCTCTGATCTGGTTGGGGTTTGCTTCAATACCCCTCCTTGTAACTAAATAACCAAGGAATTTTCGTGAAGCCACCCCGAATAGACATTTTTTTGGATTAAGTCTCATCCTGAATTGTCTTAACCGTTGAAATGTCTGATCGAGATTGGCCAAGTGATCTTGCTCGAGGTCGCTCTTGACCAACATGTCGTCGATATACACCTCCATTGTTCGACCTAGTAGGTCGTCGAACATTTTGGTGACAAGTCGCTGGTAGGTTGCTCCAGCGTTTCTGAGGCCAAAAGGCATGACTTTGTAACAGAAAATTCCTTGCTCAGTAGTGAATGAAGTCTTTTCTTGATCTGGCTCATGCATTGGGATCTGATTATAGCCTGAGTATGCATCCATGAATGATAGTAGCTCGAAACCACAAGTATGATCGACTAACCTATCGATTCGTGGGAGTGGGAATGAATCTTTAGGACAGGCTTTGTTCAAGCTTGTAAAGTCGATGCAAACTCTTGTCTTCCCATTCTTTTTCAAGACCGAAACTATGTTGGCCAACCAATCTGGTGTGTCAACTTCTTTGATGAATCCTACCTGCTTGAGTCTACTAATTTCATCATTGACAACCTGGTGAAATTTTGGGGCAAGTCGTCTTGGTTTTTGTTTAACAGGTCAGTAATTGGGATTTACTCATAGTTTGTGGCATGCTATTGATGGATCTATCCCAGTCCCAGGCATATCAGTGTACGACCAAGCAAAAACATCTTTATTGAGAGAAAGAAAGTTTACAAAATCATTGTACTTATCTGTTCCTAACTCTGAGCCCACATAAACATACTTGGGGTCGACCTCTGACCCTAAGTTCACTTGCACTCCTGGGTTTGTGCTTCCAAGTGATAGGTGAGGGGACCTCGGTTGCTCCTTCTGTAATTGCTATTTTGCCTCGTCTGTGGCATCAGTTTTCCCCTTCGATGGACTCTTCGCTTGATTTTCGACCTCCTTGGTTCCTGAGGTCGTTGCTTTGTCAGTCGCCACAGCTTCAAGAATTCCATGGCATTCCTGTGCAGCGTTCTGGTTGCCTCTGAGTTCCATTATCCCATTGGGGCCAGGATAACGGAATACTTGATTGTAGGTTGAAGGGACTCCTCGCATGGCATGGATCCATTTGCGACTAAGTATTGTATTATACTTGCTTGCAATATTGAGGTCCCTGAACTTTGCTGTTATTGAAACTTTATCTTCTCTTTTGCCCACAGAAACGGGTAGTAGTATCTCTCCTTTCGATTCCTCTCTCGGGCTATTGAAGCCCAAGATTGGAGTGAAGTTAGGAATGAGGACTGAATCAGGTAGCCTCATATCTTTGAAAGTCCTGTACATCAGTATGTTACAAGATGCTCCTGGGTCAATGAGGACCCTCTTCACAATGTAGTCAGCAATTCTTAATTCGACGACCAGAGCATCGTTTTGTGGAATAACGACCTTGTTGAGATCATCTTCTGTAAAACTGAGATCTGTTTCCTGTCGAGCTGGAATGTTAGTTCGAGCTGCTCGACCTGTGATGGAGTAGACGTGGTGCAGGTGTTCCACTATCCTTTTCTTCTCTCGAGATACTGGTGTTGAGCTGGACTCATAGATCATGTAGACTACATGACTTTCTGTTTCACTATCTTCGTCTATCTTATTTACGACCTGCTTGTTGATTTGGTCGCGTAGGTCGCCTGTGGGACCTAGTCTTCTTGAGAGGCTCCGCCCTCTGCTGCGTGCTGGACTTGTGGAGGCAGTTCTTGCCTTGCTTTGAGATCGTTTGGCAGAACATGGAGGTGTTCTTGATCTCTTCTTCATTCTCTTGTCACTGGACTCTTCTTGTCTGTCGTAAATTCAGTTGTTGAGCCTTTTTTCATCAGCCCATGTCTGAAGAGCTCGTTTCAATATACAACAATCATCAGTTTGATGACATCTGACCTTCTGGACCTTGCAGTATGGACGACCATATGTGTCCTCTAATGGTGTGAAATCTGGAATCTTACACCAGTGGTGGTGCTTGATTCACTCATGAATATATCCTGAAGGTCGTGTAAATCGGTGATACTCACGTTGTTCTGTGGGTAACGCCTTAGCCTTGAATCTCCCATTGTTGTCTGATCGAGGTCCTTTGGTGGAGCCCCCTTCCACGTTTGAAATAACATGGCTTTTTACCCTTCCGACTAGGGCTTCTTCTAATTTGATGCAACGATCTACCTTGAGGTAGAGCTCGTCTAGAGATGTTGGCCTTTTCATGGCTAAAGATTTGTGAAGGTCTGATCCCTGGATCAGACCATGAGAAAACGCAATTGTTGCGAAGGGTTCATGCTCTTTAGCAAAATCTTGGATGGAGTGCAGTTTTGTCTTGAATCGAGCAAAGCAATCGCTCAGCAGTTCACCGTCCCGTTGTTTGACTTTAAACATTGCGTCAATGGTTACTGGACGTTTTTTGTTATGGATATAGAAAATAACGAACTGTTTTTCCATGTCGTTGAACGAGTTGATCGAACCTGGCTTGAGGTGGTGGAATCGAGGGCTGGTCCTGTGAGGCTGGATTGAAACAATAGGCAGAGTAGATGATCTTCTTTTATAAGAGGTAGTGATTTGCAGAAACCCTTGATATGATCTGTTGGGTCTCCAACGCCTGAGTACTGATCGAATTTAGGAGCATTGAGTTTGTTAGGCAACTCCTGCTCTAGGATCTCCTTAGTGAATGGAGATTCCTGGAAGTGCTGCAAAGATTGGACAGCGAGCTGCTCGGCTATGTGACCTTTGCTTAATTGTATGGCGGCCTGAGAGGCTTTGAACCTGGCGAGCTGTTGACTGAGTTCCTCGTACTTGCGATTGCTAGCATTTGTGGTGATTGCTCCCTGTTCAGTATTTGTGTCTGCATCAATTGCAGCTTTTAACTAGGCGTTTTCCTCCTGGAGACGATTGAGTTGGTCTATCAGTTCCTGGATTATTTCTTCTTGTGTAGTCATTTGATAGATGGACGGGTTTGTGTGACTTGAAGTTGGGTGGGAGGGTTGGTTTTTTCGATATAATCGAATCCTTACAGTCGACGCCAAATGTATTAACCTGTTTCCAGATTAATGCATCAACTAGGTCAGGTCGTTGTTTGACTGACCAAGGTGGAGATTTGAGATCGGGGGTGGCTGCACCTCGATGAGATCGAGATTGCCTACGTACTCTAGCTCGGGGGAGTGGAACTTAGAGATCAAGCCATCGTAGTTCTGCTCTTATAGAAGGTGAAAGGGCGCAGATCATGGGATCTTGCCGATTCTCCGACATCATAATGAGGGCATAATCATGGCAATGATTATGTAACAAGCGAGGATATTCTCTGTGCATTGATTATGCAACGGGCGAGGATATTGTGTTGATTGATTAAGGGCACGTGTGCATGCGGAGGTCGCCAAGTGGTTGTACAGTCGAGCTGCTCTGGTCGATCTTTGGCTGGGTCGTGCAGTGGGCGACCTGGTGGAATGTTGGGTAGGACACGTGTCGTGTTTTGATTGGCTGGAGTATGTAGTACCCCTACACCAAAAATCTTCTTATCAATTCTTATTACCTAACATATAAACGACTCAAAACAAGTCTTGAAGAACGTGTATTGGCTTCTAACATCAATCACATTGCAATAAAAAATAAATAAACAATATTAAATCGATTACAATGGGAGGAGATGTTGCACTTCCATATAGGTTGGAAACTTTTCTTTTGCTTTCATTGATTCAATACTATGAACAAAATTAAAATGTGAAAAAAAAACTATCATAAAGTTTAACTTTGCTCTATTTACATTGCAAAAGAAATCGTTCATCAATCACATTCAACATTGAAATAAAAATACAATCAACGCTAACTGATCGTCCACAAAAAAAAATTTATATCTATACATCCCACAACCTTCAGATTTACAACCACCCACATTATATTCCATCCTTGGTTTCAAAGTTTTAAGAGAGAAAAAGTTGAGTTTCTATATTAAGTTTTAGAAAAATAAAACACTTATTCTTATTATGATACTTACAATCACCTAAATTATAATATGTTAAGAGAACACACGTTTTTAAAAATTGAAATCAACCATATTTTAAAACAATTAAAATTGGTTGATATAATATGGACTTATAGCTAAACACGTTAATAAAATCTGGAACAAAATATTTTGAAAGAACTGCACCTAATTTATAAAAAAATTAATAATACATGTGCTTTGCACGGGCTTTATAACTAGTACTCTCTATTAAAGTTGGGTTTGCTCTTAAGAAAAATTTGTCTTTCCAAATTAGAACAAATTTGATGCTCCAATTGAACAAAATTTTCGTTAACTAAACTCACCCTAGTGCGAGATCGGAGTAGTGATGCAAGATCGGAGTAGTAGTGCGAGATCATCAGAGTAGCAGTGCGAGATCGTAACTGAGATTAGTGGGAGATCGTCGGAGTAGATATAGGAAAAGTTGGCAGATTATTGGGAAAGTGCGAGGACTTTCAAACAAAATAAATCTTCAGATTCAGTATCTAGATTGATGGTGGGGATCTGTGGATCTGACCATCCAATCAGGGATTCTTGCTGATCTGTTTGAGGACTTTGGATAGAATAATCCCTAGCTCCGGTACCCCATTCCTGATCTAGTTTCTTAGCTTGAGATTAGTGTCTACTATTCAGATCGCGTGTGGGTTTTTGAAGATAACAATGAGTAGATGAAAATTGCAAAAGCAACTGAGAAGAAAGGAGTCATAAATGGGGTCATTTTCATCGGAAAGCAGCAGTAAAGTTGGAATACAAGAATTTTGTCTTCTCAAAAGTTTGTCAGGGAGTAAATGGAGAAGAAGTCTGGATATCGGAAAGTTTTGGCCGGAAACACTTTGACAGCCTAATCACAGTTGCAGGGGCAAGATGGTTGGCTAAATTTCTTTGCCATTTAAGTACCACCACGAATAAATCAGGTTTTCAAAGAGAATACATATAGACCTTTTCATCTCCATCTTGTGGTTTCAGCAAAGCAATGGATCGGGTCATTTTCTGGAGCTCAACATTCACTATAAGAAATCTTCCAGAAAAAATGGTTAGATTTTGCATCCCTTCTAGTTCTAACTCATCTGCTTGGGCAAACGCTGGTAACTCATCTAATAAACTCCGAGAACTCTTTGAGTTTTTTTTATATCAAACCCATCATTGACACTAAAGCTGTAATATTTCTACAATCCTTATCAAAAGTTTGATACTTATCAAATCTCCATCCTTTTACAAATCTGGATGCTTCCATCTCTTTCGTGCCTTGGGCTCCCAATGCTTTAGCCCTTGAGCCAACCCTCTTTCTCCCAAAATCGTGGCACATTCGCCTCCACGGAATTCCCCTTCACTTTAGAACAAAAACTACTTTATGCAATTTAATCTCCCCCGCGTTATCAAATCCATTTTGAAAATTCTTTTCAATTACTTGAAAATTCAATCCATTTTGATCAACCCTTCATTTCTGCAATTCTTATCAATATTGACATGGCCTCCATCCCCCGCGTTATCAATATCTCGGATAACGGCCACCTTTTCCCGGTTATTGTTGCCTACTTCTTGATAACCATTCCCCCTTCCTTTAATCCTTGTCAGTATTCTCATTTGTCTTTTGCACAGGTGGCAGCCACATCACTCTCTTCTTCTGACCTTTCAGGCCCACCTGGGTTCTACAATTCACGCCATGCCAAAAACATCCTTTTTTGTAAACCTTCTTTTGTCATTCATGAGAATGTCTCTCCCATAGTCGTTGGCAATCCATCATCCAATCAGATAACAACTCAGAATAAATTTGAATCTTTAAACTTTATTCAATCTGAGGAAACCAACCTCTTTTTTAAACCTGAACCTTCACAAGGCCGAAACACCTCTGAAAGGCCCTTTTAAGCCCACCCCGCCACCACCTAAACCCAAACTTAAGCCCAAAAAACTGGCCCACCAGACCAGAAAGTACCCTTTCCCTTAGCCCAACAAAACCCATTGGTGGATTCAAACACCAAAGAAATTTAAAGGTCCGCATTATGCAATCCTCAAAAAGAAATCAAAGCTTGCGAAGTCTTCTTCCTCCACCTCAACCCCAGTTTGTGATTTCACCTCCTTGAACCAAGCTCTAAATTCCAATTCAACTCATCACTTTTCATCCTTTTGGACCTTACCATCCTCTTCTAATCCTAATCGCATAGCCACCAACATTTTACAAGGGAATTCTGCAAAAGGAAACGTTAATTGGGTGAAATGGTTTGCGTGCCCTCTAGCCATGGAATTGGGGGTTTCTGAATCCGAAGGAAGAGCCGTGTTATTAAGGACTTTACAACTTTTGGAGTCTCAACATCACAGTACAGATAAAGAACTGGACCCAACTCTTGTTTTTTTATGGAGAAGCGAACAACGAAGATGATTGCAGCGAAACTGATGGATGTAAGGAAAACGAAGTTTACTCTATGACGATAAGAATTCTCTCTTGGAATGCAAGGGTGGCGTTAACAACAACCCAACTTGCAATAGCATTAGAAGAATGATCAAAAGATATAAACCACACATTTTTATAATTCAAGAGACCAAATGCAGAATAGTAGAGATTTAGAATTTTCAGATCTTTGGCGAGATCCATGGATGGTACTTGAGATTCCAGTAGTGGAATTTGCAGGTGAAATTGTTATAGCATGGGATTCGGAATTCATCAAGGTTAATGACTCTTTTGTTGGAAATATTTCCATTTCTCTAACTTGTACAACTCTTTACGGTGGATTTGATTAGTTAATTACCGGAGTATATGGTCCCCCACATTACAATACCAGAGATTTGTTTTGGCAAGAGTATGTTAGAAAATGGTCCACTCTCTCTTGGTGTCTAGGGGGCGATTTTAATGTGGTCCGTTTCACACACGAACGCAGAGGAGAAACACCCTTGGATGGAGGGATGCACGATTTCGGCTCTTTCATTCTCAATCATGGTCTTGTTGACTACCCCCTCCTTGGAGCCCTCTTCACATGGTCCAATAGACAAGACAATCCCAAAATGTCGAGAACTGTTTCTTGGTTTCAAATGATTGGAACGATCATTATCCCCTCACCAATCAACAAGCTTTAGCCAAATACAAATCCGATCACAAAACCATTTTCCTCAACGATGAGAATATTGATTGGGGTCCTAAACCCTTCAAATTTGAAACCATGTGGCTGAAGGAGAAACTCCAATCCCTCAAATAGAAGAATGGTGGAACTCTTTTGAATTCCAAGGTAGACCTAGCATGATTTGGTGGTTGAAAATCAAAGCGCTCAAATGTAAATTAAGGGAATGAAACAAATTTGTCTTCGGTAATGTGGAGGCACAAATTGATCAAACTCTTGTTCGTATCCATGTTCTTGACATCAAGGAGGAATCCATGCAACTTTCCGACGAAGAACTCTCTAACAAAGATTCTTTGAATGAACTACTTAAAGAACTTCTTTCTAATTGGAAGTCTACATCTTATTGGAAGCAAGATGTCAAATAAGGGTTTGCAAGCAGTACTGGAGGGATGTCCTAACCTTGAATATTTGGATCTTAGATGTTGTTTAAAAAGCACTTTGGAAGGGGATGTCCTGAAGGATGGTATTAGTAGAATAAAAAAGGTTAGGTTTCCGAATGAGAAGATTCACGATTGGTATTATACTGACACATCAGGTGCGCCACTCTCACAAGATGGTAATCCATTCTAAGCAAGAAACTAAATGGCTCCATAAGGCCAAAGTCAAATGGCGCTTTAAAGAGGGGGAATGCACCAAGTTTTATCATGGCATTGTAAACACCAAATCCAAAGCCAAATTCCTAAAAAGCATGTGTATCAACAATGTGGAAACCGATAACCCAACCTTGATCAAATAACATATAGTAAACTTTTACACCAATCTTTTCAAAGAAGATATAGAAGCTCGACCCACTCTTGATGGCATAACTTTTAAAACCATCGATACCTCTTTATGAGATGACTTGGAAGTTGATTTCACCAAGGAAGAAGTGTGGTCTGCCATCAAATCTATGGAGGATGATAAATCACCGGGTCCCGACGGTTTTCCTTCGATCTTCTTCAAGAAGTGTTGGAATGTTTTGAAATATGACATCATGGGAATCTTTCAAGACTTCTAAGACACCGACTTTTTTAGAGGATAAATAATATAACGTTCATTTCCCTCATTCCAAAAAAAGAGGGTATTCTTACACTTGGTAATTATAGGCAGATTAGCTTAATAGGAGGCATTTACAAGATCTTGGCGAAGGTTCTTGCATTAATGCTTGAAAGAGCCTTACCTTCGGTCATCTCCGAAGTACAAGACTCCGTCTTACGAGGAAAACAAATAATTGATCAAGTTTTGGTGCATTGATTCGTGGAACATAGAGAGCAAGATGAGCATTCTTTACGAGGTAGACATATCCAAATCTTTTCACCACATAAGTTGGCACTTCTTAGATTATTTACTTATGAGAATGGGCTTTGGCACCATTTGGAGTGATTGAATTTTTACTTGCATATCAATTACCTCTTTCTCAATTCTTACTAATGAGCTTTCATACTTACATTGGTGAATTTTGTACTTTCAACACTTCCTTCAGATCTCCTGTCCATTTTTTTTTTATTTGCCACCATTGTAGATAAAATTGATAAGGTTAGATTTATTTTATTTTATTTTTATTTTTATTTTTTTGTGGGGGAGGGGAGGGGGGGGGGGGGTGTTCAACACATGAGAGAAAAATGCATTTCTTTAATTGAAAGCTTATTTGCAGATCAAAGGAGATCAATGACATGGACTCAAAGATATTCAATTATGAAACTATGCTCTCTTCACCAGAAAAATATGGGATTAATGGAACCGTCTACTCTCTGGATAATGTCGATGAAAGGAAAATATTTTTCAAATTGTTCATTTTTGGATGCTAGAATCACAAATGGAGCTTTAGTGATGTATAAACAATTATGTAAAGTGTGAATGGATATGTAAGAAAGAATCATATGGAGAAATGGTAATAGTAATAATGTTAATATTTAGAAAGATAGATGGATGGAAGATGACTCAAGTGGAAATTTAGAAAGTTCTTTATTGGTATCAAGAGAACAAGTTCAACATTTATAGTCGACATGTATTACACTTCAGATTGCTATGAATACTCTATTCTTAAAGTTTACCCAAAATCAATTGAGTTCTCTTACCCACTCTTATGTGTTGCTATGTGGTTCATTCGGTTATTGCGGAATTCTAAAGTCTTCAATGAAAAACATTACCCACCTGATCATTATGTGACTAAAGCTAAAAGAATGATTGATCTAATGGATGATAAAGAATTAGCGACACTTGCAGGACCTGAACATATTGAGTTGCATATTGCTTGGAAGAACACCAACTGATTGGCTCAAGCTCAATACTAATAGTATCAATTGGTAATCTGGGAATTGTGGGATTTAGGTGTACTGTCAGAAATCATGAAGAAATATGTCTTTTTGCACAAACAAATCCTTTCCCTTTTGCTTTAAACAATGTTGTTGAGTTCAGTGTTATTTATTATGGGGTGAAAGTGTTTACCATGATTACTGATAGATGGAAATTGGTGTCTCCACCTATCAAAAGATTAGATTTTTATTTGAAGTTCTTTTTTGTGCCTATATAAATTGGTTATCAAAGTAGACAAGTAACAAGCAAGGGTCGTACCCACCTCAAAGGTGAAGATCTTAGCTCAAACACAATAGAAAACAATAATTAAAGGACACCAATGAATCAACAATAAAAGATTGAGATTGATTCTACTTTCTACAGGCAATAGTTAAATAAACTATAAATAACCTAACTTAAGAATATGGTAGAGATGAAAAGAAGATCTTGTGATGACAAAGGGGGGAGAATTGGTATCCACAAACTAAATTATGCTAACAGAACATGTTGTTCCTTCATGTTCAATCTATAACAATTAATTAGTCACCTCCCAGATATTCTAATCTATCATTAATATCTATAATAATCAAGTAGTCACCTCTCAGCTATTCCACTCAATTAAAACGAGATTCTCTTATGCATGCTATTGAATATGTCTTATTAATCAAACCGTCACCTCTCAGCTATTCGATTTAATTAACTCAACATATTTATTCATAACTAAATCATCACCTCTCAGCTATTTGACTTAATTACAAACCAATAAAAGATATCAACTGCAGATATGTAATAATCACCTCTCAGCTATTTCACCACACATCTTTAATCAATATAAATAAAACCATTAAAGCTAGGTCTCCCTAAACCCTAATAATAGTATTTTAACAACATGGATAACAATAACATGCAAATAATCATACTTACCTCATACTACAGATAAAAGTAAATAAGCATTAAATACTTTAAATCACAATGAACATTAAGAACAAACATGGTGCTTTTGCATTATCTAGAGTGCTTCAACCATCCCCTAAGGAGATTTAGCTACTCATCTTTGATGATGACACCATGGAATAAATAAATAAATCACAAGACATCATAATAGAAAAGATAATGGAATTGATATTGATAACTGAGTTTAATACAAAAGAAGAAGATGAACTTGTCTCCTCAATCTTCCATCATAAAAAGCTACGCAAACCCTAGCTACTACTTGTCCTATATAAGAAATACAAAGTAGAATACTTGCATGCAAAGACTTCCAAATTAGGTCAAATTCGTGGTTGCTGCTGTTGGTCTTTTAGAAGCATTAGGTCTTCAACAAAACTTAATTCTCTTGGTCTTAAGTTGTAGCTTGGACAAAGACCTTCAGTTTGATAGCTCATGGGCCCAAATCAGACTTTTGGATCTCCTTGTAGAGCATTTTAAAGATTGGACTTTAAATAAAGCCCTAAATAGAAATTCTGACTTGTGGGCTCCAATAAGACCTGGTTTGGGCTGAGATTTGGATCGCCCAACTTTGACATAAAGTCAAGTCAGCAGGACTGACCGTGGGGTGCCCTCAGTAGATCTGTGGGTGCAAATATAAATTCCCCTTCTCTTGTGTAAATAACACATTTTTGCTTGGTTTTCTTGACTTTTTATGGGCTTTAACACAATATTCGTATTTCGGCTCATGAAACCTACACAATAGACAATAAAGCACTAATCAATAGATATAACACAATAATATAAACTATGTGCTAAACAAACAAGGTGTTATTCGTGGGATAAATACTTTTGAGGACTTATCAAATACCCCCAAACAACACTTTGCTTGTCCTCAAGCAAAGGTGAGAAGAAAAGAATTAATGACTCAAAAGAGAAGCAAAACTAAGGTGATTGCATTAACCATATGCATCAAGGCTTTCAACCACAAGGATTTCCCAAGTGGAGAAGTTATAGTCTCCTGAGGGTTTTTCAGAGAAGATACCCATAAACTTACTACAATGACTAATCCAAAGAACAGGAATTTCTACCATTTACCTCAGAAATGGTTATATCAAGAATAAGGATAGGTATTGCAAAACCATTAATTTAAGATAGCATACTATAAATGCATGAATAAAATATGAAATATAAATTAAGCATAACAGTTTCAAATGCATTGAAGACAGGCATGTACCCATGCGACCACGAGTCTTAAGTAACCATTGGAAAGGTCGCTTTGACTTCTGCCTCACAGACATACACTCAGAAATAAAAGTCGTTCAAAGATGGTGTTTATCATTTTACCTCTATGTGAGAAAAGAAGATGGACAATCATCTCACATATATCAATAAGAACGGACTGGTGTAATGGAATGAACTTAGTCTCAAAGAATGGAAAACATTAGCCTTGCTTGAGATGTCGGGCTTTCCACCTCCGCACCTTCTCACTTACACGCCACATCCTACCATATCAGCTTAGATCTACAAAAGACAATAATGGGTTGTAACTTGGCTTAGGACAGGGCTAGAAATGGAAAAGGCTTTTGTGAAATATTTTTGGAACATTCGGGCCTTCAATACTTGTGATTTGTAATAACATCACATGGAAAAAAATTTGGAATTTTTCTTTTGGGAAGTAGTGTTTCTCATCTTCTTTTGGAAAATTTCAATGAAGCTCTAGCCAATTTGTGAATCTTCCTTTCTTTTTGGATTTGAAATGGTTTGGGAAGATTTTGGAATTTCTTCAAACTTTTTGATTTTCAATATTTGGTTCATCTCACTAGTTTGGAGATTTCTTTTGTATTTCTCTTTTCTTCTTGTAACCACATAAACAATCATCCTTATGTTCCAAAACCTATGGGTTAAAGGACCTACATATTCTAAGGGTATTTACTCCTACAATGGAGTTGGGTAAGGATAATGGGCTCGTGAAAAAGGCTAAGTAACAAGAAAGGCTCAGAATGGTCAACCTAAGGGATATTGTATCATCAGGGTAAGCTAAGGTAAACAGGGTTTA
Organism: Aquilegia eximia; assembly: GCA_023053565.1. NCBI lineage: Eukaryota > Viridiplantae > Streptophyta > Magnoliopsida > Ranunculales > Ranunculaceae > Aquilegia > Aquilegia eximia. Next base: position 299,182 of record JALIGU010000040.1, read on the forward strand.
TCTAAATGTCTTTATATCATCTCTAAGTACTGATATGGTGATCACATGCAGGTGTCAGTTGGGCTCAACTGGTAAAACCTCTGGGTGATGATACCAGAGGTCTGGGGTTCGAATCCCGCCAGCATTACGAGTTACTGATCTCATTAAAAACAGGCTTACCACAACATTTTAGTGAATGAGCCTGTGGCTCAATGGTAGCACCCCTCTCACAAAGTGAAGAGGTCGTGGGTTCGAAACACGTCAACAGCTGATTGTTGATATAAGTTTCCACACGTAATTTAATGGGGTAAGGGTCCCCACAACCCTGCTTACCAATCAAAAAAAAAAAAGATATGGTGATCACATCTTGAATAAGCTACAAGACCACAGTTTATATTACACCCACTTGATGCCATCTCAATGCTAACTATAAAAATGAATATGAGACTAAAAACAGACAAAACTGAGAGGTTGAGTCTTTTGACTCCAGATGTACGTATTAACTCTCCAAGAAAAAGACGGGTCTCAAAAGCTCACTGGGTTAAGTCTCCACACTTATTCCTCAAGTCTGTCAAGGTGTAATTGTATTTGCACATGTAATCTGTCATAAATGCAAGTGAATGCCATGCTTATGCTCATGCAAATGTAGTATAAGACTCAACTACTTGGTGAAGCAATAAATGTCCTTAAAGTTGAAAAAAGTAGAATTCAACCATTATATTCATTATTGATGGTGTACTTATCCTAACTTTTTGGAAAAGTCTTTGTAACAAAGATTATTTTTGCTTTTTCAAAAATTTTTGAATTTTTACACAAGTATGGAAAAAGAAGTTTGAAAATCATTTGCAAAAATTGTAATACTTCCCCACCCCCAAACAAAAAGATTGTCTTGTCCTCAAGACTCATGCTAAGTATAGGAAAGAGAGAAAGAAAAATATTACCATGAATGTACCAAAAAAATTCAAACTGCTTTATAAATTCTTGCCAAATAAAATTATCTCCACATACATAGAGATTACAATGAATTCCATGCTACGACACAAATATACTGAAATAAAGGACTGACTCAACAGAAAAGGGAAATCCTATCTTAAACCAATGCATTTTGCAACCGCAATAATTATCAACCACCCAAACGACAAAGAGAGAGTGGGTAGGCGGGCCGCGCCCACCCCCAAACAAAACTGAGCATAAATGGTAGAATGGGCGGTTTAACAGCCAAAATGTAACTAAACCCAACAACAAAAAAGAGAAGCAATAAAGCATGATCGGGCTTAGAAGATACACAGAGCTGCCTCCCAGGAGCACTAAGTTTAACGTCTTCATCCAGACAGGCGGACAACCAGGACTCACTCCCTAGATAAACGCTACTCTAAATAAAGATACATGAGAGATAAAACACTAGAATGGAATGCGCGAGATCCTGATGTCTAAGATACAACAACGAGTCTTTTAAAGTCAGATACTCGAGACTTAAAAGAAGATGGGAAATGACTTCCCCACCCCCAAACAGAGCGGGAAACAGGTCTGTTTGGAGGTGATGCTCAAAAAAAAAAATGTGCATTGGATCAATTATACTCAGCCAGTAAGAATTCGTGGACTAACGGTCCCGGCACTTTCAACCACACCTCTCATCAGAAAAAGAGAGGGTCCGGATACCAGCAGGTCAAAGGTCAATCTAAATAGGTAGGATCCTTTAAGAGAGTTTCAGGAGGTCTTAACTCATGAAAATGTTTAAGACATTGACCATTGACTTTAAATTCAGAACCGTCTACAGGATTAATACATGTAATAGCACCATAAGGAGTTACTGCAGACACAACAAAGGGGCCTGACCAACGAGACATAAGTTTGCCAGAAAATAAATGCAAACGAGGATTATAAAACAAAACTTTATCACCAATTTGAAAATAAAGCTGATTTTTCTGTTCGGTAGTAAAAGATGAAAAAATGATAACAGGATGACTACCGTCTGAATCTAATTGGGCATATTTCAGCTTGGGAGGAAGAGGATCAGGAGATGGAGGGATGGTCTTGACTTGGAACTCAAAATCAATGCAACAAACCGAATCAAGGCCCTCATGGTCTTTGGGTTCAAAGATAGGCACAAAATTTAAAACGAGCATTGGTTTGGGCAATAGATTGTTCGATGTCGAAGTCAACATTATACATGGTAGGGCAATTAACAACTGGATCTTTAGGGTAACAACTAGGTACCATCTCATAGGGTAGAGAATTGAGAAGGCACACATCTTGAGATAAAGAAAGATCAGGGGTTTGTTGGCAAAGATTAAAGATATTTACTTCCACAGTCATAGATCCAAAAGTGAGAACCATAGAACTATTCCGGCAGTTTATGAAAGCATTAGAGGTGGCCAAAAATGGACGACCAAGGATGATGAGAACCGAGTTATCGGCAGTAGGTTCAGTATCCAACACCACAAAGTCAAAAGGATAGTATTTTAACAACATGGATAACAATAACATCCAAATAATCATACTCACCTCATACTGTAGATAGAAGTAAATAAGTATTAAGTACTTTGAATCATAATGAACATTAAGAACAAACATGGTGCTTTTGCATTATCTAGAGTGCTTCAACCATCCCCCTAAGAAAATTTAGCTACTCATCCTTGATGATGACACCATGGAATAAATAAATAAATCACAAGACAACATAATGGAAAAGATAATGGAATTGATATTGATAATTGAGTTTAATATAAAAGAAGAAGAAGAAGAACTTGTCTCCTCAATCTTCCATTCATAAAAAGCTACCTAAACCCTAGCTACTACTTGTCCTATATAGAAAATACAAAGTAGAATACTTGCATGCAAAGACTTCCAAATTATGTCAAATTCGTGGCTGCTGCTGTTGGTCTTTTAGAGGAATTAGGTCTTCCACAAAACCTAATTCCCTTGGGCTTAATCTGTAGCTTGGACCAAGACCTTCAGTTTGATAGCTCATGGGCCCAAATCAGACTTCTGGATCTCTTCGTAGAGCCTTTTTAAGATTAGACTTTAAATAAAGCCCTAAATAGAAATTCTAACTTGTGGGCTCCAATAGGACCCGGTTTGGGCTGAGATTTGGACCGCCCCACTTTGACATAAAGTCAAGTCAACAAGACTGACCGTGGGGTGCCCTCAGCAAATCTGTGGGTGCAAATATTAATTCTCCTTCTCTTGTGCAAATAACACATTTTTGCTTGCTTCTCTTGACTTTTTGCGGGCTTTAACACAATATTCGCATTTTGCCTCATGAAACCTACACAATAGATAAGAAAACACTAATCAATAGATATAACACAATAATATAAACTAAGTGTTAAACAAACAAGGTGTTACTCGGGGGATAAATATACACTTTTGAGGACTCATCAATTACACAAACGAATTTCATTGTCGAGATGGATTCTCAGTTGCTGCAAAAGGCTTTAACCGGAGATATTAATGATTTTCATTGGGTGTTAGAGGATCTAAGTCAAGATATAAAGAGTTACTAACTGTAAGAGCCTGTGCACCTTTTAGGGGCATTTTAGCAATCTTACGTACGAACCTTAGCTTTGATCATAAGTTGGGGCAAACTTGATAAATTAAATAAACAATTTTGTGTGATTGCCGAGTAGTTATTACGAGAAAGAAAGAAAATAATAATAATAACAAAATAATAAAATTCATGAATAAAATTAAGATTTTAAATAGCTATCTCAATAAAGATATATTAGTTATCAATGATCATCGATCGGGCTCGGCATAGATCGAATGGGTGAAAGGAATTCACTTAATAGCTTGAATGCAACTTATGTAAAATACTATCAATACCACTTTAGCAATTAAATATAAGAATGACTCATAGGCATGATCTGTATAAGGAGGGTATTAGTTTCATTCCACCTCATGCTAATTAGATTACTCAGATGTCCACTCACTTTACTCATGTTTATTAAAAGCTAGCCCTACACATATAAAGTGATGTGAAACCAAAACCAAGAATTGAGAAGTTATTTCTCTATCCATTACTTCATCACCTGTTTGTTCTAATGGATTAGCTATATATCATAAACAACAACTTGCTAAAATTCAGATGTGTGTAAACTGAAATACCAACCAACTGTGGTTAGAAGGAAACCTTATGTTTGGAAGGTGGATAAACAGCTCAGAGAGAGACCATAGAAGCTTAAAGTGATTAAAGGTGTTGGGAGAAGGAAGCTTTAGGGAAGAGAATTCAAAAGCGTTCTGGAGTATCTAGTGTTTGCTAAACATGCAACTCTTTTGTCTATCTTTGGTACTGTTGGTATAGGTTATTATGACCAGTTAATTTCTATATAGTTTGAAGGATGTTGGTAGCCTGGACTGATGAACCATATATACAGGTCATTGGGGTTCCAAGTTTACTTGTTAATTGTGTTGGTTTAGGGTGGTTTGCATATGAGGGAATTCAATGGTTTTAATTAAATGAACTGTCGTAAATAGAAGTGGTGTATGACCTGAATATATACTTGGATTTTGAACTTATGGTCGGAACCGAGCTAAACTTATAAGAATGACTATAAGACATGATCTTAGTTGTTGAAAGCGCGGATATTTCAGTATAGTAGAAAATGAATGACAGTATTTTGACAAAGGTGTTCACTTATAAATTTTTCATTGACTTACAACGAAAACAAGTTAATTAGTAATAGATTATAGTTTGGATATGCCACTATATTAGAATACATATTAGAAACAATAGGCACGCACAATTAGGAAGATATAGAATAGTTTTACCTCATATATTTGGATTATAATTGTGTTTTCGCTTCGTTTATAGGTTTTTGGACATAGTAGTAAGCTTGAGATTAGAGGTGACGCGGGAGCGTGCTGAGGTAGTGACTTACATTTCCTTAATATTATCCTCTCGTGGTTCATATTTTAATAAATGTTACAGTACAGTTCATATAGTGATGATAAAAATGCAAGCATGATTTTGTTTGGTATATATATAATACTGATGGTTTACCGATTATAACTTCTATCATAGTAAGTAGTTACAAATATCATGTTTTAAACTGAAGTTGTTAAAGTAGTACAGGATATTGTTTTATAAACAGAAAAACTATTGAAGTTTTATTGCATCTCTTTTCCAGGATGGGAAAAAGGAGATAGATTTTGTATGTGGGATGTGGGGTCCCAGTTATATGTTGGTATGGTGTGAGGTCCTTGGATTGGGAAAATTTATGATCTGGGTGCTTACACGAACATATTCTTACAGATTGGATTATAATCCATTCGGCTAGTGCCCGTGTCTAATAGCCGTGAATAGAGGATAGTTCCTTCGACTAGTGCCCGTGTCTGGTAGCCGTGAATGGGGAACTGGTTTGATGGTTGATAAATTTAGGGACTTGTCACACATGCCAGATTAAATTAATTATTATTAAAAGACACCATATATATTATATATATTGTATCACGAGGTGCTCTGGCAAGGGATCTGTGAATTCCTACAAAGAAGGAATTGTTGTCATATTCCGGAGACGACAGTTCTTTCCAGGATTACATATGCGTTGTTCACCTTTAGACGATGAATGGGCACTTTCTAGAGGCGAACATTGTTGGATGTTACCGGGAATTCCTCTTTCACCTTCCTGGATTATCTGTTTTAGTGGTACGTTGTTGGTGCTTAAAGTGTTGTGGGGATACATGTTACCTCGAGGAGGTTTAAACGCAAGGGGTGAGAGTTAGTTCACTCTTGGACGTACATGTGTCAGGATCCTGTACAGTCTGCAGTCGCCAAACGGTTGACCACTGTAATAGGTGATTCTCCCTCTAGAGCGTCATGGTCAAAGGGCCCACCTGAGCCCTAAAAGAGGGTTAGTGTCTTCGGACACAAAAACAGTAATCACTACCCGACCGGATAATCAGAAAAATAATGGTGCAGGTTCACACTAGAAAGTACTGAACCAAGATGATTGCATGGGCCTGGGGCTGAGTTCCAGTCGTATTCTCACCACTCTAATAGGATGCAGCTACCCGACTTATTATATGAATGCTTGAATATTATTTACTATTACAGTAGAAAGTACTTTACATTATATTTATATTAACTTTATAGTTCTTATTCAAACTTGCATATTTAAACTGTTAGCATGATTTATTGTCTTGGTTGGATAATATTTTGGAAATGTGGGTTTCTACTAAGCAAGTGGATTATGCTCACCCTACCATTACCCTTTTCGGCTGAGCCTGTTGTTGAGGAGCTTGCTGTTGCAGCAGACGATGACAGCGACGAACATTATATCTGTCTGATGTGAGAGTGCAGTCTAGGGTTGTAACTCGAAAACAGTCTTATATATGTATTATCAGAATCTTGTGATGTATAGAGTATGGTTTTCTATATAAATATGAAAGTGTGTTTTTGCGGATTTGTCATAATTACTAGGTAATAAAAGGATGGATTCAACACCAGACTTCCATGGATTTTGTTATGATTAATAGAGTAGTAATGACAAATTGACCATGGTGTTGATGATAATGCCTCGAGATTCGATTTAGGTCTAATTAGGATATGGGTCGGATTTTGGGGTGTTACAGATTGGTATCAGAGCGGTACTAGTATATCTGTCTGGGATCTGTTGGAAGGATGTTTTGGTGCTACTTTATTTAAAACACGGCAGGTTTAGGATAAGTGATATCTCTTTATTATATAAAAGATGTCGCTTTAATAGAAAAGTTAAAAAAATCTTAGTAATGAGGATAAAGTGTCAAATCTTGAATGGGGATGGATAGAGTTCTTAGTTAACAAATATAGTAATCGTCTAGTAAACCTTGGGGCGACATAGGGTAAATATAGAAATGGAATAAAATACACTAGCACAAGCAAGACATTCTGTCACCTTAGGAACGTCGGCATGCTGGCGAAATTTAAAATACACTGACAAAGGTGAAACAACTCTAATAGGATGAGACTGAGTTCCAGTCGTATTCTCACCACTCTAATAGGATGCGGCTACCCGACTTATTAGGCCAGTACATAGCTCACCAAGTGTCAGACCAGTCGCATTCTCACCACTCTAATAGGCTGGTTTCCTAGAATCTTTGTTCACCAATGGTGAAACCACCAGAGCAGACTTTCAGGCTACAAGGTCAGATGGTAACCGTTCTACCCTCACAGAACTGTTATGGATGTGGTGAACCAGGACATATCAAGAGGTTTTGTCCAAATAAGTATCATCTGATGAATACTGAACAAAAATCTCAGGGGAAATATATTATACGGTACCAAAAGAAGAAACAATGGAATATTATCCCATTCAGGAGGAAAGTGTGGTATATGCTATGTTAGATGGAGATAATGTTGCGTCTAATAAAGTCAAGGAAGGTACAATTCCTTATTTTTCTTACTTTATACATGTGTTGTTTGACTATTGTGCTACTCATTCATTGCTGAAAGTATGGCGTTACGAGAAAATCTACATTTGACTCTATACTATCCTAGGCATTGTTAAAGAAGTTGAATGTGGCTTGGTATAATATAGATGTGATAAAAAAAAAAAAAAAAAATGATGTCATCTCTTGAACACCATCTAATAGTTGGGAGCTCCAGGTTGTGTTTTCAGGTAAATTATCAGGGTTATCTCCAAAATGAGAAATAAATTTTTGTGATAGAATTAATTCCTTGAATTTTTCGAATCTCGATAAGCCCTTACGAAATGGCTCCAGAAGAAATGTGAGAACTAAAGTCCCAAGTAGAGGATCAGAAAAAGTTTCGATACGTGAGAGTCACTTACAAGATAACGAGGAACAATAGGAAATCAAATTTGAAATGGGGCATTTTCTTGTGAGTAATCTCTCTGATAGTCAAGTATAGCTCTAATTTCGAGGACGAATTTTTTTTTAAAACGTTTATAGAATGTAAGAACCCGCACTCCTTAAGGGCATTTTAGTAATCTTACGTACAAACCTAGGCTTTGATCATAAGTTGGGGCAAACTTGATAAATTAAATAAACAATTTTGTGGGATTATCGAGTAGTTTACGAGAAAGAAAGAAAATAATAATAATAAATTCATGAATAAAATTAAGATTTTAAATAGCTATCTCAATATAGATATATTAGTTATCAATGATCATCGATCGGGCTCGGCATAGATCGAATGGGTGAAAAGAATTCACTTAATAGCTTGAATGCAACTTATGTAAAATACTATCAATACCACTCTAGCAATTAAATATAGGAATGACTCATAGGCATGATCTGTACAAGGAGGGTATTAGTTTCATTCCACCTCATGCTAATTAGATTACTCAGATGTCCACTCACTTTACATGTTTATGAAAAGCTAACCCTATACATATAAAGTGATGTGAAACCAAAACCAAGAGTTGAGACGTCCTTTCTCTGTCCATTACTTCATCGTATGTTTGTTCCAATGGATTAGATATACATCATAAACAACTTGCTAAAATTCAGATGTGTGTAAATTGAAATACCAAGCAAGTGTGGTTAGAAGAAAACCTTATGTTTGGAAGGTGGATAAACAGTTCAGAGAGAGACCATAGAATCTTAAAGTGATTAAAGGTGTTGGGAGAAGGAAGCTTTAAGGAAGAGAATTCAAAAGTTTAGTTCCGGAGTATCTAGTGTTTGCTAAACATGCAACTCTTTTGTCTATCTTTGGTACTGTTGGTATAGGTTATTATGACCAGGTCATTTCTATATAGTTTGAAGGATGTTGGTAGCCTAGACTGATGAACCATATGTACAGGTCATTGGGGTTCCAAGTTCACTTGTAATTAATTGCGTTGGTTTAGGGTGGTTTGCATGGAAGGAATTTAATGGTTTTAATTAAATGAACTGTTCTAAATAGAGGTGGTGTATGAGCTGGATATATACTTGGATTTTGAACTTATGGTCGGAACCGAGCTAAACTTATAAGAATGATTATAAGACATGATCTTAGTTGTTGAGAGCGCGGATATTTCAATATAGTAGAAAATGAATGGCAGTATTCTGACAAAGGTGTTCACTTATAAATTTTCCATTCACTTACAACGAAAACAAGTTGATTAGTAATAAACTATAGTTTGGATATGCCACTATATTAGAATACCTATTAGAAACACTAGGCGCGCTCGATTAGGAAGATATAGAATAGTTTTACCTCATATATTTAGATTATAATTGTGTTTTCGCTTCTGTTTATAGGTTTTTGGACATAGTAGTAAGCTTGATATTAGAGGTGACGTGGGAGCGTGCTGAGGTAGGGACTTACATTTCCTTAATATTATGCTCTCGTGGTTCATATTTTAATAAATGTTACAGTACAGTTCGTATAGTGATGATAAAAATGCATGCATGGTTTTGTTTGGTATATACATAATACTCGTGGTTTACCGATTATAACTTCTATAATAGTAAGTAGTTACAGATATCATGTTTTAAACTGAAGTTGTTAAGTACTACAAGATATTGTTTTATAAACAGAAAAGTTATTCAAGTTTTATTGCATCTCTTTTCCATGATGGGAAAAGGGAGATAGATTTTGTATCTGAGATGTGGGATCCCAGTTGTATATATGTTGGTAAGGTGTGAGGTCCTTGGATTGGAAAAATTTATGATCTGGGTACTTACACGAACATATTATTACAGATCGGATTATAATGGCTTCGGCCAGTGCCCGTGTCTCGTAGTCGTGAATAGGGAACTGGTTTGATGGTTGATAAATTTAGGGACTTGTCACACATTGTAGATTAAATTAATTATTATTAAAAGACACTCTATATATTATATATATTGTATCACGAGGTGGTCTGGCAAGGGATCTATGAATTCCTACAAAGAAGGAATTGTTGTCATATTCCAGAGATGATAGTTCTTTCCAGAAATACATATGTGTTGTTCACCTTTAGACAGTGATGGGCACTTTCTAGAGGCGAACACTGTTGGATGTTACCGGGAATTCTTCTTCTACCTTCCTGGATTACCATGTTTTTAGTGGTACGTTGTTGGTGCTTAAAGTGTTGTGGGGATACATGTTACCTCGAGGAGGTTTAGATGCGAGGGGTGAGAGTTAGTCCACTCCTGGACGTGTGTCAGGATCATGTGCATTCTGCAGTCGTCAAACAATTGACCACCGTGATAGGTGATTCTCCCTCTGGAGCGTCATGGTCAAAGGGCCCACCTGAGCCCTAAAAGAGGGTTAGTGTCTTCGGACACAAAAACAGTAATCACTACCCGACCGGATAATCAGGAAAATAACGGTGCAGGTTCACACTGGAAAGTACTAAACCAAGATGACGGGCATGCAGTTGAGTTCCAGTCATATTCTCACCACTCTAATAGGATGCAGCTACTTGACTTATTGTATGAATGCTTGAATATTATTTACTATTACAGTAGAAAGTACTTTACATTATATTAACTTTACAGTTCTTATTCAAACTTGCATATTTAAACTGTTAGCATGATTTATCATCATGGTTGGATGATATTTTGGAAATGTGGGTTTCTACTGAGCAAGTGGATTATGCTCACCGCCTCACCCTACCATTAGCCTTTTCAGCTGAGTCTGTTGTTGAGGAGCTTGCTGTTGCAGCAGACGATGACAGGGACGATTATTATATCTGTTTGATGTGAGAGTGCAGTCTAGAGTTGTAACTTTTTGATAGATCATTATATCTCACAAGAAGCATGGTTGACAAATCCAGATTGCATGCTAGTAAATTGAACAGAGGAATGAAACACTTTAGTTTTTTCAACTTGTTGAGCTTAGAGTGATTCATTTTTGTCTTTTATTTCAAATGAATATTAGAATGCTACAATAGGTATTACAATTAATGTAATGATTATTGAACATTCAATTTATGATCTGGGTGCTTACACGAACATATTATTACAGATTGGATTTGAGATGAGGTTCAATTTATGATCTGGGTGCTTACACGAACATATTATTACAGATTGGATTATAATCCATTCGGCTAGTGCCCGTGTCTAATAGCCGTGAATAGAGGATAGTTCCTTCGACTAGTGCCCGTGTCTGGTAGCCGTGAATGGGGAACTGGTTTGATGGTTGATAAATTTAGGGACTTGTCACACATGCCAGATTAAATTAATTATTATTAAAAGACACCATATATATTATATATATTGTATCACAAGGTGCTCTGGCAAACACTATGAAGCTTCACCCATCCCATACTTTAGAAAAAGTAAAAGGGGAAGGGGGGTATACCAAATACAAAGTCCAACTATTGAGATTTGAGAAGCGCTTACTTTGAAAGGAACAAACCAAAACGATATGGATATAACCAACATCAAAAAGTTGAACCTAACTTGCAAACTTCCATTAATCACATTATCCAAATCAAAGAAAGTAATTAAAATTCCGACCATAAGTTAAGGTTACAAAGTTCAGATTTTTTTTTTGTCAAAACGACATCATCAACATCAACATGTGTTACTCAGAAGTATGAGAGAGAGAGAGAGAGAGAGAGAGAGAGAGAGAGAGAGAGAGAAGAATATTCGATCAATCAATTGTGAGTAAAACAAAGCAAAACAAAGGTTTCAGTTTTTTTTTTCCAGTAAAAAAAACGAATTAGGGTTTGTGCACAAAACAAATCAAATTAAATCAAAGTTTAAGAATTTGCTTTCGATGAAAGACAGAACAGCAGAAAACAAAACAAGTTAGAGTGAGTTTTCGTAATAAACTTACATAAATCGAATCGAATCCAACTTCTTCTTCTTCTTCTTCTTCCATTAAAGATGTGGGTGCTTACACGAACATATTATTACAGATTGGATTATAATCCATTCGGCTAGTGCCCGTGTCTAATAGCCGTGAATAGAGGATAGTTCCTTCGACTAGTGCCCGTGTCTGGTAGCCGTGAATGGGGAACTGGTTTGATGGTTGATAAATTTAGGGACTTGTCACACATGCCAGATTAAATTAATTATTATTAAAAGACACCATATATATTATATATATTGTATCACGAGGTGCTCTGGCAAGGGATCTGTGAATTCCTACAAAGAAGGAATTGTTGTCATATTCCGGAGACGACAGTTCTTTCCAGGATTACATATGCGTTGTTCACCTTTAGACGATGAATGGGCACTTTCTAGAGGCGAACATTGTTGGATGTTACCGGGAATTCCTCTTTCACCTTCCTGGATTATCTGTTTTAGTGGTACGTTGTTGGTGCTTAAAGTGTTGTGGGGATACATGTTACCTCGAGGAGGTTTAAACGCAAGGGGTGAGAGTTAGTTCACTCTTGGACGTACATGTGTCAGGATCCTGTACAGTCTGCAGTCGCCAAACGGTTGACCACTGTAATAGGTGATTCTCCCTCTAGAGCGTCATGGTCAAAGGGCCCACCTGAGCCCTAAAAGAGGGTTAGTGTCTTCGGACACAAAAACAGTAATCACTACCCGACCGGATAATCAGAAAAATAATGGTGCAGGTTCACACTAGAAAGTACTGAACCAAGATGATTGCATGGGCCTGGGGCTGAGTTCCAGTCGTATTCTCACCACTCTAATAGGATGCAGCTACCCGACTTATTATATGAATGCTTGAATATTATTTACTATTACAGTAGAAAGTACTTTACATTATATTTATATTAACTTTATAGTTCTTATTCAAACTTGCATATTTAAACTGTTAGCATGATTTATTGTCTTGGTTGGATAATATTTTGGAAATGTGGGTTTCTACTAAGCAAGTGGATTATGCTCACCCTACCATTACCCTTTTCGGCTGAGCCTGTTGTTGAGGAGCTTGCTGTTGCAGCAGACGATGACAGCGACGAACATTATATCTGTCTGATGTGAGAGTGCAGTCTAGGGTTGTAACTCGAAAACAGTCTTATATATGTATTATCAGAATCTTGTGATGTATAGAGTATGGTTTTCTATATAAATATGAAAGTGTGTTTTTGCGGATTTGTCATAATTACTAGGTAATAAAAGGATGGATTCAACACCAGACTTCCATGGATTTTGTTATGATTAATAGAGTAGTAATGACAAATTGACCATGGTGTTGATGATAATGCCTCGAGATTCGATTTAGGTCTAATTAGGATATGGGTCGGATTTTGGGGTGTTACAGATTGGTATCAGAGCGGTACTAGTATATCTGTCTGGGATCTGTTGGAAGGATGTTTTGGTGCTACTTTATTTAAAACACGGCAGGTTTAGGATAAGTGATATCTCTTTATTATATAAAAGATGTCGCTTTAATAGAAAAGTTAAAAAAATCTTAGTAATGAGGATAAAGTGTCAAATCTTGAATGGGGATGGATAGAGTTCTTAGTTAACAAATATAGTAATCGTCTAGTAAACCTTGGGGCGACATAGGGTAAATATAGAAATGGAATAAAATACACTAGCACAAGCAAGACATTCTGTCACCTTAGGAACGTCGGCATGCTGGCGAAATTTAAAATACACTGACAAAGGTGAAACAACTCTAATAGGATGAGACTGAGTTCCAGTCGTATTCTCACCACTCTAATAGGATGCGGCTACCCGACTTATTAGGCCAGTACATAGCTCACCAAGTGTCAGACCAGTCGCATTCTCACCACTCTAATAGGCTGGTTTCCTAGAATCTTTGTTCACCAATGGTGAAACCACCAGAGCAGACTTTCAGGCTACAAGGTCAGATGGTAACCGTTCTACCCTCACAGAACTGTTATGGATGTGGTGAACCAGGACATATCAAGAGGTTTTGTCCAAATAAGTATCATCTGATGAATACTGAACAAAAATCTCAGGGGAAATATATTATACGGTACCAAAAGAAGAAACAATGGAATATTATCCCATTCAGGAGGAAAGTGTGGTATATGCTATGTTAGATGGAGATAATGTTGCGTCTAATAAAGTCAAGGAAGGTACAATTCCTTATTTTTCTTACTTTATACATGTGTTGTTTGACTATTGTGCTACTCATTCATTGCTGAAAGTATGGCGTTACGAGAAAATCTACATTTGACTCTATACTATCCTAGGCATTGTTAAAGAAGTTGAATGTGGCTTGGTATAATATAGATGTGATAAAAAAAAAAAAAAAAAAGATGTCATCTCTTGAACACCATCTAATAGTTGGGAGCTCCAGGTTGTGTTTTCAGGTAAATTATCAGGGTTATCTCCAAAATGAGAAATAAATTTTTGTGATAGAATTAATTCCTTGAATTTTTCGAATCTCGATAAGCCCTTACGAAATGGCTCCAGAAGAAATGTGAGAACTAAAGTCCCAAGTAGAGGATCAGAAAAAGTTTCGATACGTGAGAGTCACTTACAAGATAACGAGGAACAATAGGAAATCAAATTTGAAATGGGGCATTTTCTTGTGAGTAATCTCTCTGATAGTCAAGTATAGCTCTAATTTCGAGGACGAATTTTTTTTTAAAACGTTTATAGAATGTAAGAACCCGCACTCCTTAAGGGCATTTTAGTAATCTTACGTACAAACCTAGGCTTTGATCATAAGTTGGGGCAAACTTGATAAATTAAATAAACAATTTTGTGGGATTATCGAGTAGTTTACGAGAAAGAAAGAAAATAATAATAATAAATTCATGAATAAAATTAAGATTTTAAATAGCTATCTCAATATAGATATATTAGTTATCAATGATCATCGATCGGGCTCGGCATAGATCGAATGGGTGAAAAGAATTCACTTAATAGCTTGAATGCAACTTATGTAAAATACTATCAATACCACTCTAGCAATTAAATATAGGAATGACTCATAGGCATGATCTGTACAAGGAGGGTATTAGTTTCATTCCACCTCATGCTAATTAGATTACTCAGATGTCCACTCACTTTACATGTTTATGAAAAGCTAACCCTATACATATAAAGTGATGTGAAACCAAAACCAAGAGTTGAGACGTCCTTTCTCTGTCCATTACTTCATCGTATGTTTGTTCCAATGGATTAGATATACATCATAAACAACTTGCTAAAATTCAGATGTGTGTAAATTGAAATACCAAGCAAGTGTGGTTAGAAGAAAACCTTATGTTTGGAAGGTGGATAAACAGTTCAGAGAGAGACCATAGAATCTTAAAGTGATTAAAGGTGTTGGGAGAAGGAAGCTTTAAGGAAGAGAATTCAAAAGTTTAGTTCCGGAGTATCTAGTGTTTGCTAAACATGCAACTCTTTTGTCTATCTTTGGTACTGTTGGTATAGGTTATTATGACCAGGTCATTTCTATATAGTTTGAAGGATGTTGGTAGCCTAGACTGATGAACCATATGTACAGGTCATTGGGGTTCCAAGTTCACTTGTAATTAATTGCGTTGGTTTAGGGTGGTTTGCATGGAAGGAATTTAATGGTTTTAATTAAATGAACTGTTCTAAATAGAGGTGGTGTATGAGCTGGATATATACTTGGATTTTGAACTTATGGTCGGAACCGAGCTAAACTTATAAGAATGATTATAAGACATGATCTTAGTTGTTGAGAGCGCGGATATTTCAATATAGTAGAAAATGAATGGCAGTATTCTGACAAAGGTGTTCACTTATAAATTTTCCATTCACTTACAACGAAAACAAGTTGATTAGTAATAAACTATAGTTTGGATATGCCACTATATTAGAATACCTATTAGAAACACTAGGCGCGCTCGATTAGGAAGATATAGAATAGTTTTACCTCATATATTTAGATTATAATTGTGTTTTCGCTTCTGTTTATAGGTTTTTGGACATAGTAGTAAGCTTGATATTAGAGGTGACGTGGGAGCGTGCTGAGGTAGGGACTTACATTTCCTTAATATTATGCTCTCGTGGTTCATATTTTAATAAATGTTACAGTACAGTTCGTATAGTGATGATAAAAATGCATGCATGGTTTTGTTTGGTATATACATAATACTCGTGGTTTACCGATTATAACTTCTATAATAGTAAGTAGTTACAGATATCATGTTTTAAACTGAAGTTGTTAAGTACTACAAGATATTGTTTTATAAACAGAAAAGTTATTCAAGTTTTATTGCATCTCTTTTCCATGATGGGAAAAGGGAGATAGATTTTGTATCTGAGATGTGGGATCCCAGTTGTATATATGTTGGTAAGGTGTGAGGTCCTTGGATTGGAAAAATTTATGATCTGGGTACTTACACGAACATATTATTACAGATCGGATTATAATGGCTTCGGCCAGTGCCCGTGTCTCGTAGTCGTGAATAGGGAACTGGTTTGATGGTTGATAAATTTAGGGACTTGTCACACATTGTAGATTAAATTAATTATTATTAAAAGACACTCTATATATTATATATATTGTATCACGAGGTGGTCTGGCAAGGGATCTATGAATTCCTACAAAGAAGGAATTGTTGTCATATTCCAGAGATGATAGTTCTTTCCAGAAATACATATGTGTTGTTCACCTTTAGACAGTGATGGGCACTTTCTAGAGGCGAACACTGTTGGATGTTACCGGGAATTCTTCTTCTACCTTCCTGGATTACCATGTTTTTAGTGGTACGTTGTTGGTGCTTAAAGTGTTGTGGGGATACATGTTACCTCGAGGAGGTTTAGATGCGAGGGGTGAGAGTTAGTCCACTCCTGGACGTGTGTCAGGATCATGTGCATTCTGCAGTCGTCAAACAATTGACCACCGTGATAGGTGATTCTCCCTCTGGAGCGTCATGGTCAAAGGGCCCACCTGAGCCCTAAAAGAGGGTTAGTGTCTTCGGACACAAAAACAGTAATCACTACCCGACCGGATAATCAGGAAAATAACGGTGCAGGTTCACACTGGAAAGTACTAAACCAAGATGACGGGCATGCAGTTGAGTTCCAGTCATATTCTCACCACTCTAATAGGATGCAGCTACTTGACTTATTGTATGAATGCTTGAATATTATTTACTATTACAGTAGAAAGTACTTTACATTATATTAACTTTACAGTTCTTATTCAAACTTGCATATTTAAACTGTTAGCATGATTTATCATCATGGTTGGATGATATTTTGGAAATGTGGGTTTCTACTGAGCAAGTGGATTATGCTCACCGCCTCACCCTACCATTAGCCTTTTCAGCTGAGTCTGTTGTTGAGGAGCTTGCTGTTGCAGCAGACGATGACAGGGACGATTATTATATCTGTTTGATGTGAGAGTGCAGTCTAGAGTTGTAACTTTTTGATAGATCATTATATCTCACAAGAAGCATGGTTGACAAATCCAGATTGCATGCTAGTAAATTGAACAGAGGAATGAAACACTTTAGTTTTTTCAACTTGTTGAGCTTAGAGTGATTCATTTTTGTCTTTTATTTCAAATGAATATTAGAATGCTACAATAGGTATTACAATTAATGTAATGATTATTGAACATTCAAATAGGAATTCCAAAGATTTTTTTTTCTCAAGATATTGCATTGAATTGAGCCTTCCTCCTTCAATCTCCACGACTGAAGATAGATATACTGTTATGATTTCGTTGAGCAAGCCGTTAAGGTGAAATCGATTGGCACATTGCTCTTATGAAGTAGTTCTGGTGCATCTCAGTTCAAGTTCGAGTGACAACATCTTATAAAAAAATACTAGTAAACTTTTACTCTAAAAACGCCTATATGAATCTCTTCTGTAACTATTTGTATTAACGACTACTAATTATTATAATTCTGAACTCTTTCTGAAAATCCAACTAGTTTTGGAAGTCTTTTAAACATTCATAATTTCTTTTATATTGAAAAATACGTTAAGAACCAGATAAATTAGAATTCTTATTACGTATAATGTTGCGTTAAATATGCTTTTATTATATATTTTAAAGGAAATTAATAATTATACTAGTAGCACCTTTATTATTATGCAATTTCTAAGAATTTATTTGATCTGTGTTTAAGAAATTCGGCATGTATTAAATGATTATTATTATTTCATGTATGATCAGTGGAAAAGTGAGCTGCAAATTTTTCGAAAAATG
The DNA here is from genome assembly GCA_023053565.1 of Aquilegia eximia. Lineage (NCBI taxonomy): Eukaryota > Viridiplantae > Streptophyta > Magnoliopsida > Ranunculales > Ranunculaceae > Aquilegia > Aquilegia eximia. Next base: position 317,108 of record JALIGU010000040.1, read on the forward strand.
ATATATTTGATAAAAAAAATTAATATTATATAGTAAAGTATTTTCAAATAATATTCTATTTTCCGACTTAATTTGCACAAATGCATATTCAAAAAAATAAATAAATAAAAAATAAAATAAAATGAACACAACTCAGAATCTCATTAATTGATATCAGCTAAAACCCATGGTATAGTATACCCATGATCCTAGATTTCCTAAATTTGTTGATTCTGTTATTAGGTCAACATAACACGTGTCATATACTACCAAGTATCACTTGATCTGGGATGACGTGTCTTTCTCGACTATTGTAGGAAAGAAAGGAAATACACCAACGGCTAGTTTTTTTATCCCCCAACGTTAAAAATGTACCCAACGGTCGACTTATTCAAAAAACTTTTCTTATAAGAACATCTTCTCTCCACGCCACCACACTGATTCTTCTCTCTAATCTTCTCTTTTTCCTTCTGACCCATTTCTTCAAAAGGGGTTTTTCTTCATTTTCTTCTTCATAATCTGATAATAATGCAAGATTTATGGAAGAATGCTCCACCTGGTTTCAGACCATCTAAATCTGCACCTTGTTCACCAGTTAAACCTGTTGGGATAGCAAGAACTCGCTCTGAATCATTTCATGTTACACATAAGGTTCCTATTGGTGATACTCCTTATACCAAGGCCAAAAATGTTCAGGTAAATTTTATTTTTTTTAAATTGATTCAGAAAATTCATATTAATTAATTATTTTATCAGTTTTATTTATCTGATTAATGTTATTGATTTCTTAAACAGTTGGTTGATAAGGATCCAGAAAGAGCGATTCCCTTGTTTTGGGCTGCGATTAATGCTGGAGATAGAGTTGATAGTGCTTTGAAAGATATGGCAATTGTTATGAAGCAACAAAATAGAGCAGAAGAAGCAATTGAAGCTATCAAATCTCTGAGAAGTCGGTGTTCAGATCAAGCACAAGAGTCTTTGGATAACATTCTTTTAGATCTTTATAAGGTTTTGAAATTTTTTTTTTTTTTTTTTTAACACTAAATTGTTGTTATTAAGAAATAAATTTGAAATAAAACTAATTGACTTTGTAATCTTTTGCAGAGATGTGGGAGATTAGATGATCAAGTTGCACTTCTTAAGCACAAATTGTTTTTGATTCAACAAGGTATGGCTTTCAATGGGAAGCGCACAAAGACTGCTCGATCTCAAGGGAAGAAATTCCAGGTTTCAGTCGAGCAGGAAGCAACTCGCTTACTGGTAAGTGGTTTTCAGAAGATTTATCTTTTTAGTCTTCTATATGAAAATCTGTATATAGTGTTCTGATAATAAAATGGTTGCAGGGGAATTTAGGTTGGGCATTGATGCAGCAGAACAACTACATTGAAGCTGAAGACGCTTACAGGCGAGCACTTTTGATTGCGCCAGACAGTAATAAGATGTGCAATTTGGGTATCTGTTTGATGAAACAAGGGAGGATTGTAGAGGCGAAAGAAACACTTCGGAGAGTGAGGCCACCTGCTGTAGGAGATGGACCAAGAGGGGTAGATTCCCATCTCAAAGCTTTTGAAAGAGCACAACAAATGCTTCGGGATCTTGAGTCTGAAGTGATGAACAAAGGAGTAGATCGGGTTGAACAACGAAGATTATTCGATGCATTCTTGGGTTCTTCGTCTATTTGGCAACCTCAGCCTTGCAAAGAGTCTACCATACCATCTAACATGAACATGGTGAAACCTCAAGATGAATTTGCGGACGAGAACAGTAACTCGAACGTGATGAGTTATCAAATGGGTCTTCCATTGCAGAAATCGGTGAAACCAGCAACTGCTTTTGGAAATTCTCTGAACATTGATGCACCACCCTTCTATTCATCCGGTAATCAGTTGCATGATAACTTAGGTGGCCTGAAGAGGACAAGGTCTATTAATGCAGACAAATTACTGGGAGAAGAATTGGAGAACTCTGACATAGCAGAGTCATTACCAGATACAAAGGCTTTCGAAGAGGCCATCGTTGCAGCAGTTCTTGGTCCAACAGACACGAAAAAAATCAATAAACGGCTTAGGGTTTTTGAAGATATTACCTACTCCTTGAGCCCAAGAGCCTGAGTGAAACCAGTCATACACTGATTCTATTTATTCATTAATTATCCGTTTTTAGCTTGGAGATGAACTTGTTCTCCTCCGCTCCAATTTCCTTCAACACCGAGAAGACTGGAGTTCTTGTAGGCGCTTAGAGAAGGACAGCAGTATGTAGTATGTACTAATCATTTTGCCTCAGAAGATGGCACATACTAATAACCTCTGTGAGCTTAATAATTTATGTTCTTTGCTTTTTTTTGACAGAAGCTATTCTAATGAATGATTCTTCTAGTGCCATCTTGCCTGCTGATTATATTAATATGTTTTTTTAGATAAGTTGAAATTTTATTGAAATCAAAAAAAAAAAGTTACATGAGTTGTGAAAAAAGCTTGGAGTGATTGAGAGTTTCACCCGAGCCCATTCACAGTTTAATTGTGAAATGCAAGACATTACAGCTAAATTGTAGAAATTGCGAGATGAATGCAATTTTGCTGGTTTTGCCTTGTAACGATATGAATTTATTTGCCTTAGCAGGATAAAACCCATATGGTACGGTGTTCATGATTTCATGTTATCCCAACAAATTATATACCAAACCCCAAGAGGACACCAGGAACATCGGCTGTCAAATTATAACAAGGTTCCGGATCTAACAAGGCATATTGGAATTTGAGAATTGTAATCTTTTTCACCTTTCCATCACATGAATGCATTAAGCAACAAGTAGCAGTAGATGATTTATTTTTTCAAACATAAATATTAGAAGTAAATTGAACTCTACTTTGTGTATTGTATGAGTTCTTAATAGATGCAGCCGTCAGCACACAGCAGTCATATTACTTGATTCTTCTGTGAACTTCGTAGAAGTAACTCAAGGCAACCACTGCAGCTGCAACTGCAACCCCCACAGCACTTTGTGCCAATATAGTACCAGTCTTTATACACAGCTTGGGACCTGAGAAACTTGGCGTGAATCCCAGTTCAGAAAGTTTCTTGTGCGATGCTGCATAATCTCTGAAAAAAGCATCTTCATCCTGCCATTGCAAAAGCCAAGAAACTTGGTTAAATAATATCTAGCACTGGGTATGAAACCATATAGGACTTTGGACATATACCCATATCATTCAGATGATTGACATGGATTTCCTATAATCCAAAACCTACATAATAAATAAGAACTCCTTACTGCAATGTTTCGTTTCTCATTTTTTTTTAAGGTTAAGGTCTTATATTTTGTCCAAAACATAATATATTATTCCTTTATTATTTCGGTCACCTCTACGGGCGCTCAGTTTCCACAAAAGTCCATTCAATGATTAGGTGGTGCATTGCTGTTATGCAGTTTATACAAGTCCTAAAACTATGTTCAAAGGAGTAGCAAGAAGCTGAAAGCTTTTGTGAGTGCAACAATGGATTTGCTATAGAAAGAACGAAACTACAGAAGGCGTATGTAGTCAAAGTAAGAACCAGGTGACACTTAGAATCATAACACGTGTGAGGGAAACATATCCAAATTCAATGCTGCCGCCAGATCAGTAAGGGAAATTTGGTATTCAAATTTGCATCTAACAAACATTCGATATGCAAATGGGTTAAATCCAATGAACGCATCTTCAAACTGAAAACTGATGGTAGGTTGGAGAGGCAAGGTTTTGGAAGACTAACTAGAGACAATCAGGGTTCAGTATGTATGGGTGGAGCAAGATCCAGATGAGTGTTGGCACAAGAACTATATGGAATAAAGGCTAGGACAAGAGCAAGCAATTTAACTCAGTTGCACAGGTGAAAGTGGCCTCAGCCCTCAGACTCTTTAAGGATCAATGAAATCGAAAATAACTCCTACTTTATGCAAGTGTGATCCTTCTCAACAATTTACCATGAAAGGGCATGTGAAGTTACCTTTGCATAAAGTTCAACATATTTACGAAACTCCGGATCGTCCAGTAGAGCCTTGTCTGTGGGCAGTTTCAATAGTCCCTCTGCTTCTCCTTTCAGAAGCTCCCTATTAGTACACACTATAATAGTAAGATATGAATTCTGGATATTCTCTTCAGTATTCTTGAAAGCATATATGAAAGTTACAATGGAAAATAAGGCAGTTCCTATTGAATCTTACACAAAATAGTTGTTGTCAAATTTCAAAGGTTCACTAGTCCAAGCACCTTCAAAACCCGATCTCTCGGGATGTGCCCTTCCCTGCATTGCAAAAAAAAAAAAACAAATTCAAATTCAAATACATTATGCATTGAACACAAATGGAGATGGTTATGTATGATCAAGATAGCTACCAAGGTGTGGGCTCCAGACAATGCTACAATATCCTTGTCAGATAGACCCATCCTATAGAAGATGTCACGCAAGTGTTGTACACCTGAAACCACGCACACGTTTAAAAATATAACAAGAAAGGACCCAAATAATTTCCAGAATAGACTTTCCCAAAACAAGAAACATCACTGGGGGTGCGGGGAGACACTTGAAAGTCATCAAACAATTAATGAAAATGATTGGGTTATTAAATCTCTAACAAAACACAAAGGCCTGCACATGTGTAACTTAATAGTACTACTAATTTGAGTACTAATCAAAGCAGCTTCTGTTCTACCCATTTATCTAACTTAATACATAAAATTGATGATATACTACATCAGATACCTGGCACAGTTTGGTGGTAAGTACAAAGTATATCACCCTTTCACAGTATCTCAGCCATTCGAAAACAAACAACCAATAGGCTATCAAACCTAAATATGAACAAATGGAGATGCTAGATGTGTACACCCTTGATCTATATTCTATAGTAATATCAGCATCTTGGCTGTATTTCCTTCTTCTTATGATAATTTTGTGCTTGGAGTGAATGCCTAGGTTCGAGGTGTTAAAAATGAATGAATGCAAAATTAAAACTTATTAGAAAACTTCACCTAACAAAAAGAACAAAAGAACCCCTTTAGAGATTTACAAGACAAGGTTAGGTTATAATCTGCAACAATAGTGATGCACCATAAAACAGATGGCCAATATTTCCCAAGGAGTAACTATTTCATCATAAGTCCTTTGTTCATTGAGGGATCAATCAGACTGTTGTGCATAAGATTCGACCCCAACGGACTTCGAGTGGCGTACTAAGTTAATTCACATAATAGTAATGTGAATGGATATTCAACAGATTAAAAAACAATGGTTGAATATATTAGAGATGCGAGCATTCAGATGGATGGCTAACAAGACTTACACTGAACAGAAAAGTTAATGTTTTTAGAAGACCTAGCTATTGATACAATTGAAAAGAGGAATAGGTTTGCCAATAATGCCTATAGAGGAAACATATTATAGATGACTACTTATATGAAGAATTCATAAGACTTTCAGACATTGTGTGCCCTTGAAATCAGAAATATCTCTGATTTCTCCCATGTTTCTTATTTTTTTATACAAAGTTTTCGTCCATCCCCATGGGGTTGCAAGGTAGATTCCCTGGAAGATAATGGTACTGAGTTGTTGCAGATATAAAAAGAAAAGAAATTCACATGAGATGAAGCAAATTGCAGATATAGTAACGGGCACCCTAACCCTTGAGGCAGATCTAATGTCATGTCTAGAACGGTATCATAGTTGTCTACTAAAAACTAATGGTAGCACTAACCCTGAAAAGCACATCAACTCCCTGGAGAAGACAGCTCTACTGCTCTAGTAGGTGTTCATTCTGTCTTCGAAGTGACGTGTATAACACACTAGTAACTTTTTTGGTCGGCTAAATGCAACATGGTAAAATTGCCTCCAGATAAAAAGAAAAAGAAATTCACATGAGATAAAGCAAATTGCAGAGATAGTAACGAGGTAACACTGCTTTGATCATTCGATGGATACCTACTGCCATGTCTAGAAGGTTTTATAGCTGTCTACTAACCCTGTAAAAGCATTGAACCCTTGGGACAGACAGCTCTACTGCTCTAGTGTTTTGCATCCTGTCGTCGTAGTGACATGCATGACACACGAGTAACTTGTTTGGTCGGATAAATGCAACAGATTATTGAATTAGTGAATAGCATTTTTTAAAATAAAGATGGCAATGAGTATAAGAGTAATTATCTCACGTTTTACTTCATTGCAGTACACTACCATTACCACACAAACAAGCTGTCATTTCTTAACAGCTTAGAGGATTTGCATAAATACACAAGTGTTATTGCAGGGCAAGGGATTTAGCGATTCACCCCAAGCATATCACAGAAGTGTTATGCAAAGGTCACTCTATGTAATCTTCGCATGTGAAATATATAAGCTATGTTTTTGGCCAGCAGTTATGATTACGTTTTGCTGCCATCATAGGTTCTAAACAAATGTGCAAGCAAGATGGAGTAACCAACTTTATAATGTCAAATTAAACAACCATGTGTGTTAGGGAGTATCATAGAATATTTGATACCTTTTTTAGCATCTGGAAGTCGCCCCTCATTGGGAGATACCTTTGAATCCTGAAGAAAGCGACAATGTGTGATTCACCAGCAGCAGTGAAGTAGTTGCGATCAAAAGCCAAATTGCATACCTTTCTACCAGGAACAAACTCAATGGTGGGCCCTCCAGTGACCTCAACCGCAACAACTCCAGCAAGCTAACATAAAAAATAAAAAAAATTAGACTGATTAAGTTTAAAATCAAGCTTTACATAGTTGCAGAAAAATGATTCTTGCAAAAACTGAAGACTATTACAGCTTCCCTAAGATACTAGTTGCTGATGTACGTTAGGGTAGAGTCCAAATTTCAGCAAAAACATTTATAAAGTAAAAAGCTCAAGTTTCCACATAGTTTGGCATTTTCATTTCATATTTGGAGATAGAAAACACTACAAAAATATTACATTTTACACAATGGATGTGTTTGCTTATAAACGAATATAATTTATGGTATTCAAACTCTCGTATTAAACAATTTTTCAATAAAAAAAAAAGGCTTTTTCTCACCAAACCGTCTCTAGTTAAAACGCTCAAGAAACTCTCTCATTCTCTCTTTCTTCTTCATCTTCTTCGCAGCAGGTTGCACATGCAAGACTTATGGTGGTTTTCATTTTGTGTTTTTCATTATTAATTCACCTAAACCCCTAAAGAACATATCCTCTGCTCATTGTCTCCTTCAGTGTTGCATATAGCCCTATATGGTGTTGAGTTCTTTCACACTAGCAGTAACTATTTTGTTAATATTCTATCTCGAAATTATGTGTAGGCTTTCTCAAGTTTATAAAATTCTGTATTTATCTTCTTGCATTGCCTCAAACCACCTCGATACTATCCCTTCAGTGTGTGCCCCTCAGTGGACAGAGACGTAAGCATTTTATTATGCCTGCAAGGCTATAGCCGCAGTACGTTTTGGGTCCAAAAAGTGGAAGCTGCACCTCGAGTTGCGCACCTCCATGGGTATTTTTAAACACTGGATCCAAAAAAATTAATACAAATTGCTATTTGCTATGAACAAAGTATACAGCACAAAGAATATTCAATAATTCAGTATATTTTTTAAGAATTCTAGTGGATCTGTGTCCCGATTTATCTTTTGGAGCAGGCCGTAAAATCTAAGGCATACCATGACGATTTATATTATACGGACATAAATGAAGTTTCTAATTAAAATAAAAAACGAAAGATGATAATCTATGAATTATGAAAACATCATTTTAAAAGTATCATAAGAAAGATGCATCACCTGGTAAAGATCTGCATAAGTAATCTTCGGATGCCTTTTCTTCACTGGCTCTGATGTTGAAAAAATTATTAACGCATCAGTGAACAAAGTTAGTTTAGTAAATTCAATTCGAATTAAGAATCAAAGGATATGTTATATAATATAAAAATATGGAAAACCCAAAGGTCAGAAGGTCACGCTGTTTTATATAAAGAAAAATATCTTCAGGATGCACAGAAAGAATATGATATTTTGAGATGTCTTGTTAAATAAAAGATTCTTACAACCACTTGTAAATATAATCAAATCGAAATTCCAATTAAGTTTAGAAACCATCCCCTGCCTGTGCTTTGAGTGGATTTGTACCTATAGACTGCAACATTCAGATTATTGGTTTGTGCGTATTAAGAAAAGAAAAGCACATGTTCTGAAGGTGTGGGGGAGAGGTAGTTACCACCCTCAACAACCTTAATGGCTAATTTTGGGGAAAGTTCGCGCAGGGGCAGTGGAGAGCATGGGAGAGTTTCAAGTTATAGGGTGGTAAAAAACCAAATAAAAGTGGTTAATCAAGAAAAAAAAATACACAGCACTATAATTTCCCTGAGTACTATTGGCGTCTTTGATCTTTGTATTTTAGTTTGCTTTCCATTGTTCTGTTATTCATTTCTTATAATCTAGTTGAAAGAGGACCTCTCTCACTCAATCTACTTGGCTTGTAAAAATTATTAACATAAATAAAGTTCTACTTAGAGGCAAAAATATTTACAGAAAAACGAAAGCATACGGGCCTGCAGAGTCTAGGTATATCGACAAGACGACAACAAATGCACGAGAATTCTACTAATGTTATATTTATTCTGTAGATAATTAAGGTTACCAATAAGGATAACTGCCTAAGAGTGAGACACTTGTTTGTAATTTGTATTACATTGACACACTAAATGTACATATTCCCATACTCAGCTTTCAATAAAGAATATAAGTTCATAATAATAAGGATAATAATTATAATAATAATTACAAAAGCTTCATGAAAGGGATGGGTGATCTGAAGGTTAATATCCTAGGGATGTCATCTTGTCTGTTCTGAGTTCAAAATTGTTTCAACGTTACACCACAAAAGCAAAATTCAGATTTGCAATGTTTCCAGTTACACCAATAGAGCAAAAAAGGGACTAAGTTAAGACTCATCGAACATACAGATTTGATGCAATACTCACCCAAGAGATCTATTGCTATTTTCAAGCCACTGTTTGCACTGTGTTTCAACTCCTCGTCATTCCTAATTGAGCCATTTGCACCACCTGTTTTGGTGTTAACATCGTAAGTTCCTGCATCATGCCACCTGTAAAATAACAAAAAAAAAAATTTTATGTAGTGTACATCAATTTAGTTGTTGGTGCTGGTGTTCACCATTAGTAAGCTGAAAAGGGAGCAATTTCAGAAGATTGGAAAGAGAAAAATGTCGTTGAAAAGTTTGCATATCCTGATTCAAAATGAGATCATGGTAAAAGTTTGCATTGGCTGATGGCTAAATAATTTTGATAGTATGGCAGCGTCCTATTTTTCCTCAACAGATAGGTACACTACCAATGACCAATGACTTAAAATATCCATATGATCTCAAAAATCACACCCATCACTGTTGATAAATTGAGAGTCCACAGACACAACCTTGGGAATGATGCAGATATTATTAGTATAGGGTGTAATCCAAAACCAATATATAATGCCAGTATTTTCAGATTTTTGAGACACTAAGTTATCCATATAATTTGAAATTCTACATTAACATTAGGTAGATGTTAAGCACAATCTAATACTCAATGAAAGTCTGAAGTGCATGATGCAGAAAACTAATTGCATAAACCTAGATCCTAAAATCCTACCATTCCAAAAATCAAGATACTGTCTCTATTGACACTCTGATGGTAGTGTTGGGTTTTCTTGTGGAAAAGAGGACGGAGGGAAGTTTTTTGTCTGGAAACGTACGTACGTAGTTAGGGCGTACGTACGTCCCGTATCACAGACAACTTTGTTCATGTTGAACGTACGAACGTGTATTCGACGTACGAACGATGATGGTATCATTCAGGAACGTACGTACGTACGTCCTGTAGCACAGACTACTTCTCCGTGGTCCGACGTACGAACGTTCGTTCGACGTACGTCCGTCCTTCTTTGCTTTTGTGCATATGGGCCTGTTTAAACCCATTTCGTGTTTGATTGTAAGGCTATGTTATAAAGCCAATGAGAAGGTTGGAAAACCTAATCTTGATGAGAGAGAGATTGTGAGAAGCCATTAGAGAGTTTGAGAGAACTTTTGTGAGGAAGAACACTTTGGTTTCTTCGTGAGGGCTTGTATAATCGTCTCCATCTAAGTGTGAGAGAGAGTTTGTATCCTCAATTTGTGATTGTCTCTTTGAGAGATTTGGTGAGGATTTGAGAAGGGAGGAAACCTAGGGTTTCTCCATTTATTTGAGAGCTTTGTACTATCTTCTCCAATAGTAAAAGTTCTATTTGTTTGTCCGTGGACGTAGACAATATTAGCCGAACCACGTAAATCTTGTGTTTTGTGTGGGTTTGTTTGATAGTAGTAGGAGTTTCATCTTCTCTATTTTATTTTGTTTAATTCATACACTATTTCAATCTTGGGTATTGGTGCATAAGTTTCCGCTGCGCACAACCGGTAGCCCTCCCTAGTCGTCCCTCAGTATTGAATCACACCAACAGTGACTACACATAATAATAAGGCATAGTAATGTCGTCGTTCCATATAGCCTCGCCCATAGTAATGTCCACAAGGCTTGGACATGCAATGGTAACCACCCAATAGTGAGGTTGTGACACTCATGATCAAATCACTGTATTAATTAATTCTTAACCAACATAGCGCAAAGATGAAATAAATGAGGATTACAGATACCTATTTTAAGAAGGGAGAAGGGAACTAATTAATCGAAAATAGCTGAAGTCGAAGATATTAATTTTCAAACAGAAAGAAAAAAAAAAAGGGAGAAGAGGGAAAAAAAAATTACGCTAAACGAAGCATAATGGGAGCACAATTCTTGCTAGAAATAAGAGCTCGAAGATCACGACGAGCTTTGTCAATTTCCTTAAGGTATTCTGCATCAACAATAGGAGTTGCCATCGAGGAAATATTGAAACTAGCTGCAAATAACAAAGAGCTTAAACTATGAGAAAGATAAAAGCAGAGAAGATTAATAGATCAAAACTAAAGTTTTATGTATTCATATATATATATATATACAGAGAGAGAGAGAGAGAGAGAGAGAGAGAGAAAGAGAAATTGAAAAGAATAAAAGAGAGTAGTGATGAATCAAACGGATTAAAATAAAGGGAATGAGATATGATGAAGAAAAGGATTACTTGGGACTGAAGAAGAAGAAGAAGAAGAAGAAGAAAGAGATGGATTCTGTTATGTTTATTGGATGAGGTGTTTGTGTGTGAAAGGGTGAACCAAGAAATGGTGTTTGGTTGTTTTTGTATTGGTAATCGGTCCTTCTGGATTAAATGAGAAACCAACACTTAACACTTGGACACTCCACCTCTCTCGAATCTCATTTACACAAAAATACAACACCTGATCAGTCAACATTCAACAACAATTGTTCTAGACTTGTTTCATAGGTCAGCTATTTGGTTGTACAAAGCCCCAAAGCCCCAAACTAACTAAATGGGTATGGGTATGGGTATGGGTATGGGTATATAGTATATACCCAACCCAAGCTATTTTCGTACGTCAGCCCATAAAACAAATGCGATAAACACGGCAAAAACACACACACGTAAATACTGTCAAGTTAGATTAGATTTTCTTGTCTAAAAAAGTAAAACCCTAGATAAGTCTTAACATCTGATCGATAAACAGAAACTCTTCTCCTCTAATGACGACAAAGAGAAAATCTTCTCTTCCTCCTCCTATCCCTAATGATGAAGATGAAGAATACATTGAAACATCTGAAGATGACGAAGGAATCGAATATGATGATGATGATGAAGTACAAGTAGAAGAAGAGGAGAAACAAGAAGAAGAACAACAACCAGAGGAACAACATCAACATTATGAGAAAAAAGTAGAAGAGCAAGAAAGTGAAGATTCAAAGCGAGATTCAGTAAGAAAACTTTTACAACCATTTGGTAAAGATCAATTACTTGAAATTCTTAAAGAAGCAGCTCTTAAAAACCCATCAATTATTGATCGAATTATTCAATCTGCAGAAACTGATACTATTCATCGAAAAATCTTTGTTCATGGTTTAGGTTGGGATGCAACAAATGAAACTTTAATTGATTCTTTTAAGGAATATGGTGATATTCAAATTGCTAATGTTGTTACTGATAAAGTTACTGCTAAATCTAAAGGTTATGGTTTTGTTCAATTTAAAACTCGTGATGGAGCTCAAAATGCTTTAAAACAACCTCACAAGAAGATTGGGAATCGAATGACTGCTTGTCAATTAGCATCATTTGGTCCTGTTCCTAATCATCCTATACCTGATTCCACTGGTAGAAAGATTTATGTTGCTAATGCTGGTGCACATTTGGATATTCAAAAGCTTAGAACTTTTTTTGCAAAATTTGGAGAAATTGAAGAAGGACCATTAGGGTATGATAGAGTTACTGGGAAGCTTAGGGGTTTTGCGTTATTTGTTTATAAGACTACTGAGGGATGTAAGAAAGCGTTGGAAGAGCCAATCAAGTTTTTCGAAGGATGTCAATTGCAATGCAAGAGAGCAGTAGAGGGGTTGTCTAAACAAAAGAATCAGACTGGGGATGCTCAGGCTCAAGCTCAAGCTCAGGCTGTGATGGGATCTGTTGCTCCTCCAGCTTTTCCTCCTGTAAACTATCCGCCAAATTATGCAGTGGGGTTGAATCCAGGTTTGGCTGGTCAAAATGTAAATCCGCTGACAGCTTCATTAGTGGGTCACAATACGGGGATTGGACTTATGAACCCTGCTGTATTAGGTACATCTTTGAATCCGGCAGGGTATTCACCCTCAGTTGCCAGGGGTTTGTCTCCTTTGACAAATCGTAGTGAGCCAGTAACTGTTCCTTTGGGATTGGGAGCAACTTATGGTATGCAGTCTAGTATTAATAGTATTAGCCCCAGTGTAATTGGTAGTTATGGTTCCCAGGCAGCTTTGCAAGGATTGGGTGCTTATCAGAATGCTCAGCTGGGCCAACCTTCTCCGGCAACTATAGCTAGGCCTCAATCTGGTTTTGATTCTTTGGGGACCATGCCAACTTACCTTGGACGTTAGGTATGAAAAATGTTTAATTATAAGTTCCTTGTATCCAGGGTTTGATATTATTCTCAATGGTGACACTCTTTTAATTTTCTTCAAGTGTATTTGAGTTTGATTGTTTTTTTCAATTGCATATGCCAGTTGCAAGTTCCTATTATTTCAGTGTTTTGATTTATATGCATTATAGCACGTGTTCATGCCTCATCCATTTTTAAGTTAATCCCCGATGTCAACTATATCTATCCAGTACCCTTAACTTTCATCTTTTCTTGGAATCGTGAATATCAATAATCAAACAGAGTACGCTTTGTTTACTTTTGGCACACATTGCCTAAATGAGATTTTTTGACTTTTAAGTATGAAAAAGAAACCTTTTGATTTGAATGGGGAAATGTTAGCAAAGATCTGAGCTTGTGGACCAGTGGACTTGCACATGAGTATCAACTGAATTCGTAACTATTATAAAGTTGGATTGTACAAGTTTTGATGCAAAGGCCATGTTTGCTACACGTTTTTCCCTCAAAAATGAGTCCATAGAAAATATATCTTTGTCGATTGCCAGATAAAAATCTAAATTTCGTCCAATATTACTCTCTCATGACACACAATTTCACTTCCTTTATTTTATATACGATGTAAAGCCGTAAAAACCTTTTATTCTAAGTAAAATCTTTTTTTTTTATCTCTGATGTAAAAGTTCGCTAGTACACTGGACTAGGAAATTACTATGATTTTGTATGATGCTAAACTTGCTTTGTGTTATAGCATGTCCTAGATAGGTTGGGAGTGGAGTTATAAGGTGTATGGCCTAGAGAATAGCTTGTAGACTGGATTTCATGGCAGTTCACAATCTTAAATGGGGAACAAGAAACAGTATTTTGTTTGTCCGCCGTAGATGCAGTTGGTGCACATTGTATCTGTGTCATCTCTGCTGTCTGTTGCTTGCTGTCTTCCATTGTATCCTTGACAGACTTTCTATCGAAGTGGAATATAGTTTGAGATCGCAGGCCTTTATATTTAAACTTAACGGTGAATTTTTTTTTTTTACTTCCAGACTAGGGATCAGTAGGACATCCACTGCCAATCTCTGAGTCCCACATGAGCTGCTGTTTCATTTGGGACATAGTTGTACACTTGTAGATACTCAATCATTAGATGACATTAGGGTGAATGTTTATCCTTGTGTATACTAGTGGTTTTCCAGTGCTTATTAACATCTCCTTGTGGTGACCCTTGCAAACCACTGAAATCAGTACTGAAACATGATGGCTGAAATGCACCTTAGGTCTTATATTGTAAACACCATGTTTTGTCATTACTATTGTGAATTACAAATAGTAATACTATCAAAAGTTGATAAGATATTATTGGCAGTCTGAAACACATATGACTAACAAACAAAGCAGCATTAATACCTTGTTCTAAGTAGATTATCTCCATTTCGTGTCATATATGTACTCCACGGTATGATGAAAAGAATGGCTATAAAAACGTAAGTCCAAAACCTTAAATTTGGAAAAATAACAGTAAGAATGTGCTACAAATAATGGGTTGACCATCACTCAATTTAATACAAGTATTAGTTAGCTGCTTTTACTAGTGATTAGAATGGTCCCTCTCTGTTGCATAATTTAACTTCAATTTTCTGGTTCCACTTTGCCACTTTGGAATGTCTAAACACCCCTATTTTTGTAAGATGGAAATATCAGAAGAAGGGGGTTCAACAAATAGATTTTCTGTAGCATTTTGATGTTGAGTGTGGCAGGCTAGAAATGAAGCTTTCTTTGAAGATAAAACAGTCACTGTAGAGAATAGTGTTGAGAGTGTAAACTTATCTTCGGTATTGGTTATTAGGTACAGAGGAAAGAATGAGATATTGCTTTGAACAATGGATTTCTTACTGAGCTTCCTATACTGGGATGTTAGTGTGGTTCTTTTCTTTTTCATTAGTATAGTTGCTTTCATTTGTGTTTTCTTGTTGCATTTTGGAGGTGGGTTGAGTTCCTCTCTCAACTAATCCTTTTTCTTTTATCTATGCAAGTGACTATAGCCTTAGGGTTTATCCTTGATTTGGGTTCTCTGTAGTTTCCCCAAATTGAAGTTCAACTTCTTTCTGTGCTATATTGAAGGCTAGTTAATCCGTCGAAATGGTCTTCTCCATATGACCATATGGTCCATGACAACTCATTGATTACCAGTTTTAGTTTATATTCTGATAAATCCTAATTAGTAAGTAATTAAGTTATTAACCAAATCTTCCATTTCATTCTAAGCATCAGAAGCAGGAACAAAGTTGGATTTTTTTGCTTTTAGTATTTGTTTGTTAGTATTAGTATTACTTTCATTTTATGCTATGATGAAGGAAAGTAAAAAAGCTTGAATTTTATGTTTGATGTGAGGAACACAGTTGAGGTTTACAGTTTTAGTACATGTATGCAATATGCAATTTTAGCTTGTAATAGTGCCTAAAGTGATGCTATTTTTGATACAATTGATCGAAGATATAGCTTACTACAACCTGATAGCTTCTACCGGTAATTTTATTGATGGGTGCTGAAAGGGTAGAACTAGGAAGTATGTATATAGGAGGCATCGGAATAACCCGTGGTAGTGCAGGGTGTCTATGGAAGAACACATTATAAGATTATTATAAGTGGTTGGGTGTAGTAACCTTATCTGTGAGACCAAAACTTTGGAGGACGTTTGAGAAATTCCTCTGTAATAGTACTTATCCCCTGAATTTATTTATTTTGACCCGTACGCAGAAACTATTATCAACAGTTTATAATTATTTTTTGGCTTCCCTATAACCATCAGCTGCCTGTTGTCCCTAAGTTTTTAATTTGTTTTTGTTTTTTTCCCTGCTTGGTTCTACAGACAGTCCTTGATACAAAAACTGGAGGAAAGCAGTTCATACACTTTCATTTCTAACTCACCGTAAAGTATCCAATACCAACCATTCTAATTTCTCAGCAAAGGTTTGAGTTCTATGTTTGGCTAGGATGATTTCAACATTTTCTCAAGATTTATTGAAAATCAGTTGTCAGAACACACTGTAAATTATTGAAATTATATGTAGCCTGTAAGTTTTGTATGCTAAGAACTTAACCATATAGCAGGATGCTTGATGCTCCAATAGTTTCTGTGGACAGCAATCCTTTCTTCAAAATCCAAATTAATAAAAAAGTTCACCAGACTTTCGAAGCATGGTGACCACATTTGGTTTTTGCTTGTGAATGGCATGTTGATATCTATGATGTGAGCCACATGATATCATTGTAAGGAATGGAGTGTGAGTGTGTGACTATGGTCTTTTGACTGTTGAGTGCGCCCTCAAGGTTTTTTTTCTTTTTTGATTGGCAAGTGAGGTTGAGGAGACCTTGCCCAAATTACTTATGAAAACTTATATCAACAATCTCCGATTCGACTTCTTCATGAGCTAGCCAGGTGCCATAAACCTGCTGTTGTCAGGATGGCCAGTGGGAGGAGAATGTAGTAAATGTTCCAAAGCCCAAAGAGGCTAAAAAGCAATAGCCAGGAATGAATCAGGCATCCGTATAGCTACACCTAATTCGGGACCGGTTAATGCAAGAACTATAAATAAAGGACCAGGATCTCCTATGAAATATAAAAGATCATTCATACATAGCATAGTCCAAGCGGACCCACTTAAAATCTTTACTGAACTATGACCGGCCATCATATTAGCAAATAAATAGGACTAGGGGCAAGAGCACTATCCTTAATTTAAATAGTTGACAAAACACTACTTATGAAAACTTATATCAACAATCAGCTGTTGTTGACGTGGTGGTTCGAACCCATAACCTCTCCACTTGTGAGAGGGGTGCTACCATTGAGCCACAGGCTCATTCTCCAAGATCAAAATTTGAAATCCAAGGCCCTGTTTGATAACCGGTTCGCCGTGGTGAATGGGTGATTCGCCGCGTTTCACCGGTATTTTTGATGTTTGATAAAGACTCGGCGAATTTGGCGTATTTGGAGTAAATTATTTATACACCGGATTTTTTTGTCAAAATACACCCATTCACCAAAAAAACTCGGCGAATCCACCATAGGTGTTTTTTTATTCACCGCGAATTCGCCAACATTATTCGCCAAACTATATAACATAAAAAAAAAAAAAACACAACCTAAAACTCTCTCTCTCTCTCTCTAATGGCGGCCGCAACCTCACTCGATCTCTCTTTCTCACCCTCACCACCGCAAAAAACTCGATCTCTCTTTCTCACCCTCACCACCGCAACCTAAAACTCGATCTCTCTTTCTCCACCACCACTACTACCCACCACCACCACCACCACCGCTGTGATTCTTCTCGTCTTCTTCTCGCTGGGTAAGCATTCTCACCCTTACTCTTTTATCTTCATCTGTTGTTTAATTATCTGGTTTGATCTAGAGGTAGGTGAGGAAAAAGTTCTAGTTTACTGGAATTCAAAAATGAAACTGAGGGTTGTTTTAAGAAGAGAAGTAGAAAGTATCTGGTTTTAGTTTGGGGGTTTTGTTCTTCTCAATTTCATCACCGACAAGCTAGACAACTATGCTGTCTTCATCTGCTGTAAGCATAGTTCACCAACCATCAATCTATGTCCTTTTTTTTTTTTAATATAAGCATAAATTTTATTGCTTAATTATAATTTGTTTTGAAGTTTGATTCTTGTTTTAAAGTTCATATCATGAAATGGGTATGTTGAATTTTTTGAAGAAGTTTAATGAAATAGTTATATGTTGTTGTTTGTTATTTTATTTAGTTTTACTTTTGTGGGAATATATATACTTGTTTCAATCAAAGTAGTTACTGTGTTTCTTTGTTACTAAATAAATTTGATTCTAACATTTTTTTTTTGTTGGATTTTTTGTTTGTGTGGTTATGTGTTGCTGGCTCACCACCCCTGCATCTTTTAAGCATTTTGTGTTGTTGTAATTGTGTGAATGTATCACCACCAACACCATCATACTGTTGATCCATGTATTTAATCTCAACATTATCAAAATTGGAATAATTCTAGTTCTTACATGTTTGACGCGTGTTTGACGCGTGTGCCCAACCTTGAATTTTATTTTTGATGACGATGGCTACTTTGTCGGGTTCGTTAGATTTTGTAGTGGTCTTTTTCTCTTATTGTTGAAGCTTTTGTATATGATGTTCGTTAATATGTTTGAATTTGAGTTTGGTGAGAAAATAGTTAGTTGTTTTCTAGTTTTGGGAAAAAAGTTTTTGTAACATTCTTTGGCCATTTGAGAACTGCCATATTATGTATTGGGATACTTGTGAGTATATGCTTGATAAGAAGATATCTGCTCTGCAATGACAGAGTTCTTCCACACCAAGTAGCTGCTTTGTCTCTAATCCTTTCTACCATGGGAGCTAGTGTAACCCTGCTGACTTGACCTTGAGCCCAAGGAACACCCAAATATTTTTCAGGCATTTGTCCCTCGTGTGGCCAAGGCTTGTAATGCCTTTGTTGAATTAGCTGATGCTTGTGGTTATCCAGTTGCAGTGATGCCATCGGCCAAAGGGCTTGTCCCTGAGAACCACCCAAGGTTCATAGGAACCTACTGGGGTGCTGTGAGTACAGCATTTTGTTCTGAAATTGTGATGGACCTTACAATGTGATTAAGAACTGGAACTACACTGGGCTTGTGGAGGCAATCCTCAATGGTCAAGGCAAATGCTGGACGACTAAGGTAGGATTATGAGTTGTAACCATTGGGTGTTTTTTTTTTTTTTTTTTTTTATATTGAGGTTATTGCAGTAATGGGTTTGTAAGAAAGTTCAACTGATTATGGTGGTTTCAGGTTCGCTGCGAGGAAGATCTGGTGGAAGCAATTGAGACTGCAACTGGGGAAAAGAAGGATTGTTTGTGCTTCATAGAGGTGATCTGTCACAAGGATGATACTAGTAAAGAGCTGCTTGAATGGGGTTCCAGGGTGTCTGCTGCCAATAGTCGCCCACCTAATCCACAGTAAACTCCAAGCCTTTGCACTGGTTTAGTTTAAGTATACATTGAGCTCTAATATTCGTGCGGAGCCTTGTTTTCATGTTTGCTTGCTTTCAAATATATAGGAAGTATGTTTCCTTGCTTATACTGCAAGTTGAACCAGGATTTTATTTTTACAGTTGAAATGAAATTTTAGTTTGTGTTTTAAGCTTGGTGTTAATCTTTTTAGCTTAGCTAGGATCATAATTTATCTCTACTCATACACTTGCCCAGGAATCTTTGTCGTCTTAATTCGTAATTTTTCTAAACAATACTTCAGGGTTACAACTTACAAATACTTTATGGATCTATTTATATTGCTAATAAGTAGAGAAACCAAGAATTCCAGCAAACTATCTGAAGTGTATATCAGCATAAGAACAACATTAATTTCCTTCTCTTTTAGTAAGCAAAATATTCATCAAACAGGAACAAAAGCATTACACCCAAACCTGGTTCTGATATAATAACTACACAGCTACATAATAGTATACACAGAGAAAACTTAGGAATACCCCCCAGCACGCGATCATTTCTCAAGGACATGAAACCATTCATAGTATTCTGTGGAACTTTTATTCACTGCAATGCTTCCAGTAAAGCTCAACCATCAGCTTCTTCCAATTACATAATGAATATTTTTCAAGGACATGAAACCATTCATTGCAATGCTTAGTTGCTTACAGTAAAGCTCAAACATCAACCTTTTCCAATGACAAAATAATAAAAATCCTAACGGCTTCAAAGTTTAGCCTTTGGCATCTATTACTTAATCATTCAAGAAAATCTAATCTGGTCACTCTATTCCATCTTTGTCAGTAGCACTTTCCATGATACACTCTAACAAGCATGATAACCAATGCATTCAATTGGATTTAATGATTGTTTAAATATTGTATTTCTATGGTAAGTTGAAAAATTGTTGGATTTATTTTGTGAGATCTATTTTACTATCTTGTGGATATAGAAAAATGAAAAAACAAAAAAAAAAAAGTTTCATGGGCTTCCATGGACCCAATGCCACCTAATGGGCTTTTGTCAGACCTATTTTACTATCTTGTGGATATAGAAAAATGAAAAAAAAAAAAAGTTTCATGGGCTTCCATGGACCCAATGCTACCTAATGGGCTTTTGTCAGACCTATTTTACTATCTTGTGGATATAGAAAAATGAAAAAAAAAACAAGTTTCATGGGCTTCCATGGACCCAATGCTATTGAATGGGCTTTTATCAGACCTATTTTACTATCTTGTGGATATAGAAAAATGAAAAAAATTCATTTTTTCAAGCTGCGCCACAGAGAGCTACAAGACAAGGGTTCAACTTGGTAAAGGTTTTTGAAAATGTTACTAAAAAGCATTTTTGGTAATCGCATGGGACGGATGGTGTAAATGCATCTGGCCCGTGGTGTGCATACTTGAAATTTTTTTGCTGATTGTTTATTCATTTTGTTTGTAGAAGAGGCAATCAGGCAAATTACAAATTGGTGTTGGTAGATTTACGGATTTACCCATTTTAAGTAGGGCTGCAATTTGAGCCGAGCGGCTCGCGCTCGGGCTCGGCTCGTTCGTTTACTTAAATGAGCCGAGTTCGAGCAGGTTTTTCAGCTCGTCATGAGCCCGAGCCGAGCTCGAGCTTTAAACGAGCCGAGCAGAACAGTAGTAGAAGAGGTAGAAGAAGAAAAAAAACAAGCATTTTTACAGAAATTACA
Source organism: Aquilegia eximia (assembly GCA_023053565.1). Classification (NCBI taxonomy): domain Eukaryota; kingdom Viridiplantae; phylum Streptophyta; class Magnoliopsida; order Ranunculales; family Ranunculaceae; genus Aquilegia; species Aquilegia eximia. The sequence continues at coordinate 337,834 of JALIGU010000040.1, forward strand.
AGAAAAGCTATAGTTATCTGAAATGGGTTTTCTTTTGATCTGTAATTGAGATTTGGGTGTTGATGTTGAAGATGATGATGATCTTTTGAGCTTCTCATCAATGTAATTCTTCAAAATAAATGGCTATTGATTTTTATTTAATAACTCTTTTACATGTTTTGAATCCATAGTTAAACACTTAAGCAAAATATAACAAAACTCCACTTTATCTTCTTCTTCTTGTTCTATTATAAGTTGGAATGAAAGTGAGTGTTGTTTGTTGTTGTTGTTGTTTGAGATTTGAAAATGTCTGTGAGATAGAAAATAAAAAGCTTTTGAAACGTGGGTATTAAAAGCTTATAGAGAGAGAAAGTGGTTTACAAAGATCTTTTTAACTCTCTCTCTCTTCATCTTCTCTTCTCTCTTCATCTTCATGACTTCATCTTTAGATCTGAATTTGAAACGAGCCGAGCCGAGTCGAGCGAGCTAATGAGCTAAACGAGCTAACGAGTTAAACGAGCCGAGCTCGAGTTTTAAAGTTGGCTCGCGAGCCGAGCTCGAGCTCATAGTTCAGCTCGGTCTTTATTTTGAGCTCGGCTCGAGCTCGGATCAGTAGTAGCGAGTCGAGTTTGAGCATAACTTAGCTCGGCTCGTTTGGCTCGAATTGCACCCCTAATTCTAAGTTGATACATAAAACCTATTAAGATTTGTTTTGATGTGATTGTGATATGGTTCAAACACTATGGTACCACCAAACTTTATGCCACTAAACATTTCTGAAATTGGAAAGGTGGTGCCCATCTGCTCACTCTGTGCATTCATATTATGCAACCAAGGTGAGGCAACATACATACATACATACATACCTATTTTGATCTTGATCTTGATCTGAATATCCTCTTCTTCTCTGCACTTCACTACTTCACCATGATGGAAGAGGGTGCATGCAATGGCCAACCAATGGGTGTGGAATTGAGCTTGAGCCTTGAGGTCAAAAGATTAATACTGTATGTATGTCTAGATACATGGTACACTATTTACCACAAGTCCACAATGTGTACTCTTTTGGTTAAGTACAAGTTACGAGTGTACAACTAGAATGGTCCACCATATAGAGTACCACAATAAAACTAATGTAGGCTCACTTTTAACTCTCCTCTTGTTAATGTGATCCCACTGTCTAGGCATGTTGCTATTCCAGATGGCAAAAACAAACAACAAAACTAAGAATCATGTCAGTCAGTGGGTTACTTGTGATTCTTGTCATGATTCAAAATCCATCAAATCTTATATGATTGAAAATCTAATAGAATAACAAGTAGTCATATTATTACATAGCTTACTGATGTATAGGATCTTATAAAAAGCATAAATTTGAATTTTCAAACCTTTTAAAAACAAACGTTCACAGAATAATAATAAATCACGGGGTTTAATATGCTAGACTAGAAAATATTTCTAAATTTAAAATGTAAATTAGATGATGTTTTAAGGGTAATATGGTGAATAGAAAGAGATAAAACTAAACTAATGCCATGCACTCTGCCCAACAAAACCTAGTGTTTCTCTGTCAGTGAGTATATCTAAAAACAGGTCTTGTTTCTGTTTCAGCTCCTCTTCCTCTTTCTTGGTGAATGAATGGTGATATCTCTTCTTTTTCTGTTCATAATATCATCATATCTTTATACATTTTTAGTAATAAGTGTGAGAAGTTGAAACAAGTGAAGAAGATTTAGATTGAAATAAGAAAGGAGAGAATTATTGAAGTTTGTTTGAATCAAAAGAGAAAGAGAGAGATTCAAAAGAAAGAGATCTTGTGTTTATACTTTATAGATAGACAACAACAACAACAACAACAACAACAACTTACTTTATTAGTACATCAAATCTAAAAGGAGTTTCAAATCTTAGTTGTTTTGTTTCTTCTTGAAGATTCAGATGTAAACAAGTAGGTAAAATTTTGACAACTTTTTAGAGATGGAATTTTAGTGAAAATCTAGGGAAAAAAAAGGAGAGTTTTTTTATTTTTCTGATCAAACAAGGTAGAGAGAGAAAATGGGTTGTTGTTATTCAAGATTAGAGAGAGAAGAAATGGTTTCACGTTGCAAAGCAAGAAGAAGATATATGAAGCAATTTGTTAAAGCTAGACATGCTTTCTCAGCTGCACATACTCTGTATTTAAGGTGTTTGAGAAGTACAGGTTCTGCTTTACTTCAGTTTGCTACTGCAGAAACTAGTCTTCATCACCACCATCATCTTCATCTTCATCTTCAACACCACCACCTTCCTCCACTTTTGGCTCAATCACAACCAACACCCCCACTTCCACCACCTCCACCACCACCACCATTAAGTACTAGTTCTGATAATTCCACTTCTGTTACTTCTTCTGTTCTTCCTCCTCCACCTCCACCACCACCATCAAGTTGGGATTTTTGGGATCCATTTGCTCCATCTTCATCTAGGTCTGTCACTGAAGAAGAATGGGAATCCACCACTATGGTTTCAGAGACTGTTGCAACAACAATTGCGGCAAGTGTAGCTGCCCCACCTTCAATTGTAAGTGCTTGTTCAAAGGATACTACAAGTGAGCTTGCTATGGTGGTATCTAGAAATGCTAAAGATCTTGTTGAAATTATTAAAGAAGTTGATGAGTATTTCCTTAAAGCAGCTGACACTGGTGCTCATGTCTCATTTCTCTTAGAAGCTTCAAGTTCTAGATCAACAGGTAATTAAAGTTTTGTTTTGGATTTTGCTGTCTTGTTATTTGAATTTGATCCATTTTTTTTTTTCTGTTTTTTTTTACAACATTTTGTTTGTATCTTGTTTAAGTTAATTGGGGGTTTGTGATTGTGATTTTGGTAGGTAAGGTTTATAATTGTGGTAAGAACTTAAGTCCATTGACATGGTCATGGGGTTCTAAATCGAAATCTAGCGAGTTTGGAAGGGTGGATGAGATGGTTGTAAGCCATTATGTTGGTGGTGAGGCTGCTACTTCCAGCCATTGTTCTACAATCGAAAGACTCTATGCTTGGGAGAAGAAACTATTTGAGGAGGTCAAGGTATATAATTTTGCTTTTTAAATAATAACAAGAATACATGCTTTAATGTCCTTATAGAATTTGAACCTTGAATCATACCATACTGATCATGGACATTTTGATTTACGGGTCTCTCCATTTATGCTTGGTGTTGTAGAATGCCGAGAGTATCAAAATAGAACATGAGAAGAGGGTAGAACAACTGAGGAAGCAAGAGCTAAAAGGGGCTGATTACATAAAGATTGATAAGAGCAAGAAAGAAATTGAGAAGTTAGACTCAATGATGCAAGTGGCAACTCAAGCTATAGAAACCACATCATCTGAAATCATAAGAGTGAGGGAAATAGAGCTATTTCCACAACTCCTTGAACTAGTCAAAGGGTTAGTCAGCTTTACTTTGATCCTCTCTTTGTTTTTTTCTCACTTTTTTTTTCCGTTTGTGTGTGAATGATGTTGACTTCAGTTTTTTGTCTTTGAAACTTGAAGCCTCAAAGATGAAAGTCCAAACAAAAAGCGTTGCACACCTGAAAGATCAGTATTTGATATTAAATGTGTCTTTAGAGTCAAAAGATTTTCCACCTCAGGTTGAACGTAATTTGACTTGCTTGACTCTTATTCTCACGTACTGTGCTCCACGTCCTCTAGCTTTTGTTTCGGGCTATACATTATGACTTTATATCGACTGATTTTAATAATTTGATTAGTCAACCTAACTAAGGATAGAGTTGTCAACCTAAGTGGTTTTCAAAAATAAATTTTGATCTCTGAGCTCCAAAGTCCAAACACACACAACTGAGAGAAGGATAGAGTTGTTAGATTCGAATTATTAGTCTGCCTTTTCAGAATGATAGGCAAATAGTGCATTTATTTATGTTGTGTACTTGAAATGATGGAATGTAATCTCTATTTTTTGTTGTTGTATAACAAGTATGACATAAAGTTAGTATGGCCAAACAACACATCACCACGAAGGGGGTTTTCTTGGTTCGAACATAACATATGCTAGGTTTAACTAATCATCCTTCCCAGTGCAAATGTGCACTTGGCTTGCTAGTAGAGAATGATTTCCAATAGGTAAAAATCTGGAAACGAAAATTTCTACCAAATAAGTATAGCGTTTGATTGATCACAAAATTCATTGGAAAATAACTTAAACTGTAAGTTTGTTTAGACTTCGTTAGAGTTGAGCCATGATACTTATTCCATGTTTTAGTGTTTACTTAGCACCGTTTCTGCAGTCTGAGTTTTCCAAAACATTCAAACTGAAAATTAGCAACTTTCCGAAGAAACAAATTTTCTGGACTCATGAGCCTTGTAATCAAACAGACCCTCAATTCGCAAGTGGCATCCACTCTGATGTTGCTATGTAGGTTGCACTCATTATATCTCCTCTTTACTTTCATGGTCTGCTCCCTCAATACTTTAAAGTTCAGTACATGTGGGTAGTGTAACAAGAATGATTTTTAAATTACAATTCACTGGCATTTTAAAATTAATTTTTGTAAGTTTCAGGTTGACGGGCATGTGGAGAAGCATGTATGAGTGCCACCAGGTCCAAACCCATATAGTTGAGCAGCTCAGATTCCTCAACACTATTCCATCTACTGATCCCACCTCTGAAATCCATCGTCAATCAACTCTTCAGCTCGAGCTCGAGGTCCAACAGTGGCATCTTGCGTTCTGCGATCTTGTCAAATCCCAGAGAGATTACATACAGTCTCTAACTGGCTGGCTCCGCCTCAGTTTGTTCCAGTTTAACAATGAGCAACTAAGCAAAGCCAGACAAAATTCTGCAATCTATTCCCTATGTGAAGAATGGCAGCTAGCACTTGACAGGGTTCCAGACAAGGTGGCCTCTGAGGGGATCAAGGGCCTATTAACTGTAATCCATGCCATTGTAGTTCAACAGGCAGATGAGTATAAGCAAAAGAAGAAATCAGAGGCTGCATTTAAGGAGCTAGAAAAGAAAGTTGTTGAGCTTCGATCTTTGGAATGTAAATACGGACCATATGCAACAGCTGAAAGTTATGGGTCTAGGAAGATAAAAAATCCAGTTGCAGAGAAGCAAGCAAAGGTTGACATGTTGAGGGTAAAGGCAGAGGAGGAAAAGACCAAACATGAGAAGCTAGTTAGTGTGACAAGGTCTATGACATTGAATAACCTGCAAATGGGGTTCCCTCACTTGTTCCAAGCGTTGACAGGTTTCTCTAGTGTTTGTATGCGTGTGTTTGAGTCAGTATGCAACGAGCCGAAGGCTGCAGGTCAGTGCCATGACTTGAAGAGGCTTCTACCTTGAGGGAGAAGTCTTTATACCCTTATATATACCATCCATGGAATTCTGTAAAAAGTTGCAGTATAGTAGAATTTTGGACCTTCATGAGGTTAGGTCGTACAGGACTGCAAACCATTGGCAACTTAGGATTTGACGCCAGATGCATTCTTCTCTTAAGGAAGCCTGTGATGGGAGCGAGATATGACGACTTGTTGAAGCTTGGGCGACTTGGTCTCGAGAAGAACTGAATCAAAGTTTTATGCAGTTAGAAGTAGGTAGCTTAAGGATATTTTTGTGTTTAAAAGTTTATGACTAGGATTGTTTTACAGAATATCCTTAGAATTCTCTTTGTTCTTTGTTTCCCCTTTTAAGCTATAAGTAGTTTGAGATATGAATACAGTTATTAGGTTGTACACCTTGTGGCTTGTAGGCAAGCAGAATAGAAACTAGAAAGCTCTGGATTCTTACGTGTACCCAGCAAATCAATTGAATTCTTGATTAGATCATGAGCCCTTAAGCTACTGTTCCTGCTTGTCCCCAGCAAAACAATTGAATTCTTGATTGGATCATGAACTCTTAAGCTACTGTTCTTGCGGAAAGCTACACATCTTTCTTTGATTAAAACTAAAAGTTCAAGCTACACATCTTCTGTTTTATGTGATTAAAACTAAAATGGAAAAAATCTAGAAGCTTGGGCCTGCATGATTGAACAATGTTTCTGAAATGTGTGTTCAAAAACACCAGGATTAGTGTACCACCAAACCCCTAAACAATGTATAGCAACCAGAAGTAGGGGTGTAAATTTCTGCCGATTTTTTCGATTTTTTCCGAATTTGGAATGGATTATTGTAGTTTCGATTTCCGAATTTCCGATTTCCGATTTTTCCGAAAAAAGATGGAATAGAATTGGAACTACTTCTGTGAATCCGATCCGATCCGATTTTTTCGATTGTTAATCCGATTTGATTTTCCAATAAATATTTCAAAATTTCCGATAATTTAAGAGATTTAACTATTCTCATTTTTGAAAATAAATGTACATATAGACATAAAAATAATATACCAAGTTTAAAATCACATGAGGACTCAATGACAAATTATAATTAGTCTCGAATCTTAATGTTATCAAATATCAATATATGGTTCAAAAAATAATAATAATGTAATAATAAATTATTAGTTAGTTTAGACTTCCGATTGAAGGTCTATGCTTATTAGTCTGATTAATTATTTTCTTGCTCGTACAATTATATTATTATATAAATTTTGCAGTATAATTATGTTTTATAAGGTGTTATACTCAAGAACTTTCATCCATCGTATTGAGGTGGTATGTTACTATGTTAGATAAAAACACCCCAATAAACAAATCAACTCAGTAGAAAGAGTGAATTTTCAAATTTTCATAACGGATCACGTCCACCATTTTTTATTTGGAATTCCAATCAATTCCAATATATTTTCAAGTTGGAATTCCGATTTTTTTTATGTTGGTATTCCGATTCATCCGAATTTATTTTTTTTCGATTTTTCCGATATTCCGAAGATTTCCGATATTCCGAAATTGGAATAAACTTTGTTGTTCCGAAAAAACATGGAATGGAATTGGAAAAAAAAATTTGATTCCAATTTCCGATTTATTTTTTCCGAACATGCCATTTCCGATCCGTTTCGTCTGATTTCCACCCCTAACCAGAAGGCTTTGAAAACATCCTAAGCAGTATTATTTTTTGAAGAATTTTCTTTTAGTGTTTGCTATGGGGTGGGACACTTACTATTGACAGACTATGGGCTAAGGGTGAGATAGACGCATTCTTTGTTTTGAGGAAGAAGAGATTGTTGCATTTGTTTCTCATGTTAGGTCAAAAAAAAAGGTATGGACGGATTTGATGGATAGAGGAGCTATACAAATGTAGTTGCAGAGATAGAAGGGAAGGCTGAAAGCCTGAAAGAGAAGGGATCACAGGTTCTTTGAACTTCTGCGTAAATGGGGACTGGAGAGTGGAGACCACAGGTGGTTTAAAGTAGATGGCATTGGAACAGCTCTGAAAACCATTTGGTAGTCTGCCAGGGAATGCCCAGTGACCAAATGAGCCAGTCCTATCAAAATGACTTCCAATCGCACAGTGACAGGATCTGAATTATAGTATGTATTGGTGGCTTCAAGGCTATCCTAAATTTCTAACCCGCCAACAAAAACACGAACCAAATATAAAATTTGAAGAAAGTATTAAAACACCAAAATCTAAGCAGTACTTAGGTTTTGTTTAAAAAGAAATGATAAATTCTGACTGTACTAAGAGTTTTGACAAAAGGGGATGTAACAGAACATGATAGGCAAGAAATCCCCATGAACTCACTATAACTGTGCAGGTCTAACACAAACTAAAGTCCACTAGGTCTTCAAGCTATGAATGGAGCATTACACTTGCTCTTCAACCAAATCAAACGTTTCTCAACTTTAAGAGACATGAATGTTTCTCTTGCATTCGGCTTGTCAAACAGATCCAAAGCAGAATAATAGAGACGATCGTCAACACCTTGCATCTCATTCAAAGCTCCAATACAATTAGATATGGAGAATCTTTCGATACTTTGGGACACTGCAGCTGTGCGCAACTTTGAAGCGGCTGCAATGTCTAGTATAGCTCTGACCATGATATCTTCTGTTCCAGCACGATTTCTCTTGCGAGGACCTGTGGAACGTGGTAGTACTGTTTCACACTTGTTTTGTTCATTTGGTAGGTTTCCATTCTCTTCTGCACTCGAAGATGACTCGTCCAGCGCAAAAATCGAAGCTGCTCCAAAGTCTATAGGCATGCCTGCAGTGGTCGCGCCTTCAAGAAAGACACCATTTTCATCAATGTTCATGGGATGATTCAACTGATCATAATTATCATTGTACTTCGACTCTCCAAATATTATGCATAATTGTTTGTAATATGGACAACCATTAGTTCTTATTGCCTCCGCATCTGGATGTGCCTGAAAAGATTACGAAGAAAACTTCAAAGTTCAGACAACAAAATAGCATTGTAATAGTTTCCTAGAGATGGAAGAAAGGTACCTTGATGTATTCATCCCATACTTCGTCCGTGGCCATTACCATGCTCAGTTGCTCATCCCAACTGAAGTCATTCAGATCAAGAAGTGACTTCAGAGTAGCATACTGCTTTTTCATAACACCAAATCGGTTCTTTAATTGCTCCTTATCCCAAAACAGACCAGTTTTCCTCTGGAAGTCATTACACATACACTCCCATGCTTTCTTACCAAAAGAATTATTCTGCCTATTCCCTCTATAAACTTGCTCAACCATGAAATCTGCCAGTGTCTTTGTAAGGTATAAGGTCCACTTTGCCCTTGGCTGATCCGGGATTGATTGATGAATATTAACTTGATTTGAGCGACGTGGTCGATTTGTCAGACTTGCCATAAGTAGTTTATATATATACGCTAATTTGAGATAATTCAGTCTGCTGTGAAACAAGCAAACACATAGATTAAGAAACACAAAAATCCAAAAAGAAAGACATTAATACATGCACCATTGAATGTCCATAATCATAAGTGTCCAGTGAACCACCCTTTACCCGCTCTCTTTATGTGTATAAGAGAATAAATAAATAAAAGTGAAGGCCTCAGCATTGTTTAACAAATTGATTCAAACTTTACTATATCAAAGATATCCCTAGCACAAAGAAAAAGGAATATTAAGCGACAAAATGTAAAATGTTCATAAAGAAGCCAATGTTTAGAATACGTGTGATTGCTACAGGGTGGTCTTAGAAAAAATGAAACCTGTCGGAGGTGCGTGGTGTCAATTGTTTCCTTGAACTTAAAATACTATATGACAGTAAAAGAAAAGAAAAAACATTAAAAAACAACGGTTATTTTGGGTACTTAAGAAGAGAAACTAGACACACCTTTCTTTATTTGCCAGAAAATTAATTTTTAAAAGAAAAAACATTCAAAAACAATGATTAATTTGGGTACTTAAGAAGAAAAATTAGACACATCTCTTTATTTGTCAAATTGTTATATTTTAGATCTCCAGCTATTTATGTTATATCCTTAAGGCAAAACGTTTCCCTTGTCTTCAAGGATTATTTTCTTGAACTTTTGCTAACCAATAAACCATTACTCGGTCCACAGGTGACAAGTAAGAAATTTGATTAACACTCTATGTTCCCCATACTTGATATTTATAACAAGTATATCCGATAATCTTAAGGAGATGTTACAGCATTATCCCATTTGAAAATCTATGAATATCTTGCCAGAGTGGAATCACAAACCTTTTGACTCTTGGACGCATGATATTGCTCACTTGATTCTTGACATTAAACGAATAGTTTCCTTTGTTATCGCTGATAGATTACCTAGATCGTTGATTGCTACTGTATGCAGACCAGGAACAATAAAGCGCAAGTTGTTGTGGAAATGTGGTATGATGGGGTATAGAGTTGTGTATGTGCAGATAGACAACAGGGATGTGAAGAGTCTAGTAACTTGATAGTTATCTCTAGAACCTTTTTATCTCTTTAAGAAAATGTGTGCTACGTACATATCCTGAATCTCTTTCTCTACTCTCTATAACTACAAGTGATACGCCAAGAATTTTGCAGAGCCAAGTAACGCAGGTTGGAACTTGGAACACTAGAAAATACATTCCAAAGCACAAATGATCCACATTTTGGAACGTGCAATCCAGATCTCGAATTTTTAAGACAGAGAAGCGTGTGTGTGCGTGTGCAGGGAGGGAGGGGGGTTTCTGGTAAAGTTAGATCCCTTGTACAGATATGCCTTTGAGTTTTCAATATTGTTCTTTTGTATCTACCCTCTTTTCCATTTAAAAAGGGCACCTCATACTACATAGTACTCCACCTATGATATCATTTACCTCATTACCTCTCAAAGAAGTTCAGAGCATTTTCCCCATAACAGTTCAGTCAATTTGGAAACAAATAAAATCCAGGGGAGCTCCAACAACATTATGTACTTTAGTATATCTATATAATTACAGTGATATTGTGACCTGGTGTCCCTACACCCTCTCAACTTTTGAAGTTCAAAGTTTTATTCAGAAGAGAGGACACTTCCAATAGCCCAATATGGCAATACCACTACAATTTTCTACCCTAAGAGAGACGTCAATGTTTTCTTTGTTCGGAAAACAATAATTTTATTAGAAAAAAAGTGGTGAGATAAATGAAGTCACAACTCCATCCCCAGCACAAAGAAGTTAGATCAATGGATTGCAAAGAGAATTTTCAAATCTATACATCGACATTATTGTTCAGGTGACTTATAAAAAACAATTTTGACACTCAAACTCCTCAAGTAGTCAAGTTTAGTATCAATGATGATAACAATTAAATTGTCATCAATATGCTATACTAAACAGTTTTATTCCCTCATTTAAGATTATTATGGTCTTGACTAGATTACAATGCACTGGTTTCGCATATAATCACCCGCTTTTATAATTTCATTGCCGAATATATTGACATTGTGACTAGTTAAAAACAACAGTTTACATTAGGTGTTTGAGCCAATCAAAACCTAGTGTGTGCAAATTGCAGTGTAAGTGATTGCCTCCCTTGTTTGATGCATAAATGGTATATACAGGGTTAAGCACTAAATAGAGAAATGAGTTAGAAACCATCGTTCTAAGATGTTGCATCATCTAATGGTATAAACCTCACATTATTCATGTCTAAGGAAAACAGAAAAGACAAACAGGAGGAAGCGAGCAGTGGCATAGTTAATGATTTTTCTTACATGGGGTGATCGGGGTGAAAAGGACCATTTTTTAGATAGTTGATAAATTAGTCAGAATATAGTGGGAAAGTACTACTGGTTGTAACTTTCTCAAACTAAGGGGCGGAAGGAATTTCCACTTAAGTTCCTTTGTTAGAAAGGAGAAAGTAAAAAACTATAACTAGAAGCTTCCGTCAAAATGCTTTTTTTTAGCTTCCTAGGAATTAATTCCTAAATCGTATCCGAACAAACTTACTACTTCTTAACTTTTAAAAAAGGAAAGAAATGCATTCCACAGCTGTTGCTGAACGGGCCCTAAGTACAAGAAGTGATATCCATCAAAACATCTACAAGAACAGTAAACCACCCAAGCTCAATAATGGTATTACACACCCATCAAGTTAAAAATTGCTCTAATGGTATTCCTTGAAATTCTTGAAATAAAGAAAATGTGTCTTTTGACGGAAATGATAACCTCAAAGTTGCCAATTGCAAACGTCTTACACCCTAAATGATGGTAAATAAAAGAACTCCATAAGTAAAAATGACCCTATGTGGTATAAAAGAGAGAAGCTCCATCACCTGACCAACCTCAACCAACACACTCAAAATGGAATTCTGAGTGGAATAAAAACAAAATATTCTAGGGAGAAAAGACACAGACACGAAGATATGGTTCACTGATAAACCCGTTCGAAACATTTATTTAGCAAATGGTTTTACATTTAATTAGTGAAAACGGAAACAACATTCCCCAACAAATATATAAGATAAGATTATAATCAAACAACACTGGCAGTCTGGCACTACTTTAAAACAAATGAGTGAATGGCAGCTTCTAAATACATACTTCCTTTTCACGATAATAACAATTTCCCATAGTCCCATCATCAGATTATATGGAACGCATAATTGCATCCCCACCAGAATGTTATGGCTTTGATTCAGAAAAATCCTAAGCAATATATATATAGCTTTTTTTATTTATTTACTTAATTATTATCATTTCTTCTTAATTACATACATTTTCAACTAAACCCTAAACAAAACCTACCCATTCAATTATTTTTTCAAAAATTACAAACGTAGAAACATACAAGATTATGTGATCAATGTAATTAACATAGATATTAATCAAAGAAATGAAAAAAAAAAAAAAAAAAAAAATCAATCAAATGAGAATAAATAAATAAATAAATAACCTTTTGATTAAACTCTTGTAAATCTACCGGAAGAAAGTATTGTTGAGTTCAGTGAGCTTCAAATACAAATGGAAACCATGGAGCAAAAGAGAGATCAAAGTGTTGGAGTTGAAATTGAAAAATGAGAGAAAACCTCGTTTTTGCTTCCATCCAAACGGTACCCTAGTTTTTCGCGTTAATTAAGATAGATTTTGATTTTACTTTCCTAAAGAAAAAAAAAACCAAGGAAAATTCTCACTAGAGGATTAGAAAACGAAATTGGCCCGAGCCCATTTGAAATTCCCCAAAAACCCAAAACTAGAAACGATAATCCAACAACAGCCCATATGTTTATTATAAAATTCAGAAAACACGAAGTATATCCTGAGAAGTGAAATCTCTCATTCATTTCGTGGTACACGGTACATATGCAAGTATGTACTTATAATTTAGGGCTGGGCAAACCAAACCGATCCGAAACATGCAAACCAAACCTATCCGAACAGAAAATAAGTTGTTTACATATTTGGTTGCAGTTTGTAATTTTGCAAAACATCTATTTTGGGTGTTCGGTTGCAGTTTTGAAAATTTCCGAACACCCAAAACCGAACCGAACATGTAATTCTATATATAGTCCATCCCATCATGTAATTCTGTATACAGTCCAGCCCATCTGTCCAACACTCCAGCAGTCTAACCCATCTACTAGGTGTTCGGTTCGGTTTTGTTCGGTTATGTTTCGATTTTAGTAAAATAAATTCGGTTCGGTTCGGTTCGATTTCAAAAATGAAATAGTTCGGTTTCGGTTTTAGCTTTTACAAAACACCTACTAAGTGTTCGGTTGCCAGTTTTGACCAAAACCGAACCGAACCGAACCGTGCACAGTCCTACCTATATATATATATATATAGGGTGATATCCCAAAAAAACCCTATGTTTAGGTACCTCTTCCTCAATAAGCCCTGACATGGGGTCATCTTCTCAAACAAGCCCTTACCCAACTTTTCTTTATTTTGTTTGACTAAAATACTCTTTGTACTAAAAACAAAAGAGAAAATTAGAATAAGACAAATAAGAAAAACAAAAATATTTTTTTTAATATTAATTAATTTTTTTTGTTATATTATTTGTAACTTGTATATCTTTTAATTGAGAAATTAAAAATCAATATGATGTATATGGTTGGAAAGATCTCGACGTGGTCTATCTAAGAAGATCCCACATGGGTATGAAAAAAAAACATGTGATTTTTATTTTCTTGATAATTTTTTCTCTATATATTGTAAGGGTCTTGTCCGCTAAAACATTGATTGTTGTTCTCTAAATAATATACTTTTATTCTCTAAACAAGCTATTGTATCCACTTAACATGCAATTTTACTAAATTATATTATATATTGAAAAGTGTTGAGAGGTGGATTAAAGTTGGTTATCAAAGTATATTGGTCATGGTTCTATATGTATTACTTGGATTTTGTGGGAAAACAAGAATGCATTAGTGTTTAAACAAGGGGAGATTATCAGTTTCAATGATGCATGGTTAGGGAGCACATGAGTTTGTGGTTCAACGGTTGCATCCATCCTCACAAAGTGGATAGGTCGTTGGTTCGAAACACGCCAGTAACTGATTGTTTGATAAGTTTTCTCACGTAATTTAAAGGGGTAAGGAGACAGGCTCCACAAGCTTTTAAGAAACTAACATATGGCATTGGGATGTGTCGAAAGTCGAGCTTAGTCTGATCAGGGGAGGTATCTTTAGGGGGAGCCGCCAGGACATAAAGCGCACTGTACTATTTTTCCTTAGCTATGGTTTTTCCCACTGGATTTTTCTAGCAAGGTTTTAACGAGGCAGTATATATTGCGTCCAACACCAGTCAAGATATCAACTATTGTACTCTTTTTCCTTCGGTATGGTTTTTCTGGCAAGGTTTTAATGAGGCAATGATCTTGATATAGTAGATATTGTACATCCAAGGAGGAGTGTTGTAAATAGTATGGATGTCCAAATCGAAAACTCAAAGCCCAAGCTCATCTGTCATCATTTATCTTTGTATCGAGTTATCTACAGATAGGTGTCAAAAAGGGAATCCAGGTGGCACTCAAATGTGCTAGTGAAATATGACTTGTAATGCCTATATGTATAGGTACTTATATATATATATATATATATATATATATATATATATATATATATATATATATATATATATATATATATATATATATATATATATATATATATATATATATATATATACTAGTTATAAGGCCCGTGCAAAGCACGGATGTTATTAGATAATGTAAATTAGGGGTAGTCTCTTGGAAAAGTTTTGTTAATGTATTCATTCGATTAATTATCATTTTTACAGTTTTATTACACCACTAATTTTGTTTTCATAAATATGGTTGATTTCAATTTTTCAAATAGTTTATCGTCAAATGCTTGTTTTTGAAACGTGAGGTTGTTGGTAAATCAAAAACATTTACTCACCAAAAAATCAAAGTAACATAAAATAATTCAAAAAAAAAAAAAAAAAAAAAATTTACTTAAACTAAGAGAGCAGAATGAATGACATATTTCGAGAAATTAATTAGCAATCGAAATTAAAGTAGAAGTAAAACAGAAGAATAGAGTAACAATAAGGTATTGCAATTTGTGAAATTAATCAATAATCAAAATTGAAGAAAGGTGAATCAAAATGATCTCAGACGGACATATTAGTAAGAAGATGAATAAGATTCTCGAAAAGACGAGAATGAAAATCTAGAACGATGAAAAAAAAATCTAAATTGGTATGATTGTTGGCTTCAATAGTGTTGGGCTTTGTTAAATTCTAAATCCAAAATTCTAAATTCCAATTTTTTATTTAAGTTTAAGTAAGAAGGCTGAATAGTTGTTGGGCTTCAACAGTGTTGGGCTTTGTTAAATTCTATTAATCTTAATTTTCGACCGACGTCAGGAGGTCCATTATACTTGGGCTTTGTAGCACGCATCTGGGCTCCGCTTCCTTTGCCTACTCTTCGTTATATTTGTTCTTTCTCCCTCCAAATATGCTACAGTTGATCTGAGAATCTCCCAAACTCCACAGTTGTTTCTTTGTAGAAGAAAGGCTTTCAATTATCTCTCTCTCTCTCTCTCTCTCTCTCTCTCTCTCTCTCTCTCTCTCTCTCTCTCTCTCTCTCTATCACCTGTTCGTTTCGTTAATTTGGTGAGTTTTTTTGCTTAAACAATTAGGATATTAACTTATTGCAAACCAACTTTAACTACATTTGTTTTGTTTTGAAGAAATAAATTCAATTTTTGTTTTGATGAATTGCGAGGCTTTCAATTGATTCTTTTTAGTGATTCATACTTTGATTTCTAGGTCAAAGATCTAAACTTTGATATGAAAATGCAACTCCTCGCAAATATTGGGTTTTGAATCCGTTACTTCTTTTAATTTAACTTGTTTTCGTTAATTTGTTGATTGAGTTCAACAATATCCATTTTATTTTATTTTGTAGAGAAAAAAACTCCCTCATTATGTCCTATGTTTAGGGTTCAGGTAATGAGTATGAGTGATTAAATTCCTCATCAGATGGAAAACCTGGTTTTTAACCCGTTTGGGAAGGTAGTCCAAAATGGGACCAAAATCATATATGGAGGATGAAATAAAAATGTTTGGATATGTAGAAATGAAAATGGGTTGGGTCATGAATTACTCAGAATTTGTTTGGGTATATAGAAATCAGAATTTGTCCATGCCGATTAGCAAAAAATTAAAAGCAGTAAGAACACAGAAACACTAACGTCGGTCCCCATCGTGTCACGGTTATATATTTTATTTAAGTTTTAATTAAGTTAAAAGGGTGAATACATGGAAATCTAGAAACAGGACAGATAAGGCCTCACAAACAAACCTCGGGAAAGAGGCGCCTTATAAAGTAGTACAGATTTGATATTTTATTTTTACTAATTTCAAGAAATGGGTGTTCTTCCTTAAAACTTAGAAAGCAAGATGGATTTCTGTGTTGGTGAAGTTTGAATTTGCAACCTGTATGTAAGTTGAACATTGACTGTACTTGCAATTGATTGTGTATATGTATCTTTGATTGAAAAAATAGGATTTTTCTCTTGATTGCCGAACTCGGATACTTGAAGCGGCTTCATACTTTGCATTGTATTCAGGTGTATATGTTTCTCTTTCTCGAATTTTTTTATTAAACCGCATTGCGGAATTTTTTTATTTCCTGAGAATACCGTGTTTATGTTGAAGTTGTAGACTTGTAGTATCATTCAGTATGTTTAATGTTGAACGATTAATTGAGCTACATAGATGTTCTTCTTTTGTGCAATGCAATGGACACAACATGGAAGAGATTTGTAAGTGGAAGTGATATTGCTTGATATTGTTGTATGTATGAGTGGAGCAAATGTAAGTATAGAAATCATAAATCTTTATTAATCTGAAGGGAACACAAAGACAGATTTTATATTTTTAGGACTTGTCAAAAGAAACCAAAGTGGATATAAGCAAAAGTAAAGGATAGCTAATTATTTGAGCAAATTAAACATAAAGCTAAAGGAAAGTGGTTTTTCAGTTGTCTAAAGACTGATTCTTGAATAGTGGCCGCTCACTGAATTTGAACTTTTTTGAGATGATTCGTTATTCCTGCATTTTTGTATGTGTAGTTATGAGGTAAATTACGTAATATAAATTTGTGGGTATTTTAGTGTATTATGCACGTTACCTCTTGTTCTTCTTTGATTCGCTTGTTTCTCTTGTTTGTTGCGCCCTCTTCAATTTCATCAAGATCCACAATTTCTGTCCTTGCCTTTTTGTTGGGTGTTCTTGGTCCTGGGAGCACCTGTTTTTTGGTAGATGTATACTGGTGACCAGATTGGACGTGTATAATTGATGGATTATTGAATATTTATATTGTAATTAATTTAGAGTCAATGTTTATATGGTTTTACCTGAGTGGTCTCTGACATAGCTTGATCTTTGTCATCTGTAGTTGCATCAACAGTCAAAGTTGGGCAGGAAAAATATCCGTCAGGCCAATCTTTGTTTTTCTCAGTCACTTTAATATGGAATATTGCCTCCTTCCCTTCGACTTTCTCCAAGTAGTCTTTGATTATATCAATTCCCTTCTTTTCCATTGATAATAATTTTTCTACAAAATGGCTTATTAGGTTTTCCGCTCCTTATCCAAATGTAGTTACCTTGACCATATCTGTAGCGTCGTAGAGCTGTAAATGTAGCTTGCATCTTCAATTGAGAAATTGTTAGAATGCTTGTAGACATAAATTTAACAAAATAATAGTAGGTGATTGTAAGTATATCGTATGAAGGAGACGTACAATAAGAAAGTATTTTCTGTAGGTCCACATTCTGGGCATTGGGAAATGCCGAGGATTTCTTCAGTTCTACGTTTGCATTCCTTGCAAGCTAAGTAATACCAATCTTCTGTAGTCATAAGCTTTGCAACCTTTGCTTTGCAAATGAAGTACCCCTGTTTGTTTGCAAGAAGTGTAAGGTGGGAAGCTTTAAATTGTTAGTAATATGAGAGGCTATTTCTCTGTCTGTGTGTGTGTCTGTATATATATATGTGGTGGGGAGGGGGGGGGGGGGGAATATTTTGATTATGAATTTTTTTTTATGGTGTGAAGAATGGATTTTCTACAGAAGATGTTAATGTAGCCTTTAGAAAAGCCGTAATAGGACCATTGAAAGGGGTATTAGCGATCTGTGATGAGCCTTTTGTTCCTGTAGATTTTTGGTACAGTGATGTATCTTCCACCATCGTTGAGAGATGATATGGTTGAAGTTGATGCTTGGTATGGTAATGAGTTGTATGAGAGTGATAGAAACTGTAGGAGGAAGTTCAGTAGGCCTGGGAAGAAGAGAAGTTATAAAGTTGTAAATGTAGATTGCCATTAAGTTAACCATTAATAATTGTGTGAAAAGTCAGATATGGCCATAGTGACATTTAATTCGATAGCCATATAGCCGATTCAATAGCCATATAGCCGATTCTGGTTTTTTAATTTTTGCTTGAGTATAGAGTTAGATCTAGCCATATTGGTCTTAAATTCAGTAGCCATGCATGTAACTATCAAAGCCATATCTATATAAATGTACAATAGTAACCCTTTGAATTGAAATTTTTGTTTAATTCTCTTCAATTAGAGCATCAAATTTACTCTAATTTGGAAAGAGAAATTCTTCTTAGCGGCAAGTCCAACTTTAATAGAGAGTATAGATATATATATAGGGTAATATCCTAAAAAAACCCCATATTTAGGTGCCTCTTCTCCAATAGGCTCAAGATATCAACTATTGTACTCTTTTTCCTTCGCAATGGTTTTTCCCATTAGGTTTTTCTGGCAAGGTTTTAATGAGGCAATGATCTTGATATAGTAGATATTGTACATCCAAGGAGGAGTGTTGTAAATAGTATGGATGTCCAAATCGAAAACTCAAAGCCCAAGCTCATCTGTCATCATTTATCTTTGTATCGAGTTATCTACAGATAGGTGTCAAAAAGGGAATCCAGGTGGCACTTAAATGTGCTAGTGAAATATGACTTGTAATGCCTATATGTATAGGTACTTATATATATAGGGTAATATCCTAAAAAAGCCCCGTATTTAGGTGTCTCTTCTTCAATAGGCTCTGACATGGAGTCATTTTCTCAAACAAGCCCTTTGACTATTTCATAATTTTTACCGGTCAAAATTATCCTTGTATTATATCTTCTAAAATCAACCTTTTGTCCTCTAAAGTCAGTATAAGACAAAAAACTCAGAAAAAGACAAAAAACAGAGAAAGACAAAAAAACAGTTGATGTATAACTTTTTGGTTTTAACATTTGAAAATTTTATAACTTGTGATTTAGAAATCGAAAATCAACATGGTGTATATGGTTGGAAAGATCTCGACGAGATCCCACATGACTATAAAATTTTAAATTTAATTCAATATTCATAAAAATTCAAAATTTTTATATTTTTTTTACCGAGAAGTTGGGTTACGAAAAAAACTTCTTATGATTTCAAAAGGTTTTTCAAAATTACTCTAAAAATCTAAAAAAAGAATCATACATTACTACCAAATTCAGGAGTTTTTATTTTTGTCTTCTAAAAACTGTTTTCTTGTCTCCTAACACCAAGAAAATATCCCCTAAATTGTTGCTTATTGTTCTGTAAATTACAAGGCATCATATATATTTCATATTATTAATATATGTGGATTGTAGTCTGTAATTTGATGCATGAGTTCGATGTCTCGATTGAGAACAAAACCCCTATAGTACAGACAAAAAGAAAATTGTATTGCCATGAAAAGTTCATAAAAACGTTTAATGTAGAGTTAACTTCACAAAAGACTATATACTCTTTTTAGGCTACAACCCAAACCATAAGACAGAGAACATAACCTAGTGTAAACAAAAATCCCTCCTTTTGCCTGGTGTAATGTAACGACCCGACCTATATCATCACCGATATTGTCCCCACTTAGCCACTGCGGTCATCCGACAGTGTGGGGTTTTATGGGCAGCAGCCTGCTTCCCAGGAGGTCACCCATCTTGAGACTACTCCCACCCGAGCATGCTTAAATCCGGAGTTCTTTTGAATTACGGAGCCAAGTGAGCCCAAAAGGCCTCGGTGATATTATATGACGGATCTATACCTATATTCCATCCTAGGAGGTCACCCATCTTGAGACTACTCCCACCCGAGCACGCTTAACTCCGGAGTTCTTTCGAATTACGGAGCCAAGTGAGCCCAAAAGGCCTCGGTGATATTATATGACGGATCTATATCTATGTTCCAATGTCAGGACACCCCTTCCCAGGTGCCGTAGGACCCTCCCCCTCGGCAAACCACCTGCCGACCCGTGGTGTTAGAATCCCACCACCTTAGAGGAGAGCCGCCCTCGGCTCTGGAATATACAACCCCAAATCCCCGACGTTCCCTGCCCCTCGCGAGACGAGTACCTGGCCCAACCGTCACCCCTTTACCGGGCTAGGCGCCTTTCCAGCATACTCTTCCACCCTCGATAAGAGAACCGTCGTCGGCTCTTATACCCCGACGTTCCCTGCCCCTCGCGAGACGAGTACCTGGCCCAACCGTCACCCCTTTACCGGGCTAGACGCCTTTCCAGCATACTCTTCCACCCTCGACAGGAGAACCGTCGTCGGCTCTGATACCATTTGTAACGACCCGACCTATATCATCACCAATATTGTCCCCACTTAGCCACTGCGGTCATCCGACAATGTAGGGTTTTATGGGTAACAACCTGCTTCCCATAAGGTCACCCATCCTGAGACTACTCCCACCCGAGCACGCTTAACTCCGGAGTTCTTTCGAATTCTAGAGCCAAGTGAGCCCAAAAGGCCTTGGTGATATTATATGCCGGATCTATACGTATATTCCAATGTCAGGACATCCCCCTCCCGAGTGCCGTAGGACCCACCGCTTCGGCAAACCACCTGCCGATCCGGGGTGTTACATGTAATAATGCCAAGAAGCTCGTCAAATATTTACTCCATTCTCCTTTCCCATCCCCCACACCAGAACAATATAATAGCTCACATCTCTAACCATCTTTTTTTTTTTTTTTTTTTTTTTATGGGAAACGGCTTAGTGAACAAATCAGCAAGATTTTCATCAGACCATATCTTCTGGACATTGATCTCGTTACTTTGCTGGAGCTCATGAGAGAAGAAGAATTTAGGAGAAATATGTTTTGTTCTCACTTCTGATGTATCTTTCTCTGATTTGATCAACACATAAAACATTGTCTTCATAAATCACTGTTGATATTTCTATAACTGAAGGGAGCCCGCAGGTAGATTGGATATGATGTATCATGAACCTTGACCATACACACTCACGGGTTGCTTCATGGAGCGCAAGTATCTCTGAATGGTTGGAAGATGTGGCAACCAATGTTTGCTTGGAAGATTGCCAAGAAATTATTGTACCACCATAAGTAAATACATACCCGGTTTGTGATTTTTCTTTGTGTGGGTCAGACCAATATCCTGCATCTGCATACCGCTTTAGTTGGGAGCCATTTGGTGATTCCCTAGAATAGTATAAGCCCATATCAGCCATTCCTCGAAGGTAACATAATTTCTTTTAAGCCAGTCCAATGTCATCGGGTTGGAGCTGAGCTAAACCTGGCCAACAAATTCACTGCAAATGAAATGTCAGGTCGAGTGGATTGGGGTAAATATAAAAGAGCACCCACAACACTCAAGTATGATACTTCAGGACCAATCAAAGATTCATTGTCCTCTTTAGGACGAAATGGGTCTAACTTCACATCAAATCACCTTACGACCATTAGAGTGCTATTTGGGTGACATTTGTCCATGTTAAAACGATTTAAAACTTTTTCAGTATACGTTGACTGATGGACAAATATTCCATTTGTTGTATGTTCGATCTACAGGTCGAGACAATACTTTGTTTTTCCGAGATTTTTCATCTCGAACTCATTCTTTAAATAGTTTGCAGCTTTGGCAATCTCTTTAGGGGATCCAATTATATTTATGTCATCGACATAAACCACAATGATGGCAAATCTTAAATTTGCTTTCTTAATGAATATACATAGGCAAATGGGATCATTCTTGTACCCTTCTTTCAGTAGGTACTCACTGAGGTGATTGTACCACATACGGCTGGATTGCTTCAATCTATATAATGATCTCTTAAGCTTAATAGAGTACATATTACGTGGTTTTACTTCAGGCAATTTGAATCCTACAGGGACTTTCATATAAATATAAGTATCTAACATTCCGTATAGATACATAGTAACCACGTCCATAAGATGCATATCGAGTCTTTCAAAGACTGACAAACTAATTAAAAATTGAAATGTAATTGCATCCATCATGGGAGGATGTCTCTTCGTAATCGATCCCAGGTTTCTGCGAAAACCCTTGTGCCACGAGACAAGCTTTATATCTCACAATCTCGTTTTTCTAATTGTGTTTCCTTGCAAATACCCATTTGTAACCTACAGGGTTAACATTCCTTAGGGTTAGGACTGTAGGTCCAAGCATATTTCGTTTTGTAAGAGAATCCAATTCTGCTTGAATTGCATCCTTCCATTTTAGCCAATCATATTGTTGTCGACATTCCTCAACAATATGTGGTTCAAGACCATCACCATCTGCTGCAATCTCAGCAGCTACGACAAAGGAGAATACGTCATCAATGACAATTTCGTTTCTATTCCACAACTCCCTTGTGCACGCCTAATTTACAGAAATTTCATCATTTTCAGGTACTTGGGCCACATCTTGTGTTTGTGTCACTTCAGGGACACATTCTTCTTTAGGAGGTTTTTGTTTAGAGAGAATGTGTTTTCCTTTCCTTGTAGCCTCTACAGGAACGCTATTTACTGAAGGTTTTGTTTTGTTTTTCCTCTTCCGAGGATTTGAGTTCTTTGACCAAATAGGTCGTCCACGCTTCTGGCGTACTTTAGGCGATTCATTTGCTGCCACATTCGCGAGTTGTCCTTCAAAAACATGTCGTCCTTCAATTTGCGCAGGGGCATTAGGAACTGGTATATCCGACCTTGTTACTTTTGCTGCATTTGTAAAACCATCAGGCAATTGCCAAACAATTTTCTGAAGGTGAATGATCCTTTGTACTTCAGTTTCACACAAATAAGTACGCGGATCAAGATGAGACAGAGTTGGGGTATACCAAGTCAATTTAGGTGCTTCTGCAGGAAGCCATAATTCATGACGTTCTCCGAGAACAAACAAATGTCCTCCCCCTAACGGCGGGAAGACTGTCTCATCAAACTGACAATCCGCAAATCTAGCAGTAAAAACATCACCTGTCAATGGTTCAAGATATCTAATAATAGATGGAGAATCAAAACCAACATAAATTCCTAATCTACGTTGTGATCCCATTTTTGTGCGTTAAGGTAGCGTAATTGGAACTTGCATCACACAAACAAATATTCGTAGAAGGGAAATATCTGGTTGGTGACCAAAAGCTAGCTGTAAAGGTGAATACTGACGATATGCATTTGGTCTAAGTCGAACTAGAGCGGCGGCATGCAATATAGCATGTCCCCAGGCAGAAAAGGTAACTTTGATTTCATAAGCATGGTGCATGCAACCATCTAAAGGTGTTTGATAAAGGACTCTGCTAATCCATTTGTGTATGGACATGAGCAATTGGATGCTCGATGTCAATTCCTATAGACATGCAGTAGTCATCAAAAGTTTGTGATGTAAATTCACCAGCACCATCAAGGCGGATGGATTTAATAAGGTAATCAGGAAAATGTGCCTGTAATCTAATGATTTGAGTAAGAAGTCGTACAAAGGCCACATTCCGTGTAGACAAAAGAGACACGTGAGACCATCGTGCAGATGCATCAATAACACAAGAAAATACTTAAATGGTCCACAGTGTGGGTGAATGGGTCCACAAATATCTCGTTGAATTCGTTGAAGGAATGTAGGAGACTCAGTAATAACCTTAGTTGGAGATGGTCTAGTGATCAACTTACCGTGAGAACAAGCAATACAAGTAAAATCATTAGATGCAAGAATCTTCTGGCTCTGCAGATGATGCCCATGTGAATTTTCAATAATTCGTCGCATCATACTAGTCCCTGGGTGACCCAAACGGTCATGCCAGAGCATAAATGTCTTATGGTCATGGAGTTTCTGGCCCATTACCGCATAAGATTCAAGGGGCTTGATGGTTGTGTAGTACAACCCAGAAGAGATACCTTTAAGTTTCTCTACAACCTGCTTCTTTCTTGAAACTTGGGAGGTTATATATAAATATTCAATATCATCGTAATTCATTGTATCGATGTGGTAGTTTAAGACGAATGTCTTTAACACTAAATAATTTCTTATGGACTTTGTGGAGTATAAAGCATCCACAATGTTGAATATGGTACCACCAGGTAGCATGATATGGGCACTACCAGAACCTTCAATAACACTTGATGCACCATAAATAGTGTCTATATTAGCTTTGACAAATTTCAGATGTGAGAAATATCTACGGTCTCGTAGAATTGTGTGTGTCGTGACGCTGTCTACGAGGCATACAATTCTACTTTCCGCAAGACGATTATGCATCCTATATGTAGGATCCATATCCCTTCATAGTACAAGAAAATAAAAGTGGGTAAAGGTTACGATAATACACACTTATTATTTATTAGAAAAAGAAACCAAGTAGTACAGAGCAAAAGTACATATAAGCAGATACAAAATACAAAACGATAGATATAGACTTAATTGGTGGGAAAACCTCCATCACCAAAGAAGTCAAGGTTATACTCTGGTTCCACGATGAAATCATCAACATTAAAAAGAGTTGAGTCTTCTGGCTCATGCTGAATTACAAACTTCATTTCGACTTTCTTTCCTTTGTCATTCTTTCATGCTTGATAAAGCTCAACCAAGTGTTTGGCCGTACGACATGTACACGACCAGTGTCCTTCCATACCACATCGATGACAAGTGTCGACACCAGTTTTACGGTAATGAGTGTTGCTGACACCTTTCCCTTTATCCTTTTTAGGCTCAGTGTCATCCCACTTCTGGTGGTATGGGGTACTTTTGGACCCTTTGTGGTTGGAATTGTTGCGATGAGGACCACCACTCTTGTGGTCAATATATCGGCCACTTCTAGGGCCTTTGCCTCTTTTGGGTCCATTCCACTTTTTATTGCCACGATATGATGATGCATGTGCTTCAGGCACAGATGCAGAGCCAGGTGGCCTATTGTTAGCATTGCTCATCAGGAGCTGTTTACTTTGCTCGGCACGAGTAAGAATTTCATTTAACTCCGAGTACTCCTGGTGTCGGCGTTCTTGATATTGTTCATGTAGTACCATATTGATTAAATGAAATGTAGAGAGTGTTTTATCTATTATTTCTTCCTCGGTAACAGGATGACCACATAACTTCAAAGTGGACGTAATTTTCAACAACTTCGAGTTATACTCAGAAACGGTCTTTAAATCCTGAAACCTCAAGTGTGGCCACTCATGCCGAGCCCTTGGGAGGGAAATGTTCCTATGGTGGTCATACCTTTCTCTTAAATTGCTAGAGGATCTACGGGTCCTTGACAGTGAGATATTCAGTTATCAATTCCTCATGGATATGGTGGCGAAGGAAAATTAGTGCTTTTACACGGTTTTGTTGGGACAGTTGATTTTCTTCTTTTATAGAGTCTTCCAGATTCATTGAAGAAAGATGAGTTCAATATCAAGCACCCATGACTGATAGTTGTCAGTTATCACCAGTAATATCCAAAGCAGTAAATTTTAACTTGGTAATGTTAGACATGATTATAAAATTATAAACAATAAACGTACCCAAATACTTACATTAATAGCACCAAATTGTAGTATATCTAAAGAGAATACAACACGCGTAATAGAGCGAATCTCGTGCTGATAACGTTTGATAAAACAAAGCAACTTAAGTTAACTTTATAATAGAGGTGAATAATGGAGAGAGACCAGGGAAATATGTATCATGAGAAGTGAAATCTCTCATTCATTTCGTGGTACACAATACATATGCAAGTACCTATATATACGTATACAAGTACCTATACATATAGGCATTACAAGTCATGCTTCACTAGCACATTTGAGTGCCACCTGGATTCCCTTTTTGACACTTATCTGATGATAACTCTATACAAAGATAAATGATGATGACAGATGGGCTTGGGCTTTGAGTTTTGGATTTGGACACCCATACCATTTACAACAAAGTACTGTTAAAGTTAAACCTTTCTAAATGCACTCTTCGGAGTTCGGATCAAGGAAAAAAAAAATGTGGACCGACTGAGGTCATGCTGCAAGCAAATGTTATGCTCATGGAATTCACAATAACTTTTTTTTATTATTATTAATAAAAATTTGAAGAATTATACAAAGTTAGAGGACAAACGTGCTACCAACTGCGGTACAAGCCCTTTTTGAATAGCAAAACCAATCCTACGAAATACATATTCATTGAACCCGTCGTCATCACATTGTTATTCATTACTTTTTGTACCCTCCTGAGAAATTCAACTGCTTGTAGTGCTAGAAACCCAAAAGTGTCAAAAACAAAAGGAATGAAACAATGCTGGTTCGCTGCACATGCTCCCTCGTTTTTTATTTATTTTTTTTTTTAAAAATAGTTAATATTCATGGCCCAAAAAATTACAAGATAGGACCCAAGGGCTTACAAAGACAAGGTCCGAAGGCTAGAAATACTACTGTTGCCGCCACCTAATCGTTCACAGTAATATAATGCTAATTACTGGGAATTGGGCACCAGACTCGGATTGAGAGTCAAACATAACTGGGAATTGGACACTAGGCCCGGATGGATAGTCCAACATAAATTTAGGACGTGGTCCATTAAGATTATAAAAGAAGGACATGGTTTGAAGATATTTCCTTTTTCTCTGGTTGTTTCGTGTTTCTTCATAAAACCAGGATTTCCATCTATATTTTCATTCTAAAATCTTTCTGAAATGCCCATAAAGAGAACCAAACCTTAATTTTCTTCGTGCAGTTGTGAATACATAGTGATTTCAGTTCTCCATTCACGATTTGGAACAAAATCCATGATTTTTTGTTGGGAAAATTAGTCAAAACTCCCCAAGTTTTGATCGGGTTTGGTGTAAACCCCACAATATTGTCCAATCTTGGCGTTAACCCCCTTCCGTTAACTAACCCCCCAAGTTTCCATCCATTTAAAGTTTGACTACCCATTATACCCCTAATTCAAATGAATTTGTCTAAACCCCCCAAAAATTGGTTATCAAAACTAACTTCACTAATTTAAATTTGGGGGGTATAATGGGTAAGCAAATTTTTGGGGGGTTTAGACAAATTATTTAAATTAGGGGTATTGTAGGTAAACAAACTTTGAATGGACAGAAACTTGGGGGGTTGCTTAACGGAAGGGGCTTAACGCCAAGATTGGACAACATTAGGGGGTTCACGTCAAACCCGGTCAAAATATAAGGGGTTTTGACCAATTTTTCCTTTTTTGTTCTATGATTTTCTTCATGCAAAACCTTAATTTTCTTCGTTTTTTTTTTTTTGATTGGTAAGCGAGGTTGAGGGGACCCCTACCCCTTTTAAATTACGTGTAGAAACTTATATCAATAATTTGTTGTTGACATGTTTCGAACCCACAACCTCTCCATTTTTGTGAGAGAGGCTTCTTCGTGGAGTGCTCAAAACCTCAATTTTGTTTATTCAGTTCAAATGCAAGATGGCAAAATCCTCAAAACCCTAGGTTTCAACCAAATTTCAATTTCACACAAGTTGTTATTCATGGATTTTACATTTGTTCCTCATTCAACTGATACTTAAGTATAATTTAGTTCTTAAACTTTATTTAATTTTATATGATTGTTAATAGTCTTTTCGATTTAATTTATTCTTGTTCTTGTTGAAGTTGATCAATTGTTATTGTTAGGAAATTTTATTGTTTTGTAGATGAAATTGTCGATTAATTGTGTAATATACTACAACTGTAGCGACCCGACCTATATCACCACTGATATTGTCCCCACTTAGTGATTCTCACCTTTTTGCATTTTTAATAGAAATGTAAATGTCGTTAAGGCGAAAAATGCAAAAACCTTTTCTCACCTAAAATAAATGGTAGTATAATGATGAGAAAGGTGTCAATCCACTCGAATGAAGAATGAAGTCAATGAAAAACCAACAATTAAAACTAAATGCTTGAACACATTGGAGAGAATATTTTGTTGAATTTGGAATTGAATGAAAGAAAAACAATTGATTAAACTAATTGAAACAAGACAATTAAATTGAGAATGCTGTAAAGAGAACTAGAATCCACTTCCGAGATTTTTCTCTAAAATACAAAGCAATGCATGTAATTCATACTTATTAAATCTATCTCTATCCCTATATCATACATTTAATAACCTTGAATCTAACTTTCTCTATCCTTATATCAAGGGCCTCTAATTTGTCTCTTTTTAACAGTCGAATCTCTATCCCTATATCATTCAAGTGAAAGAGATTGACAAATTATAAACAAGGATAAATTACATGTCAATCTCTATCCTTATATCATTGACATGTAAACTAGTAGTATTGAGGGTAATGAGTCCTCTAGATGTTGGAAAATCCCTTTCTCCATTAGACATTAAATACAGGAGGAAAAGAATTGATGATAAACATAATTAAACTTTTAAGCAATCATCAATTCTAGTCATTACAAATGGAATTAAATAAATTACTTCAACATGAAAATCTCATCTCAGAAGCTTCATCAATCCCCTAAAGGGGCTTTAAGCTTCCATCCTTCATGAAGACACCACCATAGAATAAAAGCTAGAAATCAACATTATAAAAGAATAAGAAATGAAGAGAGTGATTATTATTAATGGAAGATGAAGAAGACAAAGTTGCAGAGAATATTGTTGAACTTTCAAGAGAATGAAAAGTTCTCTAATGAGAGAACAACTCTCACTTTTATCTAAAACAAAAGAGGGAAAATACAATTCAAAATTCGAATTCCTTCAGAGCTTGATTTTCTCCACTGATAATGTGAATTAGGTTATGACTTCTTCTTTTGAATCTGGCTGCTTGTACAGAAAAGTTCATCCCTTGAATAATCTCTGCCAAGGTGGTGACTGGTCACTTCCCATGTGCAATTGACTGGCGAGTAGCCACTGATGACGTCAACAATAATTGAACTTGTTCTCATTGCCTTGTATTTTCACCCATTTTTCTATTGTTTCTTGACATATTGCACACATTTAAATGAATTTCAAAATTTGACCATCAATTCCTGAAACATCACTTAAAATATGTAAAATACATTATTTAATCATATTTGTGAAGACAATCAATATGTTATTTGTGACAATAAATGACAGTTTTGGGTGCTTATCACACCACCCCCAAAAAACATTTTGCTCGTCCTCAAGCAAATATGAGACAAAGATAGATTAGAACACAAAACTGAAATTTAAACTAAAACAAAAACTACACCTCTATCGTGGATGAAAAACGATCACATTTACCATATGTGATAAGGTCTTGAACCACAAGATTTCCTCAGGTGGACGAGCTATAGCCTCGTGAGGGTTTTCAGAGAAGACACCCACAAACTTCATCAATACTCACCACTATATTACAATGACTCATATAGAAAAACTTTATTTTCCCCTATTTTTTCTCAGAGAATATCAAGCTATCCAATTACAAAAAAATTAGTGAATAACAAGGCAGTTAATCCATATGTAGAAAGTTAGTAAGCAATATAATAAAAAACATTATAGTATGAGCAATAGAGTAAAGTGTGTGTGTGTGTGTGTGTGTGTGTGTGTGTGTGGTCACGTTATGCATTTCTTTCTCATTTGGTAAATAGATTCACAATCATTATTAGGACATTGCTTTGATCTAGTCCTCACCGGGCATACACTCACAAATAAAAGTCACTCAAGAAGTTGTGTTTTTCATTTTACCTCGGGTACGTGAGGAAGAGTGATGGACAAACATCTCACGCACCAAATTGATGACGAACAAAAACATGAAAATGAAAATAGTCCCAAGGAGGAATGTCAATCATAAATGAGGGTGTCGGGTCCTTCACCTTGGCGCCTTCTCACCTATTCTCCACATCCTACTACATTTATTCACAAATCAAATAAGTTGTTTGGATTGGAAAAGTGGTTTAGAATTGAGGTAAAGAAAAGTTATAATATTGAACTGGTTTATCCTGAAAACAAAAGAGTCTTCAATTTCTCGGACATTTATACACTTTGCTTCTTTGAGAACTTTACACAAACTCCTTTAGCATACTGCTTTAGACTTCAGAAGATTTGTCACAATCTGAATTTTTGTTTCTGCTCATTTCCTCTTCTCTTCTATTGTTGTCAAAGTGGCTACTAGCCACTTTTATTACTGTAACAGGTGGCAACTTACCGTCTGTTCTGAACTTTTTTTTTTCTTTCTTTTGGCAGAGGAAGAATAATCGCATAATCTCTGATTCTAAAACGGAAGAGTTGAGTTCTCATTCTTTTTCTATTAAGTCCTTTTTACATTGGCCGATCGTATATCTTTTCTATTGTTTTCAGGAACTAGGTGGGATTTGTGAATTAGGAAATGTAAAATAGTTCATGGAAGATAAGTTTGTTATAAGGGTGCAAAAGGGTATTGTAAGATGGTTAACATTGGGTAGGCTTAAGGCTAGTTTGGCTAGTGCAATTTTTGTAAAATAAATGTAGTTATCTTGTCTCGAATAGACTACAAGACCCAAGTTTATATCTCCCCACTTGATGTCACCCTCATGATTGACCAAAGAAAAACAATGGGACTAACAACGACTTGAAATACGCTGAAGAAAAAGATGAGTCTCGTAGTTACCGGAGTTACGTATAACTCTCCAAAAAAAAAGAAAAGGCTCAAATCTTACCAGGTTCGATCTCTACAAATATCCTTCTAATTACATGAAAATCTATTTCCTTTTTGATAAGAACTACACAAGTGACTAAAGTGCATAGAAGTTCTACTACTAAAAGCTCATAGAATATGTAAATTATTATATGTATACACTAACTATCTAAACTTCACAACTTGCCTTTATTATTCAAAAATTTCTATGAACATATGCTGTAAGAGACAATTTCATCATAGATAGGGTACTTAAAACAAACAAATTATACAAAAATTAAGAATAAAAATAAAAAAATAACATGGGTTTTGCTTGCAATAATCCCCACCCCTAAACAGGAACTAACTTTGTCCCCAAAGTTATACTAACATCAGTAATATTTCAAACAAAGAGTTAATATTTAGAAATAAAGAGAATTCAAACATTATTCAATTTCAGATTTTTTGTAGAGTGGCAACTCGCCACTCCCTTAACTGTAACAGATGGCAACTTGTTGTCTACACATCCTCGATTTTTTACCTTTTATTTTTTTTTCATATATATTTTTCTTTATCTATATTATAACCGGCACTTATAAAACTTGGTAAAGAGACAAAGGACGGTCAAGATTTGCACATGAGATTATAGAGATTGGGTTTTAATGAGATTATAGAGATTGGGTTATTTAACCCGTGTAATGCACGAGTGTTATTTTATATGTAAGTTTTACATGTTATAATTTGATTTTGGTTTTGATTTTTGCTATTGAAATTGATTGAAAGTAGAATTTTATTACATATATGTATATTTATTTTCTAATCCTCTATAACATTATTGTTGTCTTGATTTAAAGGTTTTATTTTTAAATTTTAGATCAAATTAATTTTAATTGTATTCTCATTTTTTGTGTAGTAAAATACAGTTTTGATTCATTTTCCATGATTAATCTCAACAGTCAACGATTAATTGTTCCTCAATACATTCTGTTTTATTACATTACTACATAGAATTATGAGATTATATTCAGTTAAATTACATTCTGTTTTATTACATTAATAAACTAAATATAACTAAAAATTCTCTGTTTTATTAAGAATTTAAAATCTCTTTAATATTAATACCTTTGTGACCAGTTATGTTTAATATGTTTAAAACCAAAAAGAAATTCTTAAAAAATGAAGAATGTATTGAAATTTCTAATATAGAAAAAATGGAAAATGAACTTTTAAATTGGGATATGCCCAAAATCGAACCTAAAAGAATTTATAATATAGGTTCTTTCGATTATAAAGTCGCTATGTCCATTAAAACAGTGGAACATACTATGCCTATTAATGGAGATAAAAAATCTATTTCCCTAATAACTGAGCAAGATATTAATCGATATCGACAAAATTATCATTATATCCATATAGGATTAATCCAAATTGCAGTAAAACCATTACACCTAAAGGGAATTGATTGTTGTTTCCTTCTAGCCCTTCGGGATGCTAGATGTACTAACTATCAAAAATCCTTAATGGGTATTATGGAGTCCACTACTAGTAATGGACCTGTTTACTGTAATATTTATCCTAATCTGGAACTATCTTTATCCGATGATAATATTATGCAAAGTGTTATTATGGACCTAGACACTAAAGGTTATGAATTCATTACTGGATCTGAAATTCTGAATATTGCTTATAGGATCCAATTTAAAGTAATGAATACCTTAAGCCCTAATGCTAAGTTAATTAGTAATAAAGGTAATACAACCATTATTGAAACTAATTTAGGAAAGTCTAATATGGCTTGTAATAAAATTATTCCTTGGGATCAAATTACTTATCCTGACAATTGGGATCATCAGGGTTTTGTTCCTACCCAACCTATTACTAGAAACTTAGATCAAATCACCCAGAACCCCGAAGGTGATATTGAAATAAGATTCTCCTCTAATAGGATATCCCGTCTTAAATCGGTAAAGAATTTTTACTATCAGGAACCATCTAGAGCTTCCACTTCTAGTATTCCTGAAAAAACAGATGATGAATTTGACATCAAAGGAATAAAGGAATCTAATAATGCTATTCCTCATGGATTTTACAATAAAACTTCTGGGTTTAATCCTACTCCTTCTGAGATAAATTTCTCTATTAATACAATAGAAATTATTGATGATTTTAAAGTTGACCGTGTAGCTATTAATGCTGAATGGGAAAGCCCTCAATATGACACCTTTCGGAAATGGTATTATAATTATTATAGTAATGGAAGACATGAAATTATAAAAGATAATTATTATAGATACTTGGAGAGAACCAAGAGTATTATCCCCTTCGCACATTATGTACTAAGATGGGATAGGACCCTTGAAACTTGTGTCATTCAAGAATTCTATAATAATTGGACCACTAATAAAGGAGAAAGTATTAAGGCTATATACCCTCCTACTCAACCTTTAAAATTGGTTAATGAGTCTTCTGTTCTTGAAACCAATGCTTATGTTCAACCTTCCGATAATAAAACGGAATTCGATAAAATATTTAAACAATCTAACTATACGAATTTATGTCTTCAAACTATTGGGAAACAATTAATCCGTATTGAAGATGCTATTCATCAACCCAAAATAAATAATGAAATTTGTCCGGTTAATATTAGACCTCCTCCTAATATAAAACTCAATTTGGGAAATAATAATAAATTAAGTCAAGAAGATTTTATGGAAGAATTAACTAAAAAATTAAAAAATATTAAATTAAGTAATAATCACATTACAGTTTTATCACAAAATGGTGATTCATCTGGAGAAAATATAGAAGAATTTCAAAAAATACTACAAGATATGGAAGATGAAGTCCATGAAATTGATTTTAGCAAAACTAATAAAGCTAAAATACCTCCTACTAGGACATATTATCCTAGGCCTACCCCGGCCGACATTCTTAATGAAGAGGATTATATTTCTATTCAAACGTCTTATAGTGCCAAGACAGTTTATGAATGGAATATTGACAGTTTATCTGAATATATGATCTATGTCACCTTACATAGAATTTGTATGTTCGCAACTGTCTGTAAAAATTCTAATAATACTGACCAACAAACTGCTGGTTGTATTGTCGCTGGTTTTACTGGCCAATTAAAAGGATGGTGGGATAACATTCTTACCCTTGATCAGAAAAATGAAATTCTTAATTCGGTAAAAATTGAACTTAATACATCGGGCCAACAAACCCATGTTCCAGATGCTGTTTATACACTTATTCTCGAGGCCATTGCCCTCATAGATAGTGGGTCTGATTTTAATTGCATTAGACAAGAATTAGTCCCTTCAAAGTATTTTGAAAATGTTTATTATGCCTTAAATACGGCAAATAATTCTTCCATGGAAATTAATAATAAATTATCAAATGTTTTGGTGTGTCATAATATGATTAGAATTCCAACTCAATTTATTTTATCCAATACTTTATCTCAAATGGTTATTTTAGGAAAACCGTTTTTTAGCCTTATCTGGCCAATTGAGAGAATTGATGATAAGGGAATTCATACTATCCTTATGGGTAAAGAGGTTATTTTTGAATTTATTATCAAACCAGATAAATCCTCTACCAACCAATCAGGAAAGACAAAGATATTTGAAGAATCTATATCTAACGTTTCTTTCCTTATAAACAGGTAGCTCACAGGGAGACAAACTACTCTATGTCAAATAAGACAATATAATATTTATCTTCATCCTAATTGAAGGATTGATATTAGTCTAATAAGACAAGAAATTCCTATTTCCATTATAGTCTCCAATGAGACAGAATTAATTTAATACTAATTAAAGGATTGTGCTGATCTAATCATCCTAATTAAAGGATTGTGCTGATCTAATTATCCTAATAAAAGGATCTATTTATGGTCTTCAATAAGACGAAACTGGCTTCTGTCTAAAATTACAGACTACAATTGCCAGACAAATTCTTTACGTCTAATACGACCATACTTGCTTTATTTAGCAGCAATGGGTTTTTCCAATCCTAATTCGGATTTTATTAAGAGAAAAAGTGAAAACCTTTACTCTCCTCCCGAATGGGATCAATTATCTCCCTCCTTAAAAGAAAGGAAAAGGAATATTACCAAATCCTTTATTGAGGATAACAATACCAAATCATATTTGAAAAGTTCCAATGAACTAATTTGCGATCTTACCAATTCCGATTTGACATGGCTATATACACCTGTCTATCGTGGATCAGACAAATTTGACCCAGAGATCAATAGTCCATCTCAAATTCTAGAACGTAGAAATTTCTACGAAACAATTTTGGTTACGACTAATTCAGTCTCTTTTTCTGAGGTTAATAACCACTTTCCTAGACCTTATCGCAAGGCCCTAATCCATAAAATTATTGAACCACCTGAATGGGGTGAAACCTTTATAACTCAGCCCCTTATTCGTCTTTTTCCCTTTTACACTGAAACTCAAACTTTCAATCATTGGGATTATATGGATGCATGGGCATACACTTTTTTCCATCAAGATTATTCTTGGGAATTTTCTTTTTCTCCTGAATTTAATAGTCCAATTCCCACATGGTTCTCGAATTGGTGGTTTAAATTCGACCCTTCCTTTGATTTTGTTGCTACCGAATTAACAATTATGAATTACCAATTTAAATTACTACCTGATGGATCAATTGACATTCATGAAGAACATGTCCCATTCTCATGGACAATAAAGGATACTTCCTCTTCGATACAGCACCTACTCAAAAATACTGGACTATAATCTTATAAGATAATCAACTCCAGTATAACTCTAATCATAGAGTTTTTTCTACTCAAAATCTTTATCCACCCACTACTTTATCCTGCCGACAATAATTATTTTCGGCCAAAATCATAGGTCCCTCAAGATGCTCTACCGACATCAATAATATCTCCTACTATGCATAAAGTTCTACTTTTGCTCTACCGACATATAAGTCTACCAAGGTTACTATTCAACAAGGTCCACCTAATTTGGAAGATGCTTACTGGGGTCCACACTCCACTTGCCAAAGTATTTCAAGGGGACCACCTAATTTGGAAGATGCTTAATGGGGTCCACACTCCACTTGCCAAAGATGCTTAATGGGGTCCACAATTTGGAAGATGCTTAATGGGGTCCACACTCCACTTGCCAAAATGCTTACAGGGGTCCATTGCCCACTCACTTAATGCCTATATAACGAGGCATTCTCCAAGGAAGAAAGAACAAGCCTTACACAACATCGAAGCCTTCCATTAAAGTCTCCAAACCTCGAGCAATGCTCTAAATCTCTCTCTCTCTCTCTCAAGCCTTCTTTTCTTCTTCCCCTTCTCCAACCTTGTAATCTTCTAGCTTTACTTTTGTAATCTTTTAGCTTTTATTTTAAGTTTGGTGTGCTCGTTTTCTTCCTGAAACTTTATTCAGGGGGAATTATTATGTAAATTATCTCAAGAACTTGTAAGTTTTCCTTTTCTTCTTTTATTTTGTAAATTTTTAGTTTTTAATTTCATGTGAATAAAGTTTCAGATTTTCTTCTCTTTTTCTTTTCTTTTACTTTTTGTTCTTTAAATTATTTAAATTAAACTAAAGCCTTACACAACGTTCAAGCCTTCCATTGAAGCCTTCAACAATCGTGAAGCAAACCCTCTCCTCTCTCTCAAGCCTTCTTTTCTTTTCTTCCCCTTCTCCAACCTTGTAATCTTTTAGTTTTCCTTTTGTAATCTTTCCATTTTATTTTCGGTTTGGTGTGCTCGTGTTCTTCCTGAAACTTTATTCAGGGGGAATTATTATGTAAATTATCTCAAGAACTTGTAAGTTTTCTTTACTTTTCTTTTTCTCCGTTTTTCTTTTGGTTTATGTTATTAATTTTATGTGAATAAAGTTTAGTATTTTCTTCTGTTCTTCTTCTTTATTTTCTGTTTTTACTTTTCTGTTTTAATTCCTGTCTTTTAATTTTATGTTTTAAATTATAAGTAATTTTCTGCTGATTTTGTCAGTTTAATTTAACTGTTTAAATTCCTGCTTTATTTTTGGTATCAGAGCCACTATCTATGAGGGCAATGGCCTCGAGAATAAAATCTTGGATAATGAGTTTAATATTAATATACCATTTTTGGTGGATATCATTATCCAATAGCATAAGTTTACCTTTTTCTTCCGGAATAATAAGAGGAGGAAGATTAGTCTTATTTTCCAATTGGGAAATTCTCCATTTTAAATCTTTGATTTCGATTCTGAAATTATTTATCTCTTTCCATAATTCAGGAATAGGAGTTTCTTTAATTAACGGTTTTGATTCAATTCTGTCAAAAACCTTTTGTAAAGAATAGGGTTCCATAATACTGGAATTAAGTCTATTATTATAGGAATCCTTGATATATTTTTCAATAGCTTGACGTTTTTCTATAGGATTACTAATTTTATCAATCATATCTAGAATCAACGTCTGACTTTCAGAAAGCACATTCATGCTAAGACCATTCATATCAATAATCGCTTTGTAATAGTCCTGGGAAGTCTTGCAGTGTGCAGAACAACCTTTTTCGGACTGAATACTAGTGTCAGAATCACTAGTAGTAATTTCCTCAACTTCCATAATCTGGTCGGAAGATTCATCAGAATAGTAATTACTAGCAATATCATTATTATCCAAAATTTGGTTTATTTGTTGTTTAATAGTATCATTTATGCTTAGATTGTTAATCTGTTTACGAATATCGGGTTTAGAATAACACCGATTAGCATAATGACCCTTTTTACCACATTTATGGCAAGTGATATTCTTAGAATTTCCTTTATCTTTATTAGATTTATGAGTAGGTAAATTCTGGTCAGATTTTTTGAAAGGTTTCCTACGAAAATATTTCTTAGAAAATTTCTTTTGAGAGGAATTAGTTTTATTCTTTTGGTGTTTGGGTATATCATAACCAAATTGTTCACAAAATTGTCCTAATTCTTTTCGGCCAGTCAAATTTTGTTTCTTAAGTTGATTCTTAAGACGAATATCGTTACAAAGGGCTAACCCCTCAGAGGTACATTCACTAATTAGTTCACCATAGGTGTAATAATCATATGGGATTTGAATGCCGTCATGTTTATTTTTTAGTCTAGTTTTGACTTTTTCAGCAAAAAGAATTGGTAAACCAGAAATAAACTTTTCTTTCCAAAACGCATTATTACCATCATTTCTATTAGTAATTTTAGTCATAAAGACATCTTTATACCAACGGAAATGGGTTAAAGTAGGACATTTTAAATTCATTAGCAGGTCTTTACCTCTTTCATTAGCTGTAATGGTATTACCAATAAAGTGTTTAATTATAGTCTGAATAAGTGTATAAACAGCATCTGGAACATGGGTTTGTTGGCCCGATGTATTAAGTTCAATTTTTACCGAATTAAGAATTTCATTTTTCTGATCAAGGGTAAGAATGTTATCCCACCATCCTTTTAATTGGCCAGTATTATTAGAATTTTTACAGACAGTTGCGAACATACAAATTCTATGTAAGGTGACATAGATCATATATTCAGATAAACTGTCAATATTCCATTCATAAACTGTCTTGGCACTATAAGACGTTTGAATAGAAATATAATCCTCTTCATTAAGAATGTCGGCCGGGGTAGGCCTAGGATAATATGTCCTAGTAGGAGGTATTTTAGCTTTATTAGTTTTGCTAAAATCAATTTCATGGACTTCATCTTCCATATCTTGTAGTATTTTTTGAAATTCTTCTATATTTTCTCCAGATGAATCACCATTTTGTGATAAAACTGTAATGTGATTATTACTTAATTTAATATTTTTTAATTTTTTAGTTAATTCTTCCATAAAATCTTCTTGACTTAATTTATTATTATTTCCCAAATTGAGTTTTATATTAGGAGGAGGTCTAATATTAACCGGACAAATTTCATTATTTATTTTGGGTTGATGAATAGCATCTTCAATACGGATTAATTGTTTCCCAATAGTTTGAAGACATAAATTCGTATAGTTAGATTGTTTAAATATTTTATCGAATTCCGTTTTATTATCGGAAGGTTGAACATAAGCATTGGTTTCAAGAACAGAAGACTCATTAACCAATTTTAAAGGTTGAGTAGGAGGGTATATAGCCTTAATACTTTCTCCTTTATTAGTGGTCCAATTATTATAGAATTCTTGAATGACACAAGTTTCAAGGGTCCTATCCCATCTTAGTACATAATGTGCGAAGGGGATAATACTCTTGGTTCTCTCCAAGTATCTATAATAATTATCTTTTATAATTTCATGTCTTCCATTACTATAATAATTATAATACCATTTCCGAAAGGTGTCATATTGAGGGCTTTCCCATTCAGCATTAATAGCTACACGGTCAACTTTAAAATCATCAATAATTTCTATTGTATTAATAGAGAAATTCATTTCAGAAGGAGTAGGATTAAATCCAGAAGTTTTATTGTAAAATCCATGAGGAATAGCATTATTAGATTCCTTTATTCCTTTGATGTCAAATTCATCATCTATTTTTTCAGGAATACTAGAAGTGGAAGCTCTAGATGGTTCCTGATAGTAAAAATTCTTTACCGATTTAAGACGGGATATCCTATTAGAGGAAAATCTTATTTCAATATCACCCTCGGGGTTCTGGGTGATTTGATCTAGATTTCTAGTAATAGGTTGGGTAGGGACAATACCCTGATGATCCCAATTGTCAGGATAAGTAATTTGATCCCAAGGAATAATTTTATTACAAGCCATATTAGACTTTCCTAAATTAGTTTCAATAATGGTTGTATTACCTTTGTTACTAATTAACTTAGCATTAGGGCTTAAGGTATTCATTACTTTAAATTGGATCCTATAAGCAATATTCAGAATTTCAGATCCAGTAATGAATTCATAACCTTTAGTGTCTAGGTCCATAATAACACTTTGCATAATATTATCATCGGATAAAGATAGTTCCAGATTAGGATAAATATTACAGTAAACAGGTCCATTACTAGTAGTGGACTCCATAATACCCATTAAGGATTTTTGATAGTTAGTACATCTAGCATCCCGAAGGGCTAGAAGGAAACAACAATCAATTCCCTTTAGGTGTAATGGTTTTACTGCAATTTGGATTAATCCTATATGGATATAATGATAATTTTGTCGATATCGGTTAATATCTTGCTCAGTTATTAGGGAAATAGATTTTTTATCTCCATTAATAGGCATAGTATGTTCCACAGTTTTAATGGACATAGCGACTTTATAATCGAAAGAACCTATATTATAAATTCTTTTAGGTTCGATTTTGGGCATATCCCAATTTAAAAGTTCATTTTCCATTTTTTCTATATTAGAAATTTCAATACATTCTTCATTTTTTAAGAATTTCTTTTTGGTTTTAAACATATTAAACATAATTGGTCACAAAGGTATTAATATTAAAGAGATTTTAAATTCTTAATAAAACAGAGAAAAGATGTCAATAAGGAGTTAGGGATCATGCGGATCTTTACTCAAAAGTAATTATTCCGGTATAAGAACATAGTAAAATACAGTTTTGATTCATTTTCCATGATTAATCTCAACAGTCAACGATTTAAGTCTCAACTAATAATTATTTCATATCTTAATCCATAATTAATCTCAACAGTCAACGATTTAAGTCTCAGTTAATAATAATCTCATATCCTGGATGATGATGAATTCTAACAGCCAATGTATAAAACCCTAAACGCCTAGCGGCCACCTGCCTACGGCTAAACGGGCGAAGACCACGGCTAAGTCGAACACCATCATCACCTAGAACACTTAATCATTACAACTGGTGACTACAAGTAGTCCTACGCGACAGAGTTGGAATTAACCATAAATAAAATATAAATTAACTATTAGTCGGAGATTACAGAGTAATCCAACGCGACTATGTCAAATGACTAATCATAAAATTCAGAATAGATAATATTCTAACAAGGTGTTAAGCAATAGAGGTCTAGGAACACGTGAGTGCTCTGCACCTTCATCACTGCTGCTGTCAGAGGCCACCAATAGTAGCTTAACAATCGATTCCCCATCTTACAGGGTTGCAGTGCTCGTAACTGAGTTGCTCTCTTTCCCCCTTAGAACTATTTTCTATATCTTAATGAAGAACTGAAACAATAACATTGTTCTTACATTAAATAATTACTGTTATTCAAGAACTACATGTTCCCCAACAGTAATTTACGCTGACATGGCTCTGATACCAAAAATAAAGCAGGAATTTAAATAGTTAAATTAAACTAACAAAACAGCGAAAATTACAGAAATTTAAAACATAAAATTAAAAGACAGAAATTAAAGAACAAAAAGTAAAAGAAAAGAAAAAGAGAAGAAAATCTGAAACTTTATTCACATGAAATTAAAAACTAAAAATTTACAAAATAAAAGAAGAAAAGGAAAACTTACAAGTTCTTGAGATAATTTACATAGTAGTTCTTGAATAACAGTAATTATTTAATGTAAGAACAATGTTATTGTTTCAGTTCTTCATTAAGATATAGAAAATAGTTCTAAGGGGGAAAGAGAGCAACTCAGTTACGAGCACTGCAACCCTGTAAGATGGGGAATCGATTGTTAAGCTACTATTGGTGGCCTCTGACAGCAGCAGTGATGAAGGTGCAGAGCACTCACGTGTTCCTAGACCTCTATTGCTTAACACCTTGTTAGAATATTATCTATTCTGAATTTTATGATTAGTCATTTGACATAGTCGCGTTGGATTACTCTGTAATCTCCGACTAATAGTTAATTTATATTTTATTTATGGTTAATTCCAACTCTGTCGCGTAGGACTACTTGTAGTCACCAGTTGTAATGATTAAGTGTTCTAGGTGATGATGGTGTTCGACTTAGCCGTGGTCTTCGCCCGTTTAGCCGTAGGCAGGTGGCCGCTAGGCGTTTAGGGTTTTATACATTGGCTGTTAGAATTCATCATCATCCAGGATATGAGATTATTATTAACTGAGACTTAAATCGTTGACTGTTGAGATTAATTATGGATTAAGATATGAAATAATTATTAGTTGAGACTTAAATCGTTGACTGTTGAGATTAATCATGGAAAATGAATCAAAACTGTATTTTACTATGTTCTTATACCGGAATAATTACTTTTGAGTAAAGATCCGCATGATCCCTAACTCCTTATTGACATCTTTTCTCTGTTTTATTAAGAATTTAAAATCTCTTTAATATTAATACCTTTGTGACCAATTATGTTTAATATGTTTAAAACCAAAAAGAAATTCTTAAAAAATGAAGAATGTATTGAAATTTCTAATATAGAAAAAATGGAAAATGAACTTTTAAATTGGGATATGCCCAAAATCGAACCTAAAAGAATTTATAATATAGGTTCTTTCGATTATAAAGTCGCTATGTCCATTAAAACTGTGGAACATACTATGCCTATTAATGGAGATAAAAAATCTATTTCCCTAATAACTGAGCAAGATATTAACCGATATCGACAAAATTATCATTATATCCATATAGGATTAATCCAAATTGCAGTAAAACCATTACACCTAAAGGGAATTGATTGTTGTTTCCTTCTAGCCCTTCGGGATGCTAGATGTACTAACTATCAAAAATCCTTAATGGGTATTATGGAGTCCACTACTAGTAATGGACCTGTTTACTGTAATATTTATCCTAATCTGGAACTATCTTTATCCGATGATAATATTATGCAAAGTGTTATTATGGACCTAGACACTAAAGGTTATGAATTCATTACTGGATCTGAAATTCTGAATATTGCTTATAGGATCCAATTTAAAGTAATGAATACCTTAAGCCCTAATGCTAAGTTAATTAGTAACAAAGGTAATACAACCATTATTGAAACTAATTTAGGAAAGTCTAATATGGCTTGTAATAAAATTATTCCTTGGGATCAAATTACTTATCCTGACAATTGGGATCATCAGGGTATTGTCCCTACCCAACCTATTACTAGAAATCTAGATCAAATCACCCAGAACCCCGAGGGTGATATTGAAATAAGATTTTCCTCTAATAGGATATCCCGTCTTAAATCGGTAAAGAATTTTTACTATCAGGAACCATCTAGAGCTTCCACTTCTAGTATTCCTGAAAAAATAGATGATGAATTTGACATCAAAGGAATAAAGGAATCTAATAATGCTATTCCTCATGGATTTTACAATAAAACTTCTGGATTTAATCCTACTCCTTCTGAAATGAATTTCTCTATTAATACAATAGAAATTATTGATGATTTTAAAGTTGACCGTATAGCTATTAATGCTGAATGGGAAAGCCCTCAATATGACACTTTTCGGAAATGGTATTATAATTATTATAGTAATGGAAGACATGAAATTATAAAAGATAATTATTATAGATACTTGGATAGAACCAAGAGTATTATCCCCTTCGCACATTATGTACTGAGATGGGATAGGACCCTTGAAACTTGTGTCATTCAGGAATTCTATAATAATTGGACCACTAATAAAGGAGAAAGTATTAAAGCTATATACCCTCCTACTCAACCTTTAAAATTGGTTAATGAGTCTTCTGTTCTTGAAACCAATGCCTATGTTCAACCTTCCGATAATAAAACGGAATTCGATAAAATATTTAAACAATCTAACTATACGAATTTATATCTTCAAACTATTGGGAAACAATTAATCCGTATTGAAGATGCTATTCATCAACCCAAAATAAATAATGAAATTTGTCCGGTTAATATTAGACCTCCTCCTAATATAAAACTCAATTTGGGAAATAATAATAAATTAAGTCAAGAAGATTTTATGGAAGAATTAACTAAAAAATTAAAAAATATTAAATTAAGTAATAATCACATTACAGTTTTGTCACAAAATGGTGATTCATCTGGAGAAAATATAGAAGAATTTCAAAAAATTCTACAAGATATGGAAGATGAAGTCAATGAAATTGATTTTAGCAAAACTAATAAAGCTAAAATACCTCCTACTAGGACATATTATCCTAGGCCTACCC
Organism: Aquilegia eximia; assembly: GCA_023053565.1. Taxonomy (NCBI): domain Eukaryota; kingdom Viridiplantae; phylum Streptophyta; class Magnoliopsida; order Ranunculales; family Ranunculaceae; genus Aquilegia; species Aquilegia eximia. The sequence goes on from JALIGU010000040.1 coordinate 381,533, forward strand.
CGGCCGACATTCTTAATGAAGAGGATTATATTTCTATTCAAACGTCCTATAGTGCCAAGACAGTCTATGAATGGAATATTGACAGTTTATCTGAATATATGATCTATGTCACCTTACATAGAATTTGTATGTTCGCAACTGTCTGTAAAAATTCTAATAATACTGACCAACAAACTGCTGGTTGTATTGTCGCTGGTTTTACTGGGCAATTAAAAGGATGGTGGGATAACATTCTTACCCTTGATCAGAAAAATGAAATTCTTAATTCGGTAAAAATTGAACTTAATACATCGGGCCAACAAACCCATGTTCCAGATGCTGTTTATACACTTATTCAAACTATAATTAAACACTTTATTGGTAATACCATTACAGCGAATGAAAGAGGTAAAGACCTGCTAATGAATTTAAAATGTCCTACTTTAACCCATTTCCGTTGGTATAAAGATGTCTTTATGACCAAAATTACTAATAGAAATGATGGTAATAACGCGTTTTGGAAAGAAAAGTTTATTTCTGGTTTACCAACTCTTTTTGCTGAAAAAGTCAAAACTAGACTAAAAAATAAACATGATGGTATTCAAATCCCATATGATTTTTACACCTATGGTGAACTAATTAGTGAATGTACCTCTGAGGGGTTAGCCCTTTGTAATGATATTCGTCTTAAAAATCAACTTAAGAAACAAAATTTGACTGGCCGAAAAGAATTAGGACAATTTTGTGAACAGTTTGGTTATGATATGCCCAAACACAATAATAATAAAACTAATTCCTCTCAAAAGAAATTTTCTAAGAAATATTTTCGTAAGAAATCTTTCAAAAAATCTGACCAGAATTTACCTACTCATAAATCTAATAAAGATAAAGGAAATTCTAAGAATATCACTTGCCATAAATGTGGTAAAAAGGGTCATTATGCTAATCGGTGTTATTCTAAAACCGATATTCGTAAACAAATTAACGATCTAAGCATAGATGATACTGTTAAACAACAAATAAACCAAATTTTGGATAATAATGATATTGCTAGTAATTATTATTCTGATGAATCTTCCGACCAGGTTATGGAAATTGAGGAAATCACTACTAGTAATTCTGACTCTAGTATTCAGTCCAAAAAAGGTTGTTCTGCACACTGCAAGACTTCCCAGGACTATTATAAAGCGATTATTGATATGAATGGTCTTAGCATGAATGTGCTTTCTGAAAGTCAGACGTTGATTCTAGATATGATTGATAAGATTAGTAATCCTATAGAAAAACGTCAAGCTATTGAAAAATATATTAAGGATTCCTATAATAATAGACTTAATTCCAGTATTATGGAACCTTATTCTTTGCAAAAGGTTTTTGACAGGATTGAATCAAAACCTGTAATTAAAGAAACTCCTATTTCTGAATTATGGAAAGAAATAAATAATTTCAAAATCGAAATCAAAGATTTAAAATGGAGAATCTCCCAATTAGAAAATAAGACTAATCTCCCTCCTCCTCTTATTATTCCGGAGGAAAAAGGTAAACTTATGCTATTGGATAATTATATCCACCAAAAATGGTATATTAATATTAAACTCATTATCCAAGATTTTATTCTCGAGGCCATTGCCCTCATAGATAGTGGGTCTGATTTTAATTGCATTAGACAAGAATTGGTCCCTTCCAAGTATTTTGAAAATGTTTATTATGCCTTAAATACGGCAAATAATTCTTCCATGGAAATTAATAATAAATTATCAAATGTTTTGGTATGTCATAATATGATTAGAATTCCAACTCAATTTATTTTATCCAATACTTTATCTCAAATGGTTATTTTAGGAAAACCGTTTTTTAGCCTTATCTGGCCAATTGAGAGAATTGATGATAAGGGTATTCATACTATCCTTATGGGTAAAGAGGTTATTTTTGAATTTATTATTAAACCAGATAAATCCTCTACCAACCAATCAGGAAAGACAAAGATATTTGAAGAATCTATATCTAACGTTTCTTTCCTTAAAAACAGGTAGCTCAACAGGTAGCTTATAGGAAGACAAACTACTCTATGTCAAATAAGACAATATAATATTTATCTTCATCCTAATTGAAGGATTGATATTAGTCTAATAAGACAAGAAATTCCTATTTCCATTATAGTCTCCAATGAGACAGAATTAATTTAATCCTAATTAAAGGATTGTGCTGATCTAATCATCCTAATTAAAGGAGAAGTCTATACAAAATTTTATCCTAATAAAAGGATTTATTTATTGTCTTCAATAAGACAAAACTGGCTTCTGTCTAAAATTACAGACTACAATTGCCAGACAAATTCTTTACGTCTAATACGACCATACTTGCTTTATTTAGCAGCAATGGCTTTTTCCAATCCTAATTCGGATTTTATTTAGAGAAAAAGTGAAAACCTTTACTCTCCTCCCGAATGGGATCAATTATCTCCCTCCTTAAAAGAAAGGAAAAGGAATATTAGTAAATCCTTTATTGAGGATAACAATACCAAATTATATTTGAAAAGTTCCAATGAACTAATTTGCGATCTTACCAATTCCGATTTGGCATGGCTATATACACCTGTCTATCGTGGATCAGACAAATTTGACTCAGAGATCAATAGTCCATCTCAAATTCTAGAACGTAGAAATTTCTACGAAACAATTTTGGTTTCGACTAATTCAGTCTCTTTTTCTGAGGTTTATAACCAATTTCCTAGACCTTATCGCAAGGCCCTAATTCATAAAATTATTGAACCACCTGAATGGGGTGAAACCTTTATAACTCAGCCCCTTATTCGTCTTTTCCCCTTTTACACTGAAACTCAAACTTTCAATCATTGGGATTATATGGATGCATGGGCATACACTTTTTTCCATCAAGATTATTCTTGGGAATTTTCTTTTTCTCCTGACTTTAATAGTCAAATTCCCACATGGTTCTCGAATTGGTGGTTTAAATTCGACCCTTCTTTTGATTTTGTTGCTACCGAATTAACAATTATGAATTACCAATTTAAATTACTACCTGATGGATCAATTGACATTCATGAAGAACATGTCCCATTCTCATGGACAATAAAGGATACTTCCTCCTCGATACATCACCTACTCAAAAATACTGGACTATAATCTTATTTTTTCCATTTTTATAAGATAATCAACTCCAGTATAACTCTAATCATAGAGTTTTCTCTACTAAAAATCTTTATCCACCCACTACTTTATCCTGCCGACAATTCTGTCCTTAAATCACATTATTTGTGGCCAAAATCATAGGTCCCTCAAGATGCTCTACCGACATCAATAATATCTCCCACTATGCATAAAGTTCTACTTTTTGCTCTACCGACATACAAATGTTACTATTCAACAGGGTCCACCTAATTTGGAAGATGCTTACTGGGGTCCACACTCCACTTGCCAAAGTATTTCAAGGGGACCACCTAATTTGGAAGATGCATAATGGGGTCCACACTCCACTTGCCAAAGATGCTTAATGGGGTCCACACTCCACTTGCCAAAGATGCTTACAGGGGTCCATTGCCCACTCACATAATGCCTATATAACGAGGCATTCTCCAAGGAAGGAAGGACAAGCCTTACACAACGTTCAAGCCTTCCATTAAAGTCTTCAACCTCGAGCAATGCTCTGAAGCTTCCCCTCTCTCCTTTTCTTTTCTTCTTCCCCTTCTCCAACCTTGTAATCTTCTAGCTTTACTTTTGTAATCTTTTAGCTTTACTTTCAGTTTGGTGTGCTCGTTTTCTTCCTGAAACTTTATTCAGGGGGAATTATTATGTAAATTATCTCAAGAACTTGTAAGTTTTCTTTACTTTTCTTTTTCTCCGTTTTTCTTTTGGTTTATGTTATTAATTTTATGTGAATAAAGTTTAGTATTTTCTTCTGTTCTTCTTCTTTATTTTCTGTTTTTACTTTTCTGTTTTAATTCCTGTCTTTTAATTTTATGTTTTAAATTATAAGTAATTTTCTGCTGATTTTGTTAGTTTAATTTAACTATTTAAATTCCTGCTTTATTTTTGGTACCAAAATTAAGTTTCCCAAAGGAAAATCTCCAAAAAACCTTTCCGTCAGAAAACTGTCTTTATTAATTATAAACAAATTATTTTTAAAACCCAATTTGTTTCTGATTTCAAAAAACAATTTGTTTTGAATAATCAATTCTCTAAAAGGAATAATCTTACATCTTCTACTTATCAGATAAAAAGAGATAAGGTTTATTCTGAAATAATTAGATTAATTAACCCTGTTAAGCATGATTTTATGGATATCACTAATAGTGATTCAAAATTAGAAAAGTGTGTTTATCAAAAAACTTCTCTTAAATATGACATGTTAAACAGGCCTAGTATTAATGTCCTGAGTAATGACCAGACCTTAATTTTAGATGTTATTAATAAAATATCTAATCCTGTTCAAAGAAGACAAGCTTTTCAAAATTATTTAGAGAATAATTCTAAGACTCTTTCTTCTTTTAATAATACTGATTCTAGTTCTATGATTAATAAATCTACTATTTCTGACCTTAAAGGTGAAATTAATAATCTTAAATCAGAGATTAAAATCTTAAAGGAGAAAATTTCCTTATCCCAGATTCAAACAAATTCTAATCCTTTATCAGAATTAGAGAATACTGGGGAGTTACTATCCTTAAATCACCCTACCAATCAAAAATGGCATATTAAAGTAAACCTGGTTATTAATCAAGAATTTACTTTAGAAACTATTGCTTTGGTTGATAGTGGTTCCGACCTTAATTGTATAAGAGAAGGTTTAATTCCTACTAAGTACTTTGAAAAAACTAAGTACCAATTAAGTACGGCTAATGGTTCTCCTATGAGAATAAATTATAAATTATCTGATGTTTTTATTTGCAATAATGGTATTTGTATTAATACCTCTTTTGTGTTATCTAATAATTTATCTCAATTGGTAATCCTAGGAAGGCCATTCTTTCATCTTATTTGGCCTATTGAAAGAATTCATAATGTTGGGATTCACACAATTTTAAAGGATAGAAAAATAGTATTTAAATTTGTTAATAAACCCAAGACTAATTATCTTAATCAATTACAAGAAAAATTTGTTTTTAAAAGAACAACAAATTAATTTTTTGTCTCAAGAAGTTAGTTATGCTTCGATCCAAAAACAATTAGAGCAAAATATTATTAAAGAGAAAATTATTTCGTTAGAAAAACAATTTCAAAAGGAAATCTGTAGTAATGTTCCCAATGCCTTTTGGGATAGAAAACAACACATAGTTACTTTACCTTATATTGAAGGTTTTAATGAAAATATGATACCTACCAAGGCTAGACCTATTCAAATGAATAAAACCTATATGGAATTATGTAAGACCGAAATCCAAGGTCTTTTAGATAAACAGCTTATTAGGAAAAGCTCTTCTTGTTGGAGTTGTGCAGCCTTTTATGTTAATAAAAATGCTGAACAAGAAAAAGGAGTTCCTAGATTAGTTATTAATTACAAACCCCTTAATAAGGTTCTACGATGGATTCGCTATCCCATTCCTAATAAAAAGGATTTATTAAAACGATTAAATGATGCTCGTATATTTTCTAAATTTGATTTAAAATCAGGTTACTGGCAAGTTCAAATTGCGGAACAAGATAAGTACAAAACTGCTTTTACTGTTCCTTTCGGACATTATGAATGGAATGTTATGGCTTTTGGTTTAAAAAATGCTCCTTCAGAATTTATGAATATCATGAATGAAATTTTTAATGCTTATACAGAATTTTGTATTGTTTATATTGATGATATATTAATTTTCTCTAATTCGATTGATCAACATTTTAAACATTTAAATATATTTTCTCATCTTATTAAGAAAAATGGTTTAGTAGTTTCTGCACCAAAAATGAAACTTTTCAAAACTAATATTAGGTTTCTAGGACATAATATTTGTCAAGGAAAAATTATCCCTATCGATAGATCTATAGAATTTGCTTCTAAATTTCCTGATGAAATCCGAGATAAAAAACAATTACAGAGATTCTTAGGAAGTCTTAACTATATCTCTGATTATTACAAGGATATAGCCTTCGACACTAAAATTCTTTATGAAAGGCTTCGTAAAAATCCTGAACCATGGTCTATAGATCATACAAAAGCCGTTCAAAAGATAAAATTGAAAGCTAAGCAATTACCTTGTTTATCTTTGGCTAATCCTAATGGATTAAAAATTGTTGAGACTGATGCCTCGGATAAAGGCTATGGAGGAATACTTAAACAGAAAAACAATTTAACCAATAAAGAAGATTTAGTCAGATTCCATTCTGGTGTTTGGAAAAATGCCCAAGTTAATTATTCAACTGTTAAAAAGGAAATGCTAGCCATTGTAAACTGTGTCAACAAATTCCAAGATGATTTAATAAATCAAGAATTTTTGTTACGAATTGATTGTAGTTCGGCTAAAGATATTATTGAAAAAGATGTTAAAAATTTAGCATCCAAACATATCTTCGCCAGATGGCAAGCAATTCTTTCAGTATTTGAATTTCAAATAGAATTTATAAAAGGAGATACTAATTCTCTTCCTGATTTCCTTACCCGCGAATATTTGCAGGGATGAATAGTCAAGGACATTCAAGAGGTAAATTAAGCCTCGATAGCCCTAATTCGGGTTCACAAAATAAAGGAAAAGGCAAATTGGGCCTTAATGATCCAAACCCTAATACGGGTTCTTCTGGCAAAGTCCCAATGGACAAAACAATGAAAGAAGTACTATTACTCAATAATGAGCCCAAATTGTTCCTAACCAATTATACGGAACTTCTTGTGATCCTCAATCCAGAGGATGAAAAATGGTTATCCGATCCCATAATTCTGGGACAAAAATATTTTGATGAAAAGGACAATAGTCCTATCCGAGGAGGAAAGCATAGATATTTCTATGAATCAATTCTAGAAGAAACTAAATCTGTCAGTTTCGAACATAACAGAAAGGGTAATACCCTTAATTCTCCTATTGCTTATAGCAAAGCTATGATTCACTTAGTCCTCAAATCTTCGGACTGGGGAGATCCCAATAAATTAAGGGAATTACGTGGTCCATACCACAATTACAATCAAACCTACAATTACTGGGACTATATGGATGCATGGTCCTATTCTTTCTTTTATCAAAACCCTCAAAGAAAACATTCATGGTTTCTCTATTTCGATGAGGATTTCAAAAAAGATAACAATGAGATTCCTCATTGGTTTTATAATTGGTTTTTCAAATTTGGTCCTAAATTAGATTTTCTGCCAACCGAAATCAAAACTTTTTTCAAACCTTATCTTCAATTCCATCCCTCTTTTGAAGGACATGATACTATCAGGGGTAAATCACTCCTCTTTTTTCTGGCCGACTATCTTATTCCATGGATTTGGGTCTGGACTTACAGTTGTCAATTTCAACCTACGGAAGGACTCTATGGTCTTTGCCGACAATTTCATTACAAATGGTGGGCTAAATGCCCCATCGAGAAAAAACTTTTAAATATCACTCCTGACATCGAGAAATTAGAACATCTACATACTTCTCGACATACCCCGTCACCTATTATTCATAAATCCAATTCTGATAATCCTATCTCCCTTATTAGGGAAAAATTAACGAAAGCCCATCCTGGTCTTTCATCGCAGGAAATTAAATTCCGTGTCATGAAGGAAATGCAAGAACAAATTCAAGCTACTTTTGGAGATATTTCTCCTATGGACACTCATTCCAATACCAGCAAAGAATCTGATTTTGCGAACTCTATTGTTTCCTGGTGGGACCTTAAACAAGGAAATTCTCAACATGGTTCTTCTCAGCAGGAAGACGATGACATTAATCTCGAGGAGGACTAAGTCTCATTACCATGAATACCATGAACAATTACCTCCATAATACATGGAATCATCTACCTTCATCACTATGGGACCTATAGTACCTATCAATTATCCTATTAAGAGAATATTCACAAAATTCCATCTAAACGGACAATACTCCATTATTAACTTGTTCACAACCAGCCAATTTTATGAATCCATAATTCTCTACCAAAAAGTATTGCCGACATCCAGAATATATGTCACTATTCAACAAGGTCCATACCACTTCAAGGGACCCACCTAATTTAGAAGATACTTAATGGCGCTACTTATCCAAGATGCTTCAAGGGGTCTACAACACCCACGAGACGACAGGTTCATCTACCATCAATAATATCTCCCACTATGCATAAAGTTCTACTTTTGCTCTACCGACATACAAGTCTACCAATGTTACTGTTCAACAGGGTCCACCTAATTTGGAAGATGCTTACTGGGGTCCACACTCCACTTGCCAAAGTATTTCAAGGGGACCACCTAATTTGGAAGATGCTTAATGGGGTCCACACTCCACTTGCCAAAGATGCTTAATGGGGTCCACACCCCACTTGCCAAAATGCTTACAGGGGTCCATTGCCCACTCACGTAATGCCTATATAACGAGGCATTCTCCAAGGAAGAAAGAACAAGCCTTACACAACGTTCAAGCCTTCCATTAAAGTCTTCAACCTCGAGCAATGCTCTGAAGCTTCCCCTCTCTTCTTTTCTTTTCTTCTTCCCCTTCTCCAACCTTGTAATCTTCTAGCTTTACTTTTGTAATCTTTTAGCTTGTAAGCTTGTCATAATATGATTAGAATTCCAACTCAATTTATTTTATCCAATACTTTATCTCAAATGGTTATTTTAGGAAAACCGTTTTTTAGCCTTATCTGGCCAATTGAGAGAATTGATGATAAGGGAATTCATACTATCCTTATGGGTAAAGAGGTTATTTTTGAATTTATTATCAAACCAGATAAATCCTCTACCAACCAATCAGGAAAGACAAAGATATTTGAAGAATCTATATCTAACGTTTCTTTCCTTATAAACAGGTAGCTCACAGGGAGACAAACTACTCTATGTCAAATAAGACAATATAATATTTATCTTCATCCTAATTGAAGGATTGATATTAGTCTAATAAGACAAGAAATTCCTATTTCCATTATAGTCTCCAATGAGACAGAATTAATTTAATCCTAATTAAAGGATTGTGCTGATCTAATCATCCTAATTAAAGGATTGTGCTGATCTAATTATCCTAATAAAAGGATCTATTTATGGTCTTCAATAAGACGAAACTGGCTTCTGTCTAAAATTACAGACTACAATTGCCAGACAAATTCTTTACGTCTAATACGACCATACTTGCTTTATTTAGCAGCAATGGGTTTTTCCAATCCTAATTCGGATTTTATTAAGAGAAAAAGTGAAAACCTTTACTCTCCTCCCGAATGGGATCAATTATCTCCCTCCTTAAAAGAAAGGAAAAGGAATATTACCAAATCCTTTATTGAGGATAACAATACCAAATCATATTTGAAAAGTTCCAATGAACTAATTTGCGATCTTACCAATTCCGCGGAGCTTAACCTGAGTCTCGGTTAAGAACGGCGATGATCTACGTTTCACACGGCGCACGATTCCATGGATAGTTTCATTCGACATCGTGATGGAGGACATAGCTTACGATCATCGGCTTTGAGCCAACGGACCGAGTGAACCCAGGAAACTAAGTTGACGAGCAAGAACGTACTGACGACGAACTTTCTGAGCACGAGATGCCATCTCCACCTCGGGCACCTGGCGGCCCGAGTAAGAAGTAGACCCAGCTTGCGAATCAAAGTTTGAAGATCAGTAGGACCCACTGATTTCGTGAGAGTATCAGCAATCTGTGCCTTCGTCCGACATGGCTATATACACCTGTCTATCGTGGATCAGACAAATTTGACCCAGAGATCAATAGTCCATCTCAAATTCTAGAACGTAGAAATTTCTACGAAACAATTTTGGTTACGACTAATTCAGTCTCTTTTTCTGAGGTTAATAACCACTTTCCTAGACCTTATCGCAAGGCCCTAATCCATAAAATTATTGAACCACCTGAATGGGGTGAAACCTTTATAACTCAGCCCCTTATTCGTCTTTTTCCCTTTTACACTGAAACTCAAACTTTCAATCATTGGGATTATATGGATGCATGGGCATACACTTTTTTCCATCAAGATTATTCTTGGGAATTTTCTTTTTCTCCTGAATTTAATAGTCCAATTCGCACATGGTTCTCGAATTGGTGGTTTAAATTCGACCCTTCCTTTAATTTTGTTGCTACCGAATTAACAATTATGAATTACCAATTTAAATTACTACCTGATGGATCAATTGACATTCATGAAGAACATGTCCCATTCTCATGGACAATAAAGGATACTTCCTCTTCGATACAGCACCTACTCAAAAATACTGGACTATAATCTTATAAGATAATCAACTCCAGTATAACTCTAATCATAGAATTTTTTCTACTCAAAATCTTTATCCACCCACTACTTTATCCTGCCGACAATAATTATTTTCGGCCAAAATCATAGGTCCCTCAAGATGCTCTACCGACATCAATAATATCTCCTACTATGCATAAAGTTCTACTTTTGCTTAACCGACATATAAGTCTACCAAGGTTACTATTCAACAGGGTCCACCTAATTTGGAAGATGCTTACTGAGGTCCACACTCCACTTGCCAAAGTATTTCAAGGGGACCACCTAATTTGGAAGATGCTTAATGGGGTCCACACTCCACTTGCCAAAGATGCTTAATGGGGTCCACAATTTGGAAGATGCTTAATGGGGTCCACACTCCACTTGCCAAAATGCTTACAGGGGTCCATTGCCCACTCACTTAATGCCTATATAACGAGGCATTCTCCAAGGAAGAAAGAACAAGCCTTACACAACGTTCAAGCCTTCCATTGAAGCCTTCAACAATCGTGAAGCAAACCCTCTCCTCTCTCTCAAGCCTTCTTTTCTTTTCTTCCCCTTCTCCAACCTTGTAATCTTTTAGTTTTCCTTTTGTAATCTTTCCATTTTATTTTCGGTTTGGTGTGCTCGTGTTCTTCCTGAAACTTTATTCAGGGGGAATTATTATGTAAATTAACTCAAGAACTTGTAAGTTTTCTTTTCTCTGTTTTCTTTTCTAGTTTTAATCATTATGTGAATAGTATATTTATGTGAATAAAGTTTCAGATTTCTTCTTCTTCTTCTTCTTCTTCTTTACTTACTGTAATTTAATTTCTGTCTTTTAATTTTATGTTTGTTTAATTATTTAATTTTTAAATTTCTGTAATTTTCGCTGTTTTGGTAGTATAATTTTACTATTTAAATTCCTGCTTTATTTTTTTTGGTAGTATAATTTAACTATTTAAATTCCTGCTTTATTTTTGGTATCACAAGAACTTGTAAGTTTACAAGTTCTTGAGATACCCAACTTCAATGGAAGGCATTCTTCCTTGGAGAATGCCTCGTTATATAGGCATTAAGTGAGTGGGCAATGGACCCCTGTAAGCATTTTGGCAAGTGGAGTGTGGACCCCATTAAGCATCTTCCAAATTGTGGACCCCATTAAGCATCTTTGGCAAGTGGAGTGTAGACCCCATTAAGCATCTTCCAAATTAGGTGGTCCCCTTGAAATACTTTGGCAAGTGGAGTGTGGACCCCAGTAAGCATCTTCCAAATTAGGTGGACCCTGTTGAATAGTAACCTTGGTAGACTTATATGTCGGTAGAGCAAAAGTAGAACTTTATGCATAGTAGGAGATATTATTGATGTCGGTAGAGCATCTTGAGGGACCTATGATTTTGGCCGAAAATAATTATTGTCGGCAGGATAAAGTAGTGGGTGGATAAAGATTTTGAGTAGAAAAAACTCTATGATTAGAGTTATACTGGAGTTGATTATCTTATAAGATTATAGTCCAGTATTTTTGAGTAGGTGCTGTATCGAAGAGGAAGTATCCTTTATTGTCCATGAGAATGGGACATGTTCTTCATGAATGTCAATTGATCCATCAGGTAGTAATTTAAATTGGTAATTCATAATTGTTAATTCGGTAGCAACAAAATCAAAGGAAGGGTCGAATTTAAACCACCAATTCGAGAACCATGTGGGAATTGGACTATTAAATTCAGGAGAAAAAGAAAATTCCCAAGAATAATCTTGATGGGAAAAAGTGTATGCCCATGCATCCATATAATCCCAATGATTGAAAGTTTGAGTTTCAGTGTAAAAGGGAAAAAGACGAATAAGGGGCTGAGTTATAAAGGTTTCACCCCATTCAGGTGGTTCAATAATTTTATGGATTAGGGCCTTGCGATAAGGTCTAGGAAAGTGGTTATTAACCTCAGAAAAAGAGACTGAATTAGTCGTAACCAAAATTGTTTCGTAGAAATTTCTACGTTCTAGAATTTGAGATGGACTATTGATCTCTGGGTCAAATTTGTCTGATCCACGATAGACAGGTGTATATAGCCATGTCAAATCGGAATTGGTAAGATCGCAAATTAGTTCATTGGAACTTTTCAAATATGATTTGGTATTGTTATCCTCAATAAAGGATTTGGTAATATTCCTTTTCCTTTCTTTTAAGGAGGGAGATAATTGATCCCATTCGGGAGGAGAGTAAAGGTTTTCACTTTTTCTCTTAATAAAATCCGAATTAGGATTGGAAAAACCCATTGCTGCTAAATAAAGCAAGTATGGTCGTATTAGACGTAAAGAATTTGTCTGGCAATTGTAGTCTGTAATTTTAGACAGAAGCCAGTTTCGTCTTATTGAAGACCATAAATAGATCCTTTTATTAGGATAATTAGATCAGCACAATCCTTTAATTAGGATGATTAGATCAGCACAATCCTTTAATTAGGATTAAATTAATTCTGTCTCATTGGAGACTATAATGGAAATAGGAATTTCTTGTCTTATTAGACTAATATCAATCCTTCAATTAGGATGAAGATAAATATTATATTGTCTTATTTGACATAGAGTAGTTTGTCTCCCTGTGAGCTACCTGTTTATAAGGAAAGAAACGTTAGATATAGATTCTTCAAATATCTTTGTCTTTCCTGATTGGTTGGTAGAGGATTTATCTGGTTTGATAATAAATTCAAAAATAACCTCTTTACCCATAAGGATAGTATGAATTCCCTTATCATCAATTCTCTCAATTGGCCAGATAAGGCTAAAAAACGGTTTTCCTAAAATAACCATTTGAGATAAAGTATTGGATAAAATAAATTGAGTTGGAATTTTAATCATATTATGACACACCAAAACATTTGATAATTTATTATTAATTTCCATGGAAGAATTATTTGCCGTATTTAAGGCATAATAAACATTTTCAAAATACTTTGAAGGGACTAATTCTTGTCTAATGCAATTAAAATCAGACCCACTATCTATGAGGGCAATGGCCTCGAGAATAAAATCTTGGATAATGAGTTTAATATTAATATACCATTTTTGGTGGATATCATTATCCAATAGCATAAGTTTACCTTTTTCTTCCGGAATAATAAGAGGAGGAAGATTAGTCTTATTTTCCAATTGGGAAATTCTCCATTTTAAATCTTTGATTTCGATTCTGAAATTATTTATTTCTTTCCATAATTCAGGAATAGGAGTTTCTTTAATTAACGGTTTTGATTCAATTCTGTCAAAAACCTTTTGTAAAGAATAGGGTTCCATAATACTGGAATTAAGTCTATTATTATAGGAATCCTTGATATATTTTTCAATAGCTTGACGTTTTTCTATAGGATTACTAATTTTATCAATCATATCTAGAATCAACGTCTGACTTTCAGAAAGCACATTCATGCTAAGACCATTCATATCAATAATCGCTTTGTAATAGTCCTGGGAAGTCTTGCAGTGTGCAGAACAACCTTTTTCGGACTGAATACTAGTGTCAGAATCACTAGTAGTAATTTCCTCAACTTCCATAATCTGGTCGGAAGATTCATCAGAATAGTAATTACTAGCAATATCATTATTATCTAAAATTTGGTTTATTTGTTGTTTAATAGTATCATTTATGCTTAGATTGTTAATCTGTTTACGAATATCGGGTTTAGAATAACACCGATTAGCATAATGACCCTTTTTACCACATTTATGGCAAGTGATATTCTTAGAATTTCCTTTATCTTTATTAGATTTATGAGTAGGTAAATTCTGGTCAGATTTTTTGAAAGGTTTCCTACGAAAATATTTCTTAGAAAATTTCTTTTGAGAGGAATTAGTTTTATTCTTTTGGTGTTTGGGTATATCATAACCAAATTGTTCACAAAATTGTCCTAATTCTTTTCGGCCAGTCAAATTTTGTTTCTTAAGTTGATTCTTAAGACGAATATCGTTACAAAGGGCTAACCCCTCAGAGGTACATTCACTAATTAGTTCACCATAGGTGTAATAATCATATGGGATTTGAATGCCGTCATGTTTATTTTTTAGTCTAGTTTTGACTTTTTCAGCAAAAAGAATTGGTAAACCAGAAATAAACTTTTCTTTCCAAAACGCATTATTACCATCATTTCTATTAGTAATTTTAGTCATAAAGACATCTTTATACCAACGGAAATGGGTTAAAGTAGGACATTTTAAATTCATTAGCAGGTCTTTACCTCTTTCATTAGCTGTAATGGTATTACCAATAAAGTGTTTAATTATAGTCTGAATAAGTGTATAAACAGCATCTGGAACATGGGTTTGTTGGCCCGATGTATTAAGTTCAATTTTTACCGAATTAAGAATTTCATTTTTCTGATCAAGGGTAAGAATGTTATCCCACCATCCTTTTAATTGGCCAGTAAAACCAGCGACAATACAACCAGCAGTTTGTTGGTCAGTATTATTAGAATTTTTACAGACAGTTGCGAACATACAAATTCTATGTAAGGTGACATAGATCATATATACAGATAAACTGTCAATATTCCATTCATAAACTGTCTTGGCACTATAAGACGTTTGAATAGAAATATAATCCTCTTCATTAAGAATGTCGGCCGGGGTAGGCCTAGGATAATATGTCCTAGTAGGAGGTATTTTAGCTTTATTAGTTTTGCTAAAATCAATTTCATGGACTTCATCTTCCATATCTTGTAGTATTTTTTGAAATTCTTCTATATTTTCTCCAGATGAATCACCATTTTGTGATAAAACTGTAATGTGATTATTACTTAATTTAATATTTTTTAATTTTTTAGTTAATTCTTCCATAAAATCTTCTTGACTTAATTTATTATTATTTCCCAAATTGAGTTTTATATTAGGAGGAGGTCTAATATTAACCGGACAAATTTCATTATTTATTTTGGGTTGATGAATAGCATCTTCAATACGGATTAATTGTTTCCCAATAGTTTGAAGACATAAATTCGTATAGTTAGATTGTTTAAATATTTTATCGAATTCCGTTTTATTATTGGAAGGTTGAACATAAGCATTGGTTTCAAGAACAGAAGACTCATTAACCAATTTTAAAGGTTGAGTAGGAGGGTATATAGCCTTAATACTTTCTCCTTTATTAGTGGTCCAATTATTATAGAATTCTTGAATGACACAAGTTTCAAGGGTCCTATCCCATCTTAGTACATAATGTGCGAAGGGGATAATACTCTTGGTTCTCTCCAAGTATCTATAATAATTATCTTTTATAATTTCATGTCTTCCATTACTATAATAATTATAATACCATTTCCGAAAGGTGTCATATTGAGGGCTTTCCCATTCAGCATTAATAGCTACACGGTCAACTTTAAAATCATCAATAATTTCTATTGTATTAATAGAGAAATTCATTTCAGAAGGAGTAGTATTAAATCCAGAAGTTTTATTGTAAAATCCATGAGGAATAGCATTATTAGATTCCTTTATTCCTTTGATGTCAAATTCATCATCTATTTTTTCAGGAATACTAGAAGTGGAAGCTCTAGATGGTTCCTGATAGTAAAAATTCTTTACCGATTTAAGACGGGATATCCTATTAGAGGAAAATCTTATTTCAATATCACCCTCGGGGTTCTGGGTGATTTGATCTAGATTTCTAGTAATAGGTTGGGTAGGGACAATACCCTGATGATCCCAATTGTCAGGATAAGTAATTTGATCCCAAGGAATAATTTTATTACAAGCCATATTAGACTTTCCTAAATTAGTTTCAATAATGGTTGTATTACCTTTGTTACTAATTAACTTAGCATTAGGGCTTAAGGTATTCATTACTTTAAATTGGATCCTATAAGCAATATTCAGAATTTCAGATCCAGTAATGAATTCATAACCTTTAGTGTCTAGGTCCATAATAACACTTTGCATAATATTATCATCGGATAAAGATAGTTTCAGATTAGGATAAATATTACAGTAAACAGGTCCATTACTAGTAGTGGACTCCATAATACCCATTAAGGATTTTTGATAGTTAGTACATCTAGCATCCCGAAGGGCTAGAAGGAAACAACAATCAATTCCCTTTAGGTGTAATGGTTTTACTGCAATTTGGATTAATCCTATATGGATATAATGATAATTTTGTCGATATCGGTTAATATCTTGCTCAGTTATTAGGGAAATAGATTTTTTATCTCCATTAATAGGCATAGTATGTTCCACAGTTTTAATGGACATAGCGACTTTATAATCGAAAGAACCTATATTATAAATTCTTTTAGGTTCGATTTTGGGCATATCCCAATTTAAAAGTTCATTTTCCATTTTTTCTATATTAGAAATTTCAATACATTCTTCATTTTTTAAGAATTTCTTTTTGGTTTTAAACATATTAAACATAATTGGTCACAAAGGTATTAATATTAAAGAGATTTTAAATTCTTAATAAAACAGAGAAAAGATGTCAATAAGGAGTTAGGGATCATGCGGATCTTTACTCAAAAGTAATTATTCCGGTATAAGAACATAGTAAAATACAGTTTTGATTCATTTTCCATGATTAATCTCAACAGTCAACGATTTAAGTCTCAACTAATAATTATTTCATATCTTAATCCATAATTAATCTCAACAGTCAACGATTTAAGTCTCAGTTAATAATAATCTCATATCCTGGATGATGATGAATTCTAACAGCCAATGTATAAAACCCTAAACGCCTAGCGGCCACCTGCCTACGGCTAAACGGGCGAAGACCACGGCTAAGTCGAACACCATCATCACCTAGAACACTTAATCATTACAACTGGTGACTACAAGTAGTCCTACGCGACAGAGTTGGAATTAACCATAAATAAAATATAAATTAACTATTAGTCGGAGATTACAGAGTAATCCAACGCGACTAAGTCAAATGACTAATCATAAAATTCAGAATAGATAATATTCTAACAAGGTGTTAAGCAATAGAGGTCTAGGAACACGTGAGTGCTCTGCACCTTCATCACTGCTGCTGTCAGAGGCCACCAATAGTAGCTTAACAATCGATTCCCCATCTTACAGGGTTGCAGTGCTCGTAACTGAGTTGCTCTCTTTCCCCCTTAGAACTATTTTCTATATCTTAATGAAGAACTGAAACAATAACATTGTTCTTACATTAAATAATTACTGTTATTCAAGAACTACATGTTCCCCAACAGTAATTTACGCTGACATGGCGCTGATACCAAAAATAAAGCAGGAATTTAAATAGTTAAATTAAACTAACAAAACAGCGAAAATTACAGAAATTTAAAACATAAAATTAAAAGACAGAAATTAAAGAACAAAAAGTAAAAGAAAAGAAAAAGAGAAGAAAATCTGAAACTTTATTCACATGAAATTAAAAACTAAAAATTTACAAAATAAAAGAAGAAAAGGAAAACTTACAAGTTCTTGAGATAATTTACATAATAATTCCCCCTGAATAAAGTTTCAGGAAGAAAACGAGCACACCAAACTTAAAATAAAAGCTAAAAGATTACAAAAGTAAAGCTAAAAGGTTACAAGGTTGGAGAAGGGGAAGAAGGAAAGAAGGCTTGAGAGAGAGAGAGAGAGAGAGAGCTTCAGAGCATTGCTCGAGGTTGAAGACTTTAATGGAAGGCTTGAACGTTGTGTAAGGCTTGTTCTTTCTTCCTTGGAGAATGCCTCATTATATAGGCATTAAGTGAGTGGGCAATGGACCCCTGTAAGCATTTTGGCAAGTGGAGTGTGGACCCCATTAAGCATCTTCCAAATTGTGGACCCCATTAAGCATCTTTGGCAAGTGGAGTGTGGACCCCATTAAGCATCTTCCAAATTAGGTGGTCCCCTTGAAATACTTTGGCAAGTGGAGTGTGGACCCCAGTAAGCATCTTCCAAATTAGGTGGACCCTGTTGAATAGTAACCTTGGTAGACTTATATGTCGGTAGAGCAAAAGTAGAACTTTATGCATAGTAGGAGATATTATTGATGTCGGTACAGCATCTTGAGGGACCTATGATTTTGGCCGAAAATAATTATTGTCGGCAGGATAAAGTAGTGGGTGGATAAAGATTTTGAGTAGAAAAAACTCTATGATTAGAGTTATACTGGAGTTGATTATCTTATAAGATTATAGTCCAGTATTTTTGAGTAGGTGCTGTATCGAAGAGGAAGTATCCTTTATTGTCCATGAGAATGGGACATGTTCTTCATGAATGTCAATTGATCCATCAGGTAGTAATTTAAATTGGTAATTCATAATTGTTAATTCGGTAGCAACAAAATCAAAGGAAGGGTCGAATTTAAACCACCAATTCGAGAACCATGTGGGAATTGGACTATTAAATTCAGGAGAAAAAGAAAATTCCCAAGAATAATCTTGATGGAAAAAAGTGTATGCCCATGCATCCATATAATCCCAATGATTGAAAGTTTGAGTTTCAGTGTAAAAGGGAAAAAGACGAATAAGGGGCTGAGTTATAAAGGTTTCACCCCATTCAGGTGGTTCAATAATTTTATGGATTAGGGCCTTGCGATAAGGTCTAGGAAAGTGGTTATTAACCTCAGAAAAAGAGACTGAATTAGTCGTAACCAAAATTGTTTCGTAGAAATTTCTACGTTCTAGAATTTGAGATGGACTATTGATCTCTGGGTCAAATTTGTCTGATCCACGATAGACAGGTGTATATAGCCATGTCAAATCGGAATTGGTAAGATCGCAAATTAGTTCATTGGAACTTTTCAAATATGATTTGGTATTGTTATCCGCAATAAAGGATTTGGTAATATTCCTTTTCCTTTCTTTTAAGGAGGGAGATAATTGATCCCATTCGGGAGGAGAGTAAAGGTTTTCACTTTTTCTCTTAATAAAATCCGAATTAGGATTGGAAAAACCCATTGCTGCTAAATAAAGCAAGTATGGTCGTATTAGACGTAAAGAATTTGTCTGGCAATTGTAGTCTGTAATTTTAGACAGAAGCCAGTTTCGTCTTATTGAAGACCATAAATAGATCCTTTTATTAGGATAATTAGATCAGCACAATCCTTTAATTAGGATGATTAGATCAGCACAATCCTTTAATTAGGATTAAATTAATTCTGTCTCATTGGAGACTATAATGGAAATAGGAATTTCTTGTTTTATTAGACTAATATCAATCCTTCAATTAGGATGAAGATAAATATTATATTGTCTTATTTGACATAGAGTAGTTTGTCTCCCTGTGAGCTACCTGTTTATAAGGAAAGAAACGTTAGATATAGATTCTTCAAATATCTTTGTCTTTCCTGATTGGTTGGTAGAGGATTTATCTGGTTTGATAATAAATTCAAAAATAACCTCTTTACCCATAAGGATAGTATGAATTCCCTTATCATCAATTCTCTCAATTGGCCAGATAAGGCTAAAAAACGGTTTTCCTAAAATAACCATTTGAGATAAAGTATTGGATAAAATAAATTGAGTTGGAATTCTAATCATATTATGACACACCAAAACATTTGATAATTTATTATTAATTTCCATGGAAGAATTATTTGCCGTATTTAAGGCATAATAAACATTTTCAAAATACTTTGAAGGGACTAATTCTTGTCTAATGCAATTAAAATCAGACCCACTATCTATGAGGGCAATGGCCTCGAGAATAAAATCTTGGATAATGAGTTTAATATTAATATACCATTTTTGGTGGATATCATTATCCAATAGCATAAGTTTACCTTTTTCTTCCGGAATAATAAGAGGAGGAAGATTAGTCTTATTTTCCAATTGGGAAATTCTCCATTTTAAATCTTTGATTTCGATTCTGAAATTATTTATTTCTTTCCATAATTCAGGAATAGGAGTTTCTTTAATTAACGGTTTTGATTCAATTCTGTCAAAAACCTTTTGTAAAGAATAGGGTTCCATAATACTGGAATTAAGTCTATTATTATAGGAATCCTTGATATATTTTTCAATAGCTTGACGTTTTTCTATAGGATTACTAATTTTATCAATCATATCTAGAATCAACGTCTGACTTTCAGAAAGCACATTCATGCTAAGACCATTCATATCAATAATCGCTTTGTAATAGTCCTGGGAAGTCTTGCAGTGTGCAGAACAACCTTTTTCGGACTGAATACTAGTGTCAGAATCACTAGTAGTAATTTCCTCAACTTCCATAATCTGGTCGGAAGATTCATCAGAATAGTAATTACTAGCAATATCATTATTATCCAAAATTTGGTTTATTTGTTGTTTAATAGTATCATTTATGCTTAGATTGTTAATCTGTTTACGAATATCGGGTTTAGAATAACACCGATTAGCATAATGACCCTTTTTACCACATTTATGGCAAGTGATATTCTTAGAATTTCCTTTATCTTTATTAGATTTATGAGTAGGTAAATTCTGGTCAGATTTTTTGAAAGGTTTCCTACGAAAATATTTCTTAGAAAATTTCTTTTGAGAGGAATTAGTTTTATTCTTTTGGTGTTTGGGTATATCATAACCAAATTGTTCACAAAATTGTCCTAATTCTTTTCGGCCAGTCAAATTTTGTTTCTTAAGTTGATTCTTAAGACGAATATCGTTACAAAGGGCTAACCCCTCAGAGGTACATTCACTAATTAGTTCACCATAGGTGTAATAATCATATGGGATTTGAATGCCGTCATGTTTATTTTTTAGTCTAGTTTTGACTTTTTCAGCAAAAAGAATTGGTAAACCAGAAATAAACTTTTCTTTCCAAAACGCATTATTACCATCATTTCTATTAGTAATTTTAGTCATAAAGACATCTTTATACCAACGGAAATGGGTTAAAGTAGGACATTTTAAATTCATTAGCAGGTCTTTACCTCTTTCATTCGCTGTAATGGTATTACCAATAAAGTGTTTAATTATAGTTTGAATAAGTGTATAAACAGCATCTGGAACATGGGTTTGTTGGCCCGATGTATTAAGTTCAATTTTTACCGAATTAAGAATTTCATTTTTCTGATCAAGGGTAAGAATGTTATCCCACCATCCTTTTAATTGGCCAGTAAAACCAGCGACAATACAACCAGCAGTTTGTTGGTCAGTATTATTAGAATTTTTACAGACAGTTGCGAACATACAAATTCTATGTAAGGTGACATAGATCATATATTCAGATAAACTGTCAATATTCCATTCATAAACTGTCTTGGCACTATAAGACGTTTGAATAGAAATATAATCCTCTTCATTAAGAATGTCGGCCGGGGTAGGCCTAGGATAATATGTCCTAGTAGGAGGTATTTTAGCTTTATTAGTTTTGCTAAAATCAATTTCATGGACTTCATCTTCCATATCTTGTAGTATTTTTTGAAATTCTTCTATATTTTCTCCAGATGAATCACCATTTTGTGATAAAACTGTAATGTGATTATTACTTAATTTAATATTTTTTAATTTTTTAGTTAATTCTTCCATAAAATCTTCTTGACTTAATTTATTATTATTTCCCAAATTGAGTTTTATATTAGGAGGAGGTCTAATATTAACCGGACAAATTTCATTATTTATTTTGGGTTGATGAATAGCATCTTCAATACGGATTAATTGTTTCCCAATAGTTTGAAGACATAAATTCGTATAGTTAGATTGTTTAAATATTTTATCGAATTCCGTTTTATTATCGGAAGGTTGAACATAAGCATTGGTTTCAAGAACAGAAGACTCATTAACCAATTTTAAAGGTTGAGTAGGAGGGTATATAGCCTTAATACTTTCTCCTTTATTAGTGGTCCAATTATTATAGAATTCTTGAATGACACAAGTTTCAAGGGTCCTATCCCATCTTAGTACATAATGTGCGAAGGGGATAATACTCTTGGTTCTCTCCAAGTATCTATAATAATTATCTTTTATAATTTCATGTCTTCCATTACTATAATAATTATAATACCATTTCCGAAAGGTGTCAATTGAGGGCTTTCCCATTCAGCATTAATAGCTACACGGTCAACTTTAAAATCATCAATAATTTCTATTGTATTAATAGAGAAATTCATTTCAGAAGGAGTAGGATTAAATCCAGAAGTTTTATTGTAAAATCCATGAGGAATAGCATTATTAGATTCCTTTATTCCTTTGATGTCAAATTCATCATCTATTTTTTCAGGAATACTAGAAGTGGAAGCTCTAGATGGTTCCTGATAGTAAAAATTCTTTACCGATTTAAGACGGGATATCCTATTAGAGGAAAATCTTATTTCAATATCACCCTCGGGGTTCTGGGTGATTTGATCTAGATTTCTAGTAATAGGTTGGGTAGGGACAATACCCTGATGATCCCAATTGTCAGGATAAGTAATTTGATCCCAAGGAATAATTTTATTACAAGCCATATTAGACTTTCCTAAATTAGTTTCAATAATGGTTGTATTACCTTTGTTACTAATTAACTTAGCATTAGGGCTTAAGGTATTCATTACTTTAAATTGGATCCTATAAGCAATATTCAGAATTTCAGATCCAGTAATGAATTCATAACCTTTAGTGTCTAGGTCCATAATAACACTTTGCATAATATTATCATCGGATAAAGATAGTTCCAGATTAGGATAAATATTACAGTAAACAGGTCCATTACTAGTAGTGGACTCCATAATACCCATTAAGGATTTTTGATAGTTAGTACATCTAGCATCCCGAAGGGCTAGAAGGAAACAACAATCAATTCCCTTTAGGTGTAATGGTTTTACTGCAATTTGGATTAATCCTATATGGATATAATGATAATTTTGTCGATATCGGTTGATATCTTGCTCAGTTATTAGCGAAATAGATTTTTTATCTCCATTAATAGGCATAGTATGTTCCACAGTTTTAATGGACATAGCGACTTTATAATCGAAAGAACCTATATTATAAATTCTTTTAGGTTCGATTTTGGGCATATCCCAATTTAAAAGTTCATTTTCCATTTTTTCTATATTAGAAATTTCAATACATTCTTCATTTTTTAAGAATTTCTTTTTGGTTTTAAACATATTAAACATAATTAGTCACAAAGGTATTAATATTAAAGAGATTTTAAATTCTTAATAAAACAGAGAAAAGATGTCAATAAGGAGTTAGGGATCATGCGGATCTTTACTCAAAAGTAATTATTCCGGTATAAGAACATAGTAAAATACAGTTTTGATTCATTTTCCATGATTAATCTCAACAGTCAACGATTTAAGTCTCAACTAATAATTATTTCATATCTTAATCCATAATTAATTTCAACAGTCAACGATTTAAGTCTCAGTTAATAATAATCTCATATCCTGGATGATGATGAATTCTAACAGCCAATGTATAAAACCCTAAACGCCTAGCGGCCACCTGCCTACGGCTAAACGGGCGAAGACCACGGCTAAGTCGAACACCATCATCACCTAGAACACTTAATCATTACAACTGGTGACTACAAGTAGTCCTACGCGACAGAGTTGGAATTAACCATAAATAAAATATAAATTAACTATTAGTCGGAGATTACAGAGTAATCCAACGCGACTATGTCAAATGACTAATCATAAAATTCAGAATAGATAATATTCTAACAAGGTGTTAAGCAATAGAGGTCTAGGAACACGTGAGTGCTCTGCACCTTCATCACTGCTGCTGTCAGAGGCCACCAATAGTAGCTTAACAATCGATTCCCCATCTTACAGGGTTGCAGTGCTCGTAACTGAGTTGCTCTCTTTCCCCCTTAGAACTATTTTCTATATCTTAATGAAGAACTGAAACAATAACATTGTTCTTACATTAAATAATTACTGTTATTCAAGAACTACATGTTCCCCAACAGTAATTTACGCTGACATGGCGCTGATACCAAAAATAAAGCAGGAATTTAAACAGTTAAATTAAACTGACAAAACAGCGAAAATTACTAAAATCTAAAACATAAAATTAAATACAGTAAATAAAGAACAGAAATTAAAAAAGAAAATAAAAAAGAAGAAGAAAATCTGAAACTTTATTTACATGAAATTCTTCCAAGTGGAGTTTTGGTATCAAAACTGTATTTTACTATGTTCTTATACCGGAATAATTACTTTTGAGTAAAGATCTGCATGATCCCTAACTTCCTATTGACATCCTTACCCTTTCAAATATTCTTATATTAAGACATTAAAATTTCCAATGAATCAAAATAAAATCTATCTTAATGTTTTCACTATCCCTTATGGGGACAGATCGGAGGATGATCCTTCTCCTGTTAAATCAACAGGATTTGTTATTGATCGCCTAGCTATTAATAACGATTGGGAAAATCCAAGGAATGATTCTTTCCGTAAAATATATATGAGGTGTTTTAATGAAGATCAACACCAATATATTAAAACCAAATACTACAATTATCTAGAACAATTTCAAATAATAATCCCTTTTGCCCATTGGGTATTGGATAATATCCCTGTATACAGGATCGAAAAGATAGACACTTCTAATGAGAATTTTATGAGTGATAAAATTATCAATACTGATAATAATACTATTACTTTATCAAGGGATATGAATACTGTACCCAATAAGGTATCTGATAAAGATAAGAATAATGGAGACAATAATACCAACGCCAATTCAGAAGATGAACATGATGTCATTTTTGCGAATACTGACAGTGGTATTAATGTCACCCTCGAAGATAATAATGATACCATTCTCGTTTCTTCTAGAAACGTTGACAGTAATATCAACGTCAGACCAGAGAATGAACATGATGTCATTCTTGAGAAAACTGACAGTGATATTAACGTCAGCCTAGAAGATAAGGATGAGGTCATTCTTATTTCTTCTAGAAAAGTTAATAATTACATCAACGATAAACATGATAATATCATTCTTGTTTCTTCTAGGAAAATGGACAGTGATATTAACGACAGTCTAAAGGATAAGCATGATGTCCCTCATAAGGACACTCATGATGTCACTTATGACGTCACCCACGATGTCACTTTCATTTCCTCTAGTAAAAGAATTATTATTTCAGAATTAACTGAGAATAATGAAATAGGACAATATCCTAATCAATTCAATAATACTATATGTGTTTTGTCACCTAGTATTAAAAATATTATTTCCCAAAGGAAAATCTCCAAAAAACCTTTCCGTCAGAAAACTGTCTTTATTAATTATAAACAAATTATTTTTAAAACCCAATTTGTTTCTGATTTCAAAAAACAATTTGTTTTGAATAATCAATTCTCTAAAAGGAATAATCTTACATCTTCTACTTATCAGATAAAAAGAGATAAGGTTTATTCTGAAATAATTAGATTAATTAACCCTGTTAAGCATGATTTTATGGATATCACTAATAGTGATTCAAAATTAGAAAAGTGTGTTTATCAAAAAACTTCTCTTAAATATGACATGTTAAACAGGCCTAGTATTAATGTCCTGAGTAATGACCAGACCTTAATCTTAGATGTTATTAATAAAATATCTAATCCTGTTGAAAGAAGACAAGCTTTTCAAAATTATTTAGAGAATAATTCTAAGACTCTTTCTTCTTTTAATAATACTGATTCTAGTTCTATGATTAATCTCAACAGTCAACGATTTAAGTCTCAACTAATAATTATTTCATATCTTAATTTATAATTAATCTCAACAGTCAACGATTTAAGTCTCAGTTAGTAATAATCTCATATCCTGGATGATGATGAATTCTAACAGCCAATGTATAAAACCCTAAACGCCTAGCGGCCACCTGCCTACGGCTAAACGGGCGAAGACCACGGCTAAGTCGAACACCATCATCACCTAGAACACTTAATCATTACAACTGGTGACTACAAGTAGTCCTACGCGACAGAGTTGGAATTAACCATAAATAAAATATAAATTAACTATTAGTCGGAGATTACAGAGTAATCCAACGCGACTATGTCAAATGACTAATCATAAAATTCAGAATAGATAATATTCTAACAAGGTGTTAAGCAATAGAGGTCTAGGAACACGTGAGTGCTCTGCACCTTCATCACTGCTGCTGTCAGAGGCCACCAATAGTAGCTTAACAATCGATTCCCCATCTTACAGGGTTGCAGTGCTCGTAACTGAGTTGCTCTCGTTCCCCCTTAGAACTATTTTCTATATCTTAATGAAGAACTGAAACAATAACATTGTTCTTACATCAAATAATTACTGTTATTCAAGAACTACATGTTCCCCAACAGTAATTTACGCTGACATGGCTCTGATACCAAAAATAAAGCAGGAATTTAAACAGTTAAATTAAACTACCAAAACAGCGAAAATTACAGAAATTTAAAAATTAAATAATTAAACAAACATAAAATTAAAAGACAGAAATTAAATTACAGTAAGTAAAGAAGAAGAAGAAGAAGAAGAAGAAATCTGAAACTTTATTCACATAAATATAAAAATAAAGCAGGAATTTAAACAGTTAAATTAAACTACCAAAACAGCGAAAATTACAGAAATTTAAAAATTAAATAATTAAACAAACATAAAATTAAAAGACAGAAATTAAATTACAGTAAGTAAAGAAGAAGAAGAAGAAGAAGAAGAAATCTGAAACTTTATTCACATAAATATACTATTCACATAATGATTAAAACTAGAAAAGAAAACAGAGAAAAGAAAACTTACAAGTTCTTGAGTTAATTTACATAATAATTCCCCCTGAATAAAGTTTCAGGAAGAACACGAGCACACCAAACCGAAAATAAAATGGAAAGATTACAAAAGGAAAACTAAAAGATTACAAAATAAAAGAAGAAAAGGAAAACTTACAAGTTCTTGAGATAATTTACATAATAAAAATATTAGTTTTGAAAAGTTTCATTTTTGGTGCAGAAACTACTAAACCATTTTTCTTAATAAGATGAGAAAATATATTTAAATGTTTAAAATGTTGATCAATCGAATTAGAGAAAATTAATATATCATCAATATAAACAATACAAAATTCTGTATAAGCATTAAAAATTTCATTCATGATATTCATAAATTCTGAAGGAGCATTTTTTAAACCAAAAGCCATAACATTCCATTCATAATGTCCGAAAGGAACAGTAAAAGCAGTTTTGTACTTATCTTGTTCCGCAATTTGAACTTGCCAGTAACGTGATTTTAAATCAAATTTAGAAAATATACGAGCATCATTTAATCGTTTTAATAAATCCTTTTTATTAGGAATGGGATAGCGAATCCATCGTAGAACCTTATTAAGGGGTTTGTAATTAATAACTAATCTAGGAACTCCTCTTTCTTGTTCAGCATTTTTATTAACATAAAAGGCTGCACAACTCCAACAAGAAGAGCTTTTCCTAATAAGCTGTTTATCTAAAAGACCTTGGATTTCGGTCTTACATAATTCCATATAGGTTTTATTCATTTGAATAGGTCTAGCCTTGGTAGGTATCATATTTTCATTAAAACCTTCAATATAAGGTAAAGTAACTATGTGTTGTTTTCTATCCCAAAAGGCATTGGGAACATTACTACAGATTTCCTTTTGAAATTGTTTTTCTAACGAAATAATTTTCTCTTTAATAATATTTTGCTCTAATTGTTTTTGGATCGAAGCATAACTAACTTCTTGAGACAAAAAATTAATTTGTTGTTCTTTTAAAAACAAATTTTCTTGTAATTGATTAAGATAATTAGTCTTGGGTTTATTAACAAATTTAAATACTATTTTTCTATCCTTTAAAATTGTGTGAATCCCAACATTATCAATTCTTTCAATAGGCCAAATAAGATGAAAGAATGGCCTTCCTAGGATTACCAATTGAGATAAATTATTAGATAACACAAAAGAGGTATTAATACAAATACCATTATTGCAAATAAAAACATCAGATAATTTATAATTTATTCTCATAGGAGAACCATTAGTGGTTCCGACCTTAATTGTATAAGAGAAGGTTTGAATAGTATATTTATGTGAATAAAGTTTCAGATTTCTTCTTCTTCTTCTTCTTCTTCTTTACTTACTGTAATTTAATTTCTGTCTTTTAATTTTATGTTTGTTTAATTATTTAATTTTTAAATTATAAGTAATTTTCGCTGTTTTTGTAGTATAATTTAACTGTTTAAATTCCTGCTTTAATTTTGGTATCAGAGCCATGTCAGCGTAAATTACTGTTGGGGAACATGTAGTTCTTGAATAACAATAATTATTTGATGTAAGAACAATGTTATTGTTTCAGTTCTTCATTAAGATATAGATAATAGTTCTAAGGGGGAACGAGAGCAACTCAGTTAAGAGCACTGCAACCCTGTAAGATGGGGAATCGATTGTCAAGCTGCTATTGGTGGCCTCTGACAGCAGCAGTGATGAAGGTGCAGAGCACTCACGTGTTCCTAGACCTCTATTGCTTAACACCTTGTTAGAATATTATCTATTCTGAATTTTATGGTTAGTCATTCGACATAGTCGTGTTGGATTACTTTGTAATCTCTGACTAATAGTTAATTTATATTTTATTTATGGTTAATTCCAACTCTGTCGCGTAGGACTACTTGTAGTCACCAGTTGTAATGATTAAGTCTTCTAGGTGATGATGATATTCGACTTAGCCGTGGTCTTCGCCCGTTTAGCCGTAGGCAGGTGGCCGCTAGGCGTTTAGGGTTTTATACATTGGCTGTTAGAATTCATCATCATCCAGGATATGAGATTATTACTAACTGAGACTTAAATCGTTGACTGTTGAGATTAATTATGAATTAAGATATGAAATAATTATTAGTTGTGACTTAAATCACTGACTGTCAGTGTTAATCATGGAAAATGAATCAAAACTGTATTGTACTATGTTCTTATACCAGAATAATTACTTTTGAGTAAAGATCTGGATGATCCCTAACTCCTTATTGACATCTTTACCCTTCAAATTCTCTGTTTTATTAAGAATTTAAAATCTCTTTAATATTAATACCTTTGTGACCAGTTATGTTTAATATGTTTAAAACCAAAAAGAAATTCTTAAAAAATGAAGAATGTATTGAAATTTCTAATATAGAAAAAATGGAAAATGAACTTTTAAATTGGGATATGCCCAAAATCGAACCTAAAAGAATTTATAATATAGGTTCTTTCGATTATAAAGTCGCTATGTCCATTAAAACAGTGGAACATACTATGCCTATTAATGGAGATAAAAAATCTATTTCCCTAATAACTGAGCAAGATATTAATCGATATCGACAAAATTATCATTATATCCATATAGGATTAATCCAAATTGCAGTAAAACCATTACACCTAAAGGGAATTGATTGTTGTTTCCTTCTAGCCCTTCGGGATGCTAGATGTACTAACTATCAAAAATCCTTAATGGGTATTATGGAGTCCACTACTAGTAATGGACCTGTTTACTGTAATATTTATCCTAATCTGGAACTATCTTTATCCGATGATAATATTATGCAAAGTGTTATTATGGACCTAGACACTAAAGGTTATGAATTCATTACTGGATCTGAAATTCTGAATATTGCTTATAGGATCCAATTTAAAGTAATGAATACTTTAAGCCCTAATGCTAAGTTAATTAGTAATAAAGGTAATACAACCATTATTGAAACTAATTTAGGAAAGTCTAATATGGCTTGTAATAAAATTATTCCTTGGGATCAAATTACTTATCCTGACAATTGGGATCATCAGGGTTTTGTTCCTACCCAACCTATTACTAGAAACTTAGATCAAATCACCCAGAACCCCGAAGGTGATATTGAAATAAGATTCTCCTCTAATAGGATATCCCGTCTTAAATCGGTAAAGAATTTTTACTATCAGGAACCATCTAGAGCTTCCACTTCTAGTATTCCTGAAAAAACAGATGATGAATTTGACATCAAAGGAATAAAGGAATCTAATAATGCTATTCCTCATGGATTTTACAATAAAACTTCTGGGTTTAATCCTACTCCTTCTGAGATAAATTTCTCTATTAATACAATAGAAATTATTGATGATTTTAAAGTTGACCGTGTAGCTATTAATGCTGAATGGGAAAGCCCTCAATATGACACCTTTCGGAAATGGTATTATAATTATTATAGTAATGGAAGACATGAAATTATAAAAGATAATTATTATAGATACTTGGAGAGAACCAAGAGTATTATCCCCTTCGCACATTATGTACTAAGATGGGATAGGACCCTTGAAACTTGTGTCATTCAAGAATTCTATAATAATTGGACCACTAATAAAGGAGAAAGTATTAAGGCTATATACCCTCCTACTCAACCTTTAAAATTGGTTAATGAGTCTTTTGTTCTTGAAACCAATGCTTATGTTCAACCTTCCGATAAAAAAACGGAATTCGATAAAATATTTAAACAATCTAACTATACGAATTTATGTCTTCAAACTATTGGGAAACAATTAATCCGTATTGAAGATGCTATTCATCAACCCAAAATAAATAATGAAATTTGTCCGGTTAATATTAGACCTCCTCCTAATATAAAACTCAATTTGGGAAATAATAATAAATTAAGTCAAGAAGATTTTATGGAAGAATTAACTAAAAAATTAAAAAATATTAAATTAAGTAATAATCACATTACAGTTTTATCACAAAATGGTGATTCATCTGGAGAAAATATAGAAGAATTTCAAAAAATACTACAAGATATGGAAGATGAAGTCCATGAAATTGATTTTAGCAAAACTAATAAAGCTAAAATACCTCCTACTAGGACATATTATCCTAGGCCTACCCCGGCCGACATTCTCAATGAAGAGGATTATATTTCTATTCAAACGTCTTATAGTGCCAAGACAGTTTATGAATGGAATATTGACAGTTTATCTGAATATATGATCTATGTCACCTTACATAGAATTTGTATGTTCGCAACTGTCTGTAAAAATTCTAATAATACTGACCAACAAACTGCTGGTTGTATTGTCGCTGGTTTTACTGGCCAATTAAAAGGATGGTGGGATAACATTCTTACCCTTGATCAGAAAAATGAAATTCTTAATTCGGTAAAAATTGAACTTAATACATCGGGCCAACAAACCCATGTTCCAGATGCTGTTTATACACTTATTCAGACTATAATTAAACACTTTATTGGTAATACCATTACAGCTAATGAAAGAGGTAAAGACCTGCTAATGAATTTAAAATGTCCTACTTTAACCCATTTCCGTTGGTATAAAGATGTCTTTATGACTAAAATTACTAATAGAAATGATGGTAATAATGCGTTTTGGAAAGAAAAGTTTATTTCTGGTTTACCAATTCTTTTTGCTGAAAAAGTCAAAACTAGACTAAAAAATAAACATGACGGCATTCAAATCCCATATGATTATTACACCTATGGTGAACTAATTAGTGAATGTACCTCTGAGGGGTTAGCCCTTTGTAACGATATTCGTCTTAAGAATCAACTTAAGAAACAAAATTTGACTGGCCGAAAAGAATTAGGACAATTTTGTGAACAATTTGGTTATGATATACCCAAACACCAAAAGAATAAAACTAATTCCTCTCAAAAGAAATTTTCTAAGAAATATTTTCGTAGGAAACCTTTCAAAAAATCTGACCAGAATTTACCTACTCATAAATCTAATAAAGATAAAGGAAATTCTAAGAATATCACTTGCCATAAATGTGGTAAAAAGGGTCATTATGCTAATCGGTGTTATTCTAAACCCGATATTCGTAAACAGATTAACAATCTAAGCATAAATGATACTATTAAACAACAAATAAACCAAATTTTGGATAATAATGATATTGCTAGTAATTACTATTCTGATGAATCTTCCGACCAGATTATGGAAGTTGAGGAAATTACTACTAGTGATTCTGACACTAGTATTCAGTCCGAAAAAGGTTGTTCTGCACACTGCAAGACTTCCCAGGACTATTACAAAGCGATTATTGATATGAATGGTCTTAGCATGAATGTGCTTTCTGAAAGTCAGACGTTGATTCTAGATATGATTGATAAAATTAGTAATCCTATAGAAAAACGTTCAAGCCTTACACAACATCGAAGCCTTCCATTGAAGCCTTCAACAATCGTGAAGCAAACCCTCTCCTCTCTCTCAAGCCTTCTTTTCTTTTCTTCCCCTTCTCCAACCTTGTAATCTTTTAGTTTTCCTTTTGTAATCTTTCCATTTTATTTTCGGTTTGGTGTGCTCGTGTTCTTCCTGAAACTTTATTCAGGGGGAATTATTATGTAAATTAACTCAAGAACTTGTAAGTTTTCTTTTCTCTGTTTTCTTTTCTAGTTTTAATCATTATGTGAATAGTATATTTATGTGAATAAAGTTTCAGATTTCTTCTTCTTCTTCTTCTTCTTCTTTACTTACTGTAATTTAATTTCTGTCTTTTAATTTTATGTTTGTTTAATTATTTAATTTTTAAATTATAAGTAACCAAAAATAAAGCAGGAATTTAAATAGTAAAATTATACTACCAAAACAGCGAAAATTACAGAAATTTAAAAATTAAATAATTAAACAAACATAAAATTAAAAGACAGAAATTAAATTACAGTAAGTAAAGAAGAAGAAGAAGAAGAAGAAGAAGAAATCTGAAACTTTATTCACATAAATATACTATTCACATAATGATTAAAACTAGAAAAGAAAACAGAGAAAAGAAAACTTACAAGTTCTTGAGTTAATTTACATAATAATTCCCCCTGAATAAAGTTTCAGGAAGAACACGAGCACACCAAATGGAAAATAAAAATGGAAAGATTACAAAAGGAAAACTAAAAGATTACAAGGTTGGAGAAGGGGAAGAAAAGAAAAGAAGGCTTGAGAGAGAGGAGAGGGTTTGCTTCACGATTGTTGAAGGCTTCAATGGAAGGCTTGAACGTTGTGTAAGGCTTGTTCTTTCTTCCTTGGAGAATGCCTCGTTATATAGGCATTACGTGAGTGGGCAATGGACCCCTGTAAGCATTTTGGCAAGTGGGGTGTGGACCCCATTAAGCATCTTTGGCAAGTGGAGTGTGGACCCCATTAAGCA
The DNA here is from genome assembly GCA_023053565.1 of Aquilegia eximia. Taxonomy (NCBI): domain Eukaryota; kingdom Viridiplantae; phylum Streptophyta; class Magnoliopsida; order Ranunculales; family Ranunculaceae; genus Aquilegia; species Aquilegia eximia. The sequence continues at coordinate 414,863 of JALIGU010000040.1, forward strand.
TCTTCCAAATTAGGTGGTCCCCTTGAAATACTTTGGCAAGTGGAGTGTGGACCCCAGTAAGCATCTTCCAAATTAGGTGGACCCTGTTGAACAGTAACATTGGTAGACTTGTATGTCGGTAGAGCAAAAGTAGAACTTTATGCATAGTGGGAGATATTATTGATGGTAGATGAACCTGTCGTCTCGTGGGTGTTGTAGACCCCTTGAAGCATCTTGGATAAGTAGCGCCATTAAGTATCATCTAAATTAGGTGGGTCCCTTGAAGTGGTATGGACCTTGTTGAATAGTGACATATATTCTGGATGTCGGCAATACTTTTTGGTAGAGAATTATGGATTCATAAAATTGGCTGGTTGTGAACAAGTTAATAATGGAGTATTGTCCGTTTAGATGGAATTTTGTGAATATTCTCTTAATAGGATAATTGATAGGTACTATAGGTCCCATAGTGATGAAGGTAGATGATTCCATGTATTATGGAGGTAATTGTTCATGGTATTCATGGTAATGAGACTTAGTCCTCCTCGAGATTAATGTCATCGTCTTCCTGCTGAGAAGAACCATGTTGAGAATTTCCTTGTTTAAGGTCCCACCAGGAAACAATAGAGTTCGCAAAATCAGATTCTTTGCTGGTATTGGAATGAGTGTCCATAGGAGAAATATCTCCAAAAGTAGCTTGAATTTGTTCTTGCATTTCCTTCATGACACGGAATTTAATTTCCTGCGATGAAAGACCAGGATGGGCTTTCGTTAATTTTTCCCTAATAAGGGAGATAGGATTATTAGAATTGGATTTATGAATAATAGGTGACGGGGTATGTCGAGAAGTATGTAGATGTTCTAATTTCTCGATGTCAGGAGTGATATTTAAAAGTTTTTTCTCGATGGGGCATTTAGCCCACCATTTGTAATGAAATTGTCGGCAAAGACCATAGAGTCCTTCCGTAGGTTGAAATTGACAACTGTAAGTCCAGACCCAAATCCATGGAATAAGATAGTCGGCCAGAAAAAAGAGGAGTGATTTACCCCTGATAGTATCATGTCCTTCAAAAGAGGGATGGAATTGAAGATAAGGTTTGAAAAAAGTTTTGATTTCGGTTGGCAGAAAATCTAATTTAGGACCAAATTTGAAAAACCAATTATAAAACCAATGAGGAATCTCATTGTTATCTTTTTTGAAATCCTCATCGAAATAGAGAAACCATGAATGTTTTCTTTGAGGGTTTTGATAAAAGAAAGAATAGGACCATGCATCCATATAGTCCCAGTAATTGTAGGTTTGATTGTAATTGTGGTATGGACCACGTAATTCCCTTAATTTATTGGGATCTCCCCAGTCCGAAGATTTGAGGACTAAGTGAATCATAGCTTTGCTATAAGCAATAGGAGAATTAAGGGTATTACCCTTTCTGTTATGTTCGAAACTGACAGATTTAGTTTCTTCTAGAATTGATTCATAGAAATATCTATGCTTTCCTCCTCGGATAGGACTATTGTCCTTTTCATCAAAATATTTTTGTCCCAGAATTATGGGATCGGATAACCATTTTTCATCCTCTGGATTGAGGATCACAAGAAGTTCCGTATAATTGGTTAGGAACAATTTGGGCTCATTATTGAGTAATAGTACTTCTTTCATTGTTTTGTCCATTGGGACTTTGCCAGAAGAACCCGTATTAGGGTTTGGATCATTAAGGCCCAATTTGCCTTTTCCTTTATTTTGTGAACCCGAATTAGGGCTATCGAGGCTTAATTTACCTCTTGAATGTCCTTGACTATTCATCCCTGCAAATATTCGCGGGTAAGGAAATCAGGAAGAGAATTAGTATCTCCTTTTATAAATTCTATTTGAAATTCAAATACTGAAAGAATTGCTTGCCATCTGGCGAAGATATGTTTGGATGCTAAATTTTTAACATCTTTTTCAATAATATCTTTAGCCGAACTACAATCAATTCGTAACAAAAATTCTTGATTTATTAAATCATCTTGGAATTTGTTGACACAGTTTACAATGGCTAGCATTTCCTTTTTAACAGTTGAATAATTAACTTGGGCATTTTTCCAAACACCAGAATGGAATCTGACTAAATCTTCTTTATTGGTTAAATTGTTTTTCTGTTTAAGTATTCCTCCATAGCCTTTATCCGAGGCATCAGTCTCAACAATTTTTAATCCATTAGGATTAGCCAAAGATAAACAAGGTAATTGCTTAGCTTTCAATTTTATCTTTTGAACGGCTTTTGTATGATCTATAGACCATGGTTCAGGATTTTTACGAAGCCTTTCATAAAGAATTTTAGTGTCGAAGGCTATATCCTTGTAATAATCAGAGATATAGTTAAGACTTCCTAAGAATCTCTGTAATTGTTTTTTATCTCGGATTTCATCAGGAAATTTAGAAGCAAATTCTATAGATCTATCGATAGGGATAATTTTTCCTTGACAAATATTATGTCCTAGAAACCTAATATTAGTTTTGAAAAGTTTCATTTTTGGTGCAGAAACTACTAAACCATTTTTCTTAATAAGATGAGAAAATATATTTAAATGTTTAAAATGTTGATCAATCGAATTAGAGAAAATTAATATATCATCAATATAAACAATACAAAATTCTGTATAAGCATTAAAAATTTCATTCATGATATTCATAAATTCTGAAGGAGCATTTTTTAAACCAAAAGCCATAACATTCCATTCATAATGTCCGAAAGGAACAGTAAAAGCAGTTTTGTACTTTTCTTGTTCCGCAATTTGAACTTGCCAGTAACCTGATTTTAAATCAAATTTAGAAAATATACGAGCATCATTTAATCGTTTTAATAAATCCTTTTTATTAGGAATGGGATAGCGAATCCATCGTAGAACCTTATTAAGGGGTTTGTAATTAATAACTAATCTAGGAACTCCTTTTTCTTGTTCAGCATTTTTATTAACATAAAAGGCTGCACAACTCCAACAAGAAGAGCTTTTCCTAATAAGCTGTTTATCTAAAAGACCTTGGATTTCGGTCTTACATAATTCCATATAGGTTTTATTCATTTGAATAGGTCTAGCCTTGGTAGGTATCATATTTTCATTAAAACCTTCAATATAAGGTAAAGTAACTATGTGTTGTTTTCTATCCCAAAAGGCATTGGGAACATTACTACAGATTTCCTTTTGAAATTGTTTTTCTAACGAAATAATTTTCTCTTTAATAATATTTTGCTCTAATTGTTTTTGGATCGAAGCATAACTAACTTCTTGAGACAAAAAATTAATTTGTTGTTCTTTTAAAAACAAATTTTCTTGTAATTGATTAAGATAATTAGTCTTGGGTTTATTAACAAATTTAAATACTATTTTTCTATCCTTTAAAATTGTGTGAATCCCAACATTATCAATTCTTTCAATAGGCCAAATAAGATGAAAGAATGGCCTTCCTAGGATTACCAATTGAGATAAATTATTAGATAACACAAAAGAGGTATTAATACAAATACCATTATTGCAAATAAAAACATCAGATAATTTATAATTTATTCTCATAGGAGAACCATTAGCCGTACTTAATTGGTACTTAGTTTTTTCAAAGTACTTAGTAGGAATTAAACCTTCTCTTATACAATTAAGGTCGGAACCACTATCAACCAAAGCAATAGTTTCTAAAGTAAATTCTTGATTAATAACCAGGTTTACTTTAATATGCCATTTTTGATTGGTAGGGTGATTTAAGGATAGTAACTCCCCAGTATTCTCTAATTCTGATAAAGGATTAGAATTTGTTTGAATCTGGGATAAGGAAATTTTCTCCTTTAAGATTTTAATCTCTGATTTAAGATTATTAATTTCACCTTTAAGGTCAGAAATAGTAGATTTATTAATCATAGAACTAGAATCAGTATTATTAAAAGAAGAAAGAGTCTTAGAATTATTCTCTAAATAATTTTAAAAAGCTTGTCTTCTTTCAACAGGATTAGATATTTTATTAATAACATCTAAAATTAAGGTCTGGTCATTACTCAGGACATTAATACTAGGCCTGTTTAACATGTCATATTTAAGAGAAGTTTTTTGATAAACACACTTTTCTAATTTTGAATCACTATTAGTGATATCCATAAAATCATGCTTAACAGGGTTAATTAATCTAATTATTTCAGAATAAACCTTATCTCTTTTTATCTGATAAGTAGAAGATGTAAGATTATTCCTTTTAGAGAATTGATTATTCAAAACAAATTGTTTTTTGAAATCAGAAACAAATTGGGTTTTAAAAATAATTTGTTTATAATTAATAAAGACAGTTTTCTGACGGAAAGGTTTTTTGGAGATTTTCCTTTGGGAAATAATATTTTTAATACTAGGTGACAAAACACATATAGTATTATTGAATTGATTAGGATATTGTCCTATTTCATTATTCTCAGTTAATTCTGAAATAATAATTCTTTTACTAGAGGAAATGAAAGTGACATCGTGGGTGACGTCATAAGTGACATCATGAGTGTCCTTATGAGGGACATCATGCTTATCCTTTAGACTGTCGTTAATATCACTGTCCATTTTCATAGAAGAAACAAGAATGATATTATCATGTTTATCGTTGATGTAATTATTAATTTTTCTAGAAGAAATAAGATTGACCTCATCCTTATCTTCTAGGCTGACGTTAATATCACTGTCAGTTTTCTCAAGAATGACATCATGTTCATTCTCTGGTCTGACGTTGATATAAAGAAATGATGGTAATAATGCGTTTTGGAAAGAAAAGTTTATTTCTGGTTTACCAATTCTTTTTGCTGAAAAAGTCAAAACTAGACTAAAAAATAAACATGACGGCATTCAAATCCCATATGATTATTACACCTATGGTGAACTAATTAGTGAATGTACCTCTGAGGGGTTAGCCCTTTGTAACGATATTCGTCTTAAGAATCAACTTAAGAAACAAAATTTGACTGGCCGAAAAGAATTAGGACAATTTTGTGAACAATTTGGTTATGATATACCCAAACACCAAAAGAATAAAACTAATTCCTCTCAAAAGAAATTTTCTAAGAAATATTTTCGTAGGAAACCTTTCAAAAAATCTGACCAGAATTTACCTACTCATAAATCTAATAAAGATAAAGGAAATTCTAAGAATATCACTTGCCATAAATGTGGTAAAAAGGGTCATTATGCTAATCGGTGTTATTCTAAACCCGATATTCGTAAATAGATTAACAATCTAAGCATAAATGATACTATTAAACAACAAATAAACCAAATTTTAGATAATAATGATATTGCTAGTAATTACTATTCTGATGAATCTTCCGACCAGATTATGGAAGTTGAGGAAATTACTACTAGTGATTCTGACACTAGTATTCAGTCCGAAAAAGGTTGTTCTGCACACTGCAAGACTTCCCAGGACTATTACAAAGCGATTATTGATATGAATGGTCTTAGCATGAATGTGCTTTCTGAAAGTCAGACGTTGATTCTAGATATGATTGATAAAATTAGTAATCCTATAGAAAAACGTCAAGCTATTGAAAAATATATCAAGGATTCCTATAATAATAGACTTAATTCCAGTATTATGGAACCCTATTCTTTACAAAAGGTTTTTGACAGAATTGAATCAAAACCGTTAATTAAAGAAACTCCTATTCCTGAATTATGGAAAGAAATAAATAATTTCAGAATCGAAATCAAAGATTTAAAATGGAGAATTTCCCAATTGGAAAATAAGACTAATCTTCCTCCTCTTATTATTCCGGAAGAAAAAGGTAAACTTATGCTATTGGATAATGATATCCACCAAAAATGGTATATTAATATTAAACTCATTATCCAAGATTTTATTCTCGAGGCCATTGCCCTCATAGATAGTGGGTCTGATTTTAATTGCATTAGACAAGAATTAGTCCCTTCAAAGTATTTTGAAAATGTTTATTATGCCTTAAATACGGCAAATAATTCTTCCACGGAAATTAATAATAAATTATCAAATGTTTTGGTGTGTCATAATATGATTAGAATTCCAACTCAATTTATTTTATCCAATACTTTATCTCAAATGGTTATTTTAGGAAAACCGTTTTTTAGCCTTATCTGGCCAATTGAGAGAATTGATGATAAGGGAATTCATACTATCCTTATGGGTAAAGAGGTTATTTTTGAATTTATTATCAAACCAGATAAATCCTCTACCAACCAATCAGGAAAGACAAAGATATTTGAAGAATCTATATCTAACGTTTCTTTCCTTATAAACAGGTAGCTCACAGGGAGACAAACTACTCTATGTCAAATAAGACAATATAATATTTATCTTCATCCTAATTGAAGGATTGATATTAGTCTAATAAGACAAGAAATTCCTATTTCCATTATAGTCTCCAATGAGACAGAATTAATTTAATCCTAATTAAAGGATTGTGCTGATCTAATCATCCTAATTAAAGGATTGTGCTGATCTAATTATCCTAATAAAAGGATCTATTTATGGTCTTCAATAAGACGAAACTGGCTTCTGTCTAAAATTACAGACTACAATTGCCAGACAAATTCTTTACGTCTAATACGACCATACTTGCTTTATTTAGCAGCAATGGGTTTTTCCAATCCTAATTCGGATTTTAGTAAGAGAAAAAGTGAAAACCTTTACTCTCCTCCCGAATGGGATCAATTATCTCCCTCCTTAAAAGAAAGGAAAAGGAATATTACCAAATCCTTTATTGAGGATAACAATACCAAATCATATTTGAAAAGTTCCAATGAACTAATTTGCGATCTTACCAATTCCGATTTGACATGGCTATATACACCTGTCTATCGTGGATCAGACAAATTTGACCCAGAGATCAATAGTCCATCTCAAATTCTAGAACGTAGAAATTTCTACGAAACAATTTTGGTTACGACTAATTCAGTCTCTTTTTCTGAGGTTAATAACCACTTTCCTAGACCTTATCGCAAGGCCCTAATCCATAAAATTATTGAACCACCTGAATGGGGTGAAACCTTTATAACTCAGCCCCTTATTCGTCTTTTTCCCTTTTACACTGAAACTCAAACTTTCAATCATTGGGATTATATGGATGCATGGGCATACACTTTTTCCCATCAAGATTATTCTTGGGAATTTTCTTTTTCTCCTGAATTTAATAGTCCAATTCCCACATGGTTCTCGAATTGGTGGTTTAAATTCGACCCTTCCTTTGATTTTGTTGCTACCGAATTAACAATTATGAATTACCAATTTAAATTACTACCTGATGGATCAATTGACATTCATGAAGAACATGTCCCATTCTCATGGACAATAAAGGATACTTCCTCTTCGATACAGCACCTACTCAAAAATACTGGACTATAATCTTATAAGATAATCAACTCCAGTATAACTCTAATCATAGAGTTTTTTCTACTCAAAATCTTTATCCACCCACTACTTTATCCTGCCGACAATAATTATTTTCGGCCAAAATCATAGGTCCCTCAAGATGCTGTACCGACATCAATAATATCTCCTACTATGCATAAAGTTCTACTTTTGCTCTACCGACATATAAGTCTACCAAGGTTACTATTCAACAGGGTCCACCTAATTTGGAAGATGCTTACTGGGGTCCACACTCCACTTGCCAAAGTATTTCAAGGGGACCACCTAATTTGGAAGATGCTTAATGGGGTCCACACTCCACTTGCCAAAGATGCTTAATGGGGTCCACAATTTGGAAGATGCTTAATGGGGTCCACACTCCACTTGCCAAAATGCTTACAGGGGTCCATTGCCCACTCACTTAATGCCTATATAACGAGGCATTCTCCAAGGAAGAAAGAAGAAGCCTTACACAACGTTCAAGCCTTCCATTGAAGTTGGGTATCTCAAGAACTTGTAAACTTACAAGTTCTTGTGATACCAAAAATAAAGCAGGAATTTAAATAGTTAAATTATACTACCAAAAAAAATAAAGCAGGAATTTAAATAGTAAAATTATACTACCAAAACAGCAAAAATTACAGAAATTTAAAAATTAAATAATTAAACAAACATAAAATTAAAAGACAGAAATTAAATTACAGTAAGTAAAGAAGAAGAAGAAGAAGAAGAAGAAATCTGAAACTTTATTCACATAAATATACTATTCACATAATGATTAAAACTAGAAAAGAAAACAGAGAAAAGAAAACTTACAAGTTCTTGAGTTAATTTACATAATAATTCCCCAAGTTCTTGAGTTAATTTACATAATAATTCCCCCTGAATAAAGTTTCAGGAAGAACACGAGCACACCAAACCGAAAATAAAATGGAAAGATTACAAAAGGAAAACTAAAAGATTACAAGGTTGGAGAAGGGGAAGAAAAGAAAAGAAGGCTTGAGAGAGAGGAGAGGGTTTGCTTCACGATTGTTGAAGGCTTCAATGGAAGGCTTGAACGTTGTGTAAGGCTTCTTCTTTCTTCCTTGGAGAATGCCTCGTTATATAGGCATTAAGTGAGTGGGCAATGGACCCCTGTAAGCATTTTGGCAAGTGGAGTGTGGACCCCATTAAGCATCTTCCAAATTGTGGACCCCATTAAGCATCTTTGGCAAGTGGAGTGTGGACCCCATTAAGCATCTTCCAAATTAGGTGGTCCCCTTGAAATACTTTGGCAAGTGGAGTGTGGACCCCAGTAAGCATCTTCCAAATTAGGTGGACCCTGTTGAATAGTAACCTTGGTAGACTTATATGTCGGTAGAGCAAAAGTAGAACTTTATGCATAGTAGGAGATATTATTGATGTCGGTAGAGCATCTTGAGGGACCTATGATTTTGGCCGAAAATAATTATTGTCGGCAGGATAAAGTAGTGGGTGGATAAAGATTTTGAGTAGAAAAAACTCTATGATTAGAGTTATACTGGAGTTGATTATCTTATAAGATTATAGTCCAGTATTTTTGAGTAGGTGCTGTATCGAAGAGGAAGTATCCTTTATTGTCCATGAGAATGGGACATGTTCTTCATGAATGTCAATTGATCCATCAGGTAGTAATTTAAATTGGTAATTCATAATTGTTAATTCGGTAGCAACAAAATCAAAGGAAGGGTCGAATTTAAACCACCAATTCGAGAACCATGTGGGAATTGGACTATTAAATTCAGGAGAAAAAGAAAATTCCCAAGAATAATCTTGATGGAAAAAAGTGTATGCCCATGCATCCATATAATCCCAATGATTGAAAGTTTGAGTTTCAGTGTAAAAGGGAAAAAGACGAATAAGGGGCTGAGTTATAAAGGTTTCACCCCATTCAGGTGGTTCAATAATTTTATGGATTAGGGCCTTGCGATAAGGTCTAGGAAAGTGGTTATTAACCTCAGAAAAAGAGACTGAATTAGTCGTAACCAAAATTGTTTCGTAGAAATTTCTACGTTCTAGAATTTGAGATGGACTATTGATCTCTGGGTCAAATTTGTCTGATCCACGATAGACAGGTGTATATAGCCATGTCGGACGAAGGCACAGATTGCTGATACTCTCACGAAATCAGTGGGTCCTACTGATCTTCAAACTTTGATTCGCAAGCTGGGTCTACTTCTTACTCGGGCCGCCAGGTGCCCGAGGTGGAGATGGCATCTCGTGCTCAGAAAGTTCGTCATCAGTACGTTCTTGCTCGTCAACTTAGTTTCCTGGGTTCACTCGGTCCGTTGGCTCAAAGCCGATGATCGTAAGCTATGTCCTCCATCACGATGTCGAATGAAACTATCCATGGAATCGTGCGCCGTGTGAAACGTAGATCATCGCCGTTCTTAACCGAGACTCAGGTTAAGCTACGCGGAATTGGTAAGATCGCAAATTAGTTCATTGGAACTTTTCAAATATGATTTGGTATTGTTATCCTCAATAAAGGATTTGGTAATATTCCTTTTCCTTTCTTTTAAGGAGGGAGATAATTGATCCCATTCGGGAGGAGAGTAAAGGTTTTCACTTTTTCTCTTAATAAAATCCGAATTAGGATTGGAAAAACCCATTGCTGCTAAATAAAGCAAGTATGGTCGTATTAGACGTAAAGAATTTGTCTGGCAATTGTAGTCTGTAATTTTAGACAGAAGCCAGTTTCGTCTTATTGAAGACCATAAATAGATCCTTTTATTAGGATAATTAGATCAGCACAATCCTTTAATTAGGATGATTAGATCAGCACAATCCTTTAATTAGGATTAAATTAATTCTGTCTCATTGGAGACTATAATGGAAATAGGAATTTCTTGTCTTATTAGACTAATATCAATCCTTCAATTAGGATGAAAATAAATATTATATTGTCTTATTTGACATAGAGTAGTTTGTCTCCCTGTGAGCTACCTGTTTATAAGGAAAGAAACGTTAGATATAGATTCTTCAAATATCTTTGTCTTTCCTGATTGGTTGGTAGAGGATTTATCTGGTTTGATAATAAATTCAAAAATAACCTCTTTACCCATAAGGATAGTATGAATTCCCTTATCATCAATTCTCTCAATTGGCCAGATAAGGCTAAAAAACGGTTTTCCTAAAATAACCATTTGAGATAAAGTATTGGATAAAATAAATTGAGTTGGAATTCTAATCATATTATGACAAGGTTACAAGCTAAAAGATTACAAAAGTAAAGCTAGAAGATTACAAGGTTGGAGAAGGGGAAGAAGAAAAGAAAAGAAGAGAGGGGAAGCTTCAGAGCATTGCTCGAGGTTGAAGACTTTAATGGAAGGCTTGAACGTTGTGTAAGGCTTGTTCTTTCTTCCTTGGAGAATGCCTCGTTATATAGGCATTACGTGAGTGGGCAATGGACCCCTGTAAGCATTTTGGCAAGTGGGGTGTGGACCCCATTAAGCATCTTTGGCAAGTGGAGTGTGGACCCCATTAAGCATCTTCCAAATTAGGTGGTCCCCTTGAAATACTTTGGCAAGTGGAGTGTGGACCCCAGTAAGCATCTTCCAAATTAGGTGGACCCTGTTGAACAGTAACATTGGTAGACTTGTATGTCGGTAGAGCAAAAGTAGAACTTTATGCATAGTGGGAGATATTATTGATGGTAGATGAACCTGTCGTCTCGTGGGTGTTGTAGACCCCTTGAAGCATCTTGGATAAGTAGCGCCATTAAGTATCTTCTAAATTAGGTGGGTCCCTTGAAGTGGTATGGACCTTGTTGAATAGTGACATATATTCTGGATGTCGGCAATACTTTTTGGTAGAGAATTATGGATTCATAAAATTGGCTGGTTGTGAACAAGTTAATAATGGAGTATTGTCCGTTTAGATGGAATTTTGTGAATATTCTCTTAATAGGATAATTGATAGGTACTATAGGTCCCATAGTGATGAAGGTAGATGATTCCATGTATTATGGAGGTAATTGTTCATGGTATTCATGGTAATGAGACTTAGTCCTCCTCGAGATTAATGTCATCGTCTTCCTGCTGAGAAGAACCATGTTGAGAATTTCCTTGTTTAAGGTCCCACCAGGAAACAATAGAGTTCGCAAAATCAGATTCTTTGCTGGTATTGGAATGAGTGTCCATAGGAGAAATATCTCCAAAAGTAGCTTGAATTTGTTCTTGCATTTCCTTCATGACACGGAATTTAATTTCCTGCGATGAAAGACCAGGATGGGCTTTCGTTAATTTTTCCCTAATAAGGGAGATAGGATTATCAGAATTGGATTTATGAATAATAGGTGACGGGGTATGTCGAGAAGTATGTAGATGTTCTAATTTCTCGATGTCAGGAGTGATATTTAAAAGTTTTTTCTCGATGGGGCATTTAGCCCACCATTTGTAATGAAATTGTCGGCAAAGACCATAGAGTCCTTCCGTAGGTTGAAATTGACAACTGTAAGTCCAGACCCAAATCCATGGAATAAGATAGTCGGCCAGAAAAAAGAGGAGTGATTTACCCCTGATAGTATCATGTCCTTCAAAAGAGGGATGGAATTGAAGATAAGGTTTGAAAAAAGTTTTGATTTCGGTTGGCAGAAAATCTAATTTAGGACCAAATTTGAAAAACCAATTATAAAACCAATGAGGAATCTCATTGTTATCTTTTTTGAAATCCTCATCGAAATAGAGAAACCATGAATGTTTTCTTTGAGGGTTTTGATAAAAGAAAGAATAGGACCATGCATCCATATAGTCCCAGTAATTGTAGGTTTGATTGTAATTGTGGTATGGACCACGTAATTCCCTTAATTTATTGGGATCTCCCCAGTCCGAAGATTTGAGGACTAAGTGAATCATAGCTTTGCTATAAGCAATAGGAGAATTAAGGGTATTACCCTTTCTGTTATGTTCGAAACTGACAGATTTAGTTTCTTCTAGAATTGATTCATAGAAATATCTATGCTTTCCTCCTCGGATAGGACTATTGTCCTTTTCATCAAAATATTTTTGTCCCAGAATTATGGGATCGGATAACCATTTTTCATCCTCTGGATTGAGGATCACAAGAAGTTCCGTATAATTGGTTAGGAACAATTTGGGCTCATTATTGAGTAATAGTACTTCTTTCATTGTTTTGTCCATTGGGACTTTGCCAGAAGAACCCGTATTAGGGTTTGGATCATTAAGGCCCAATTTGCCTTTTCCTTTATTTTGTGAACCCGAATTAGGGCTATCGAGGCTTAATTTACCTCTTGAATGTCCTTGACTATTCATCCCTGCAAATATTCGCGGGTAAGGAAATCAGGAAGAGAATTAGTATCTCCTTTTATAAATTCTATTTGAAATTCAAATACTGAAAGAATTGCTTGCCATCTGGCGAAGATATGTTTGGATGCTAAATTTTTAACATCTTTTTCAATAATATCTTTAGCCGAACTACAATCAATTCGTAACAAAAATTCTTGATTTATTAAATCATCTTGGAATTTGTTGACACAGTTTACAATGGCTAGCATTTCCTTTTTAACAGTTGAATAATTAAGTTGGGCATTTTTCCAAACACCAGAATGGAATCTGACTAAATCTTCTTTATTGGTTAAATTGTTTTTCTGTTTAAGTATTCCTCCATAGCCTTTATCCGAGGCATCAGTCTCAACAATTTTTAATCCATTAGGATTAGCCAAAGATAAACAAGGTAATTGCTTAGCTTTCAATTTTATCTTTTGAACGGCTTTTGTATGATCTATAGACCATGGTTCAGGATTTTTACGAAGCCTTTCATAAAGAATTTTAGTGTCGAAGGCTATATCCTTGTAATAATCAGAGATATAGTTAAGACTTCCTAAGAATCTCTGTAATTGTTTTTTATCTCGGATTTCATCAGGAAATTTAGAAGCAAATTCTATAGATCTATCGATAGGGATAATTTTCCCTTGACAAATATTATGTCCTAGAAACCTAATATTAGTTTTGAAAAGTTTCATTTTTGGTGCAGAAACTACTAAACCATTTTTCTTAATAAGATGAGAAAATATATTTAAATGTTTAAAATGTTGATCAATCGAATTAGAGAAAATTAATATATCATCAATATAAACAATACAAAATTCTGTATAAGCATTAAAAACTTCATTCATGATATTCATAAATTCTGAAGGAGCATTTTTTAAACCAAAAGCCATAACATTCCATTCATAATGTCCGAAAGGAACAGTAAAAGCAGTTTTGTACTTATCTTGTTCCGCAATTTGAACTTGCCAGTAACCTGATTTTAAATCAAATTTAGAAAATATACGAGCATCATTTAATCGCTTTAATAAATCCTTTTTATTAGGAATGGGATAGCGAATCCATCGTAGAACCTTATTAAGGGGTTTGTAATTAATAACTAATCTAGGAACTCCTCTTTCTTGTTCAGCATTTTTATTAACATAAAAGGCTGCACAACTCCAACAAGAAGAGCTTTTCCTAATAAGCTGTTTATCTAAAAGACCTTGGATTTCGGTCTTACATAATTCCATATAGGTTTTATTCATTTGAATAGGTCTAGCCTTGGTAGGTATCATATTTTCATTAAAACCTTCAATATAAGGTAAAGTAACTATGTGTTGTTTTCTATCCCAAAAGGCATTGGGAACATTACTACAGATTTCCTTTTGAAATTGTTTTTCTAACGAAATAATTTTCTCTTTAATAATATTTTGCTCTAATTGTTTTTGGATCGAAGCATAACTAACTTCTTGAGACAAAAAATTAATTTGTTGTTCTTTTAAAAACAAATTTTCCTGTAATTGATTAAGATAATTAGTCTTGGGTTTATTAACAAATTTAAATACTATTTTTCTATCCTTTAAAATTGTGTGAATCCCAACATTATCAATTCTTTCAATAGGCCAAATAAGATGAAAGAATGGCCTTCCTAGGATTACCAATTGAGATAAATTATTAGATAACACAAAAGAGGTATTAATACAAATACCATTATTGCAAATAAAAACATCAGATAATTTATAATTTATTCTCATAGGAGAACCATTAGCCGTACTTAATTGGTACTTAGTTTTTTCAAAGTACTTAGGAGGAATTAAACCTTCTCTTATACAATTAAGGTCGGAACCACTATCAACCAAAGCAATAGTTTCTAAAGTAAATTCTTGATTAATAACCAGGTTTACTTTAATATGCCATTTTTGATTGGTAGGGTGATTTAAGGATAGTAACTCCCCAGTATTCTCTAATTCTGATAAAGGATTAGAATTTGTTTGAATCTGGGATAAGGAAATTTTCTCCTTTAAGATTTTAATCTCTGATTTAAGATTATTAATTTCACCTTTAAGGTCAGAAATAGTAGATTTATTAATCATAGAACTAGAATCAGTATTATTAAAAGAAGAAAGAGTCTTAGAATTATTCTCTAAATAATTTTGAAAAGCTTGTCTTCTTTGAACAGGATTAGATATTTTATTAATAACATCTAAAATTAAGGTCTGGTCATTACTCAGGACATTAATACTAGGCCTGTTTAACATGTCATATTTAAGAGAAGTTTTTTGATAAACACACTTTTCTAATTTTGAATCACTATTAGTGATATCCATAAAATCATGCTTAACAGGGTTAATTAATCTAATTATTTCAGAATAAACCTTATCTCTTTTTATCTGATAAGTAGAAGATGTAAGATTATTCCTTTTAGAGAATTGATTATTCAAAAAAATTGTTTTTTGAAATCAGAAACAAATTGGGTTTTAAAAATAATTTGTTTATAATTAATAAAGACAGTTTTCTGACGGAAAGGTTTTTTGGAGATTTTCCTTTGGGAAACTTAATTTTGGTACCAAAAATAAAGCAGGAATTTAAATAGTTAAATTAAACTAACAAAATCAGCAGAAAATTACTTATAATTTAAAACATAAAATTAAAAGACAGGAATTAAAACAGAAAAGTAAAAACAGAAAATAAAGAAGAAGAACAGAAGAAAATACTAAACTTTATTCACATAAAATTAATAACATAAACCAAAAGAAAAACGGAGAAAAAGAAAAGTAAAGAAAACTTACAAGTTCTTGAGATAATTTACATAATAATTCCCCCTGAATAAAGTTTCAGGAAGAAAACGAGCACACCAAACTGAAAGTAAAGCTAAAAGATTACAAAAGTAAAGCTAGAAGATTACAAGGTTGGAGAAGGGGAAGAAGAAAAGAAAAGGAGAGAGGGGAAGCTTCAGAGCATTGCTCGAGGTTGAAGACTTTAATGGAAGGCTTGAACGTTGTGTAAGGCTTGTCCTTCCTTCCTTGGAGAATGCCTCGTTATATAGGCATTATGTGAGTGGGCAATGGACCCCTGTAAGCATCTTTGGCAAGTGGAGTGTGGACCCCATTAAGCATCTTTGGCAAGTGGAGTGTGGACCCCATTATGCATCTTCCAAATTAGGTGGTCCCCTTGAAATACTTTGGCAAGTGGAGTGTGGACCCCAGTAAGCATCTTCCAAATTAGGTGGACCCTGTTGAATAGTAACATTTGTATGTCGGTAGAGCAAAAAGTAGAACTTTATGCATAGTGGGAGATATTATTGATGTCGGTAGAGCATCTTGAGGGACCTATGATTTTGGCCACAAATAATGTGATTTAAGGACAGAATTGTCGGCAAGATAAAGTAGTGGGTGGATAAAGATTTTTAGTAGAGAAAACTCTATGATTAGAGTTATACTGGAGTTGATTATCTTATAAAAATGGAAAAAATAAGATTATAGTCCAGTATTTTTGAGTAGGTGATGTATCGAGGAGGAAGTATCCTTTATTGTCCATGAGAATGGGACATGTTCTTCATGAATGTCAATTGATCCATCAGGTAGTAATTTAAATTGGTAATTCATAATTGTTAATTCGGTAGCAACAAAATCAAAAGAAGGGTCGAATTTAAACCACCAATTCGAGAACCATGTGGGAATTTGACTATTAAAGTCAGGAGAAAAAGAAAATTCCCAAGAATAATCTTGATGGAAAAAAGTGTAGGCCCATGCATCCATATAATCCCAATGATTGAAAGTTTGAGTTTCAGTGTAAAAGGGGAAAAGACGAATAAGGGGCTGAGTTATAAAGGTTTCACCCCATTCAGGTGGTTCAATAATTTTATGAATTAGGGCCTTGCGATAAGGTCTAGGAAATTGGTTATAAACCTCAGAAAAAGAGACTGAATTAGTCGAAACCAAAATTGTTTCGTAGAAATTTCTACGTTCTAGAATTTGAGATGGACTATTGATCTCTGAGTCAAATTTGTCTGATCCACGATAGACAGGTGTATATAGCCATGCCAAATCGGAATTGGTAAGATCGCAAATTAGTTCATTGGAACTTTTCAAATATAATTTGGTATTGTTATCCTCAATAAAGGATTTACTAATATTCCTTTTCCTTTCTTTTAAGGAGGGAGATAATTGATCCCATTCGGGAGGAGAGTAAAGGTTTTCACTTTTTCTCTTAATAAAATCCGAATTAGGATTGGAAAAAGCCATTGCTGCTAAATAAAGCAAGTATGGTCGTATTAGACGTAAAGAATTTGTCTGGCAATTGTAGTCTGTAATTTTAGACAGAAGCCAGTTTTGTCTTATTGAAGACAATAAATAAATCCTTTTATTAGGATAAAATTTTGTATAGACTTCTCCTTTAATTAGGATGATTAGATCAGCACAATCCTTTAATTAGGATTAAATTAATTCTGTCTCATTGGAGACTATAATGGAAATAGGAATTTCTTGTCTTATTAGACTAATATCAATCCTTCAATTAGGATGAAGATAAATATTATATTGTCTTATTTGACATAGAGTAGTTTGTCTTCCTGTAAGCTACCTGTTGAGCTACCTGTTTTTAAGGAAAGAAACGTTAGATATAGATTCTTCAAATATCTTTGTCTTTCCTGATTGGTTGGTAGAGGATTTATCTGGTTTAATAATAAATTCAAAAATAACCTCTTTACCCATAAGGATAGTATGAATACCCTTATCATCAATTCTCTCAATTGGCCAGATAAGGCTAAAAAACGGTTTTCCTAAAATAACCATTTGAGATAAAGTATTGGATAAAATAAATTGAGTTGGAATTCTAATCATATTATGACATACCAAAACATTTGATAATTTATTATTAATTTCCATGGAAGAATTATTTGCCGTATTTAAGGCATAATAAACATTTTCAAAATACTTGGAAGGGACCAATTCTTGTCTAATGCAATTAAAATCAGACCCACTATCTATGAGGGCAATGGCCTCGAGAATAAAATCTTGGATAATGAGTTTAATATTAATATACCATTTTTGGTGGATATAATTATCCAATAGCATAAGTTTACCTTTTTCCTCCGGAATAATAAGAGGAGGAGGGAGATTAGTCTTATTTTCTAATTGGGAGATTCTCCATTTTAAATCTTTGATTTCGATTTTGAAATTATTTATTTCTTTCCATAATTCAGAAATAGGAGTTTCTTTAATTACAGGTTTTGATTCAATCCTGTCAAAAACCTTTTGCAAAGAATAAGGTTCCATAATACTGGAATTAAGTCTATTATTATAGGAATCCTTAATATATTTTTCAATAGCTTGACGTTTTTCTATAGGATTACTAATCTTATCAATCATATCTAGAATCAACGTCTGACTTTCAGAAAGCACATTCATGCTAAGACCATTCATATCAATAATCGCTTTATAATAGTCCTGGGAAGTCTTGCAGTGTGCAGAACAACCTTTTTTGGACTGAATACTAGAGTCAGAATTACTAGTAGTGATTTCCTCAATTTCCATAACCTGGTCGGAAGATTCATCAGAATAATAATTACTAGCAATATCATTATTATCCAAAATTTGGTTTATTTGTTGTTTAACAGTATCATCTATGCTTAGATCGTTAATTTGTTTACGAATATCGGTTTTAGAATAACACCGATTAGCATAATGACCCTTTTTACCACATTTATGGCAAGTGATATTCTTAGAATTTCCTTTATCTTTATTAGATTTATGAGTAGGTAAATTCTGGTCAGATTTTTTGAAAGATTTCTTACGAAAATATTTCTTAGAAAATTTCTTTTGAGAGGAATTAGTTTTATTATTATTGTGTTTGGGCATATCATAACCAAACTGTTCACAAAATTGTCCTAATTCTTTTCGGCCAGTCAAATTTTGTTTCTTAAGTTGATTTTTAAGACGAATATCATTACAAAGGGCTAACCCCTCAGAGGTACATTCACTAATTAGTTCACCATAGGTGTAAAAATCATATGGGATTTGAATACCATCATGTTTATTTTTTAGTCTAGTTTTGACTTTTTCAGCAAAAAGAGTTGGTAAACCAGAAATAAACTTTTCTTTCCAAAACGCGTTATTACCATCATTTCTATTAGTAATTTTGGTCATAAAGACATCTTTATACCAACGGAAATGGGTTAAAGTAGGACATTTTAAATTCATTAGCAGGTCTTTACCTCTTTCATTCGCTGTAATGGTATTACCAATAAAGTGTTTAATTATAGTTTGAATAAGTGTATAAACAGCATCTGGAACATGGGTTTGTTGGCCCGATGTATTAAGTTCAATTTTTACCGAATTAAGAATTTCATTTTTCTGATCAAGGGTAAGAATGTTATCCCACCATCCTTTTAATTGGCCAGTAAAACAAGCGACAATACAACCAGCAGTTTGTTGGTCAGTATTATTAGAATTTTTACAGACAGTTGCGAACATACAAATTCTATGTAAGGTGACATAGATCATATATTCAGATAAACTGTCAATATTCCATTCATAGACTGTCTTGGCACTATAGGACGTTTGAATAGAAATATAATCCTCTTCATTAAGAATGTCGGCCGGGGTAGGCCTAGGATAATATGTCCTAGTAGGAGGTATTTTAGCTTTATTAGTTTTGCTAAAATCAATTTCATTGACTTCATCTTCCATATCTTGTAGAATTTTTTGAAATTCTTCTATATTTTCTCCAGATGAATCACCATTTTGTGACAAAACTGTAATGTGATTATTACTTAATTTAATATTTTTTAATTTTTTAGTTAATTCTTCCATAAAATCTTCTTGACTTAATTTATTATTATTTCCCAAATTGAGTTTTATATTAGGAGGAGGTCTAATATTAACCGGACAAATTTCATTATTTATTTTGGGTTGATGAATAGCATCTTCAATACGGATTAATTGTTTCCCAATAGTTTGAAGATATAAATTCGTATAGTTAGATTGTTTAAATATTTTATCGAATTCCGTTTTATTATCAGAAGGTTGAACATAGGCATTGGTTTCAAGAACAGAAGACTCATTAACCAATTTTAAAGGTTGAGTAGGAGGGTATATAGCCTTAATACTTTCTCCTTTATTAGTGGTCCAATTATTATAGAATTCCTGAATGACACAAGTTTCAAGGGTCCTATCCCATCTCAGTACATAATGTGCGAAGGGGATAATACTCTTGGTTCTATCCAAGTATCTATAATAATTATCTTTTATAATTTCATGTCTTCCATTACTATAATAATTATAATACCATTTCCGAAAAGTGTCATATTGAGGGCTTTCCCATTCAGCATTAATAGCTATACGGTCAACTTTAAAATCATCAATAATTTCTATTGTATTAATAGAGAAATTCATTTCAGAAGGAGTAGGATTAAATCCAGAAGTTTTATTGTAAAATCCATGAGGAATAGCATTATTAGATTCCTTTATTCCTTTGATGTCAAATTCATCATCTATTTTTTCAGGAATACTAGAAGTGGAAGCTCTAGATGGTTCCTGATAGTAAAAATTCTTTACCGATTTAAGACGGGATATCCTATTAGAGGAAAATCTTATTTCAATATCACCCTCGGGGTTCTGGGTGATTTGATCTAGATTTCTAGTAATAGGTTGGGTAGGGACAATACCCTGATGATCCCAATTGTCAGGATAAGTAATTTGATCCCAAGGAATAATTTTATTACAAGCCATATTAGACTTTCCTAAATTAGTTTCAATAATGGTTGTATTACCTTTGTTACTAATTAACTTAGCATTAGGGCTTAAGGTATTCATTACTTTAAATTGGATCCTATAAGCAATATTCAGAATTTCAGATCCAGTAATGAATTCATAACCTTTAGTGTCTAGGTCCATAATAACACTTTGCATAATATTATCATCGGATAAAGATAGTTCCAGATTAGGATAAATATTACAGTAAACAGGTCCATTACTAGTAGTGGACTCCATAATACCCATTAAGGATTTTTGATAGTTAGTACATCTAGCATCCCGAAGGGCTAGAAGGAAACAACAATCAATTCCCTTTAGGTGTAATGGTTTTACTGCAATTTGGATTAATCCTATATGGATATAATGATAATTTTGTCGATATCGGTTAATATCTTGCTCAGTTATTAGGGAAATAGATTTTTTATCTCCATTAATAGGCATAGTATGTTCCACAGTTTTAATGGACATAGCGACTTTATAATCGAAAGAACCTATATTATAAATTCTTTTAGGTTCGATTTTGGGCATATCCCAATTTAAAAGTTCATTTTCCATTTTTTCTATATTAGAAATTTCAATACATTCTTCATTTTTTAAGAATTTCCTTTTGGTTTTAAACATATTAAACATAATTGGTCACAAAGGTATTAATATTAAAGAGATTTTAAATTCTTAATAAAACAGAGAAAAGATGTCAATAAGGAGTTAGGGATCATGCGGATCTTTACTCAAAAGTAATTATTCCGGTATAAGAACATAGTAAAATACAGTTTTGATTCATTTTCCATGATTAATCTCAACAGTCAACGATTTAAGTCTCAACTAATAATTATTTCATATCTTAATCCATAATTAATCTCAACAGTCAACGATTTAAGTCTCAGTTAATAATAATCTCATATCCTGGATGATGATGAATTCTAACAGCCAATGTATAAAACCCTAAACGCCTAGCGGCCACCTGCCTACGGCTAAACGGGCGAAGACCACGGCTAAGTCGAACACCATCATCACCTAGAACACTTAATCATTACAACTGGTGACTACAAGTAGTCCTACGCGACAGAGTTGGAATTAACCATAAATAAAATATAAATTAACTATTAGTCGGAGATTACAGAGTAATCCAACGCGACTATGTCAAATGACTAATCATAAAATTCAGAATAGATAATATTCTAACAAGGTGTTAAGCAATAGAGGTCTAGGAACACGTGAGTGCTCTGCACCTTCATCACTGCTGCTGTCAGAGGCCACCAATAGTAGCTTAACAATCGATTCCCCATCTTACAGGGTTGCAGTGCTCGTAACTGAGTTGCTCTCTTTCCCCCTTAGAACTATTTTCTATATCTTAATGAAGAACTGAAACAATAACATTGTTCTTACATTAAATAATTACTGTTATTCAAGAACTACATGTTCCCCAACAGTAATTTACGCTGACATGGCGCTGATACCAAAAATAAAGCACACCAAAATGAAAGTAAAGCTAAAAGATTACAAAAGTAAAGCTAGAAGATTACAAGGTTGGAGAAGGGGAAGAAGAAAAGAAAAGAAGAGAGGGGAAGCTTCAGAGCATTGCTCGAGGTTGAAGACTTTAATGAAAGCCTTACACAACGTTCAAGCCTTCCATTAAAGTCTTCAACCTCGAGCAATGCTCTGAAGCTTCCCCTCTCTTCTTTTCTTTTCTTCTTCCCCTTCTCCAACCTTGTAATCTTCTAGCTTTACTTTTGTAATCTTTTAGCTTTACTTTCAGTTTGGTGTGCTCGTTTTCTTCCTGAAACTTTATTCAGGGGGAATTATTATGTAAATTATCTCAAGAACTTGTAAGTTTTCCTTTTCTTCTTTTATTTTGTAAATTTTTAGTTTTTAATTTCATGTGAATAAAGTTTCAGATTTTCTTCTCTTTTTCTTTTCTTTTACTTTTTGTTCTTTAATTTCTGTCTTTTAATTTTATGTTTTAAATTTCTGTAATTTTCGCTGTTTTGGTAGTATAATTTTACTATTTAAATTCCTGCTTTATTTTTGGTATCAGAGCCATGTCAGCGTAAATTACTGTTGGGGAACATGTAGTTCTTGAATAACAGTAATTATTTAATGTAAGAACAATGTTATTGTTTCAGTTCTTCATTAAGATATAGACTGGTTGTATTAGACGTAAAGAATTTGTCTGGCAATTGTAGTCTGTAATTTTAGACAGAAGCCAGTTTCGTCTTATTGAAGACCATAAATAGATCCTTTTATTAGGATAATTAGATCAGCACAATCCTTTAATTAGGATGATTAGATCAGCACAATCCTTTAATTAGGATTAAATTAATTCTGTCTCATTGGAGACTATAATGGAAATAGGAATTTCTTGTCTTATTAGACTAATATCAATCCTTCAATTAGGATGAAGATAAATATTATATTGTCTTATTTGACATAGAGTAGTTTGTCTCCCTGTGAGCTACCTGTTTATAAGGAAAGAAACGTTAGATATAGATTCTTCAAATATCTTTGTCTTTCCTGATTGGTTGGTAGAGGATTTATCTGGTTTGATAATAAATTCAAAAATAACCTCTTTACCCATAAGGATAGTATGAATTCCCTTATCATCAATTCTCTCAATTGGCCAGATAAGGCTAAAAAACGGTTTTCCTAAAATAACCATTTGAGATAAAGTATTGGATAAAATAAATTGAGTTGGAATTCTAATCACACCAAAACATTTGATAATTTATTATTAATTTCCATGGAAGAATTATTTGCCGTATTTAAGGCATAATAAACATTTTCAAAATACTTTGAAGGGACTAATTCTTGTCTAATGCAATTAAAATCAGACCCACTATCTATGAGGGCAATGGCCTCGAGAATAAAATCTTGGATAATGAGTTTAATATTAATATACCATTTTTGGTGGATATCATTATCCAACTTCAATTACAAGGTTACAGCAGGTATTAATACATACAAGTAATTATTTGATGTAAACCAGATAAATCGTTGACTGTTGAGGAACAATTAATAAACCGAATATAACTAAAAATTCTCATATTATAGTTGATTTACATTCTAATAATTGACGTATAGATAATAATCAGTTAAATTAACTATTTAAATAATCAGTTAAATTAACTATTTAAATAGTTATATTTACCTATATAATTTTTTTAGCAATTTAAATTATATAATTGACGTTTTTAATCTGGATTGTAAATTATATCTTCAAGCTCACAATCCAAATTCTTGACATTAACTTGCTTATGTTACTATATTTTTGTTTTTTTTAACAAAAGATTTAATTTTAACTTTTGACAAAAATACCAATATTTTGGATAAGATGTTCAATTGATTTGGTTTGTAAAAATATTGATTTAACCAAGTTATAGTGTTTACTTTTTTTGATTTTTGAACATATTTTGGATAAATTTTAGTTATGTGATTTTAATAAATAATATTTTAATTTTGGTTTAACAAAATTCTCTTCAATTAAAGCATCAATTTTTTCATATGGATCAACTTTTGATGTTTACAAATTAGTGTATATCTTATATTGGTTAACGTTAAATATTTAATTTGGTGTGAAATTACATAAATATACTTACTAATTAACTATTGCTTGCTTAAGGGCATGCCTAACTTTAATAGAGAGTATAGATTCTATCATACAACTCTATCTGTTTCATATTTCTCTCTCTGTTATCAATCAGTTCTAGGTTATCATCAAACCTCTATCACCTCTCTACTCTCATATTTTCATCAATGAACACTTTATTTTTTTCTCTCCTTTTCAACAAAGATAAATTTGAAATTCAAGTTTTTTTGTGTTTAATTTTATTTTAATTTTCAGTATCTATAGCCAAAGTCAATTATACAAATAATACATACAACTCATCCTTAAACCTGGACTATACTAGTTTTATACAATTAATTAATATTTCTATTTTTAATTTGATATTTGACTAACGATTCTTTTAGTGATTTCAACCTAATACTATCGTTGTTGCTTTCATGTCAATGCTTCAAATTTTATTTATAAGTGAATAATTTTAATTTCATCTATACATTTTCAAAAAAATCAAAATTTTCGCAAACAAAAATTTTGTTTTATAGATATAATGGTGTGTTGAGGTGATAGCAAGGACTATCACTAATGTAAGTACTTACTTTTCAACAATATTTTTTATGTTGAATTGCTAGAAATTCAAGGACAAATCTATTGTGGAACTGGATGTTTCCATCGAAGAAAAGCTACTATGGATTATCACCTAACAAAACCAAGTTTCAATTTGAAAATCATGTCTTCACCAGTGGTAAATGTTGATTGATTACTTAGATATATTTTTTCTTTATATACAAATGGTTGAATGAATGTCGTAACTTCTTTGTTGCAGCCACACAAAATCAGGAAGTAATAAAACTGATATTTAGGAATTCAAAGGAGTTTATGAGATCAGCAGAACAACTATTCTAAATGATAAATGAACCATTAGATTCACCAAGGAATCTTTCAAGCTCTTTGAAAGCGACCTTGAAATTTTTTGATTATAGCTATGAATCTAATAAATAATGAAGCACAAACGTCAGCCAGTTCACTTTTGCCCATAGTATAAATAGTCTTTCACAACCTCTACAAAGTTTTATCAGAATATTATTAATTGAATACTTTCAGTGCCACAGGTTGGTTGGGTCTACATGCAAATACGTTCTTATAGGATATAGAATTCATGCAAAGGGTTGGTTGACAAATTTTTGCACGCGAGACACATTTCGATTCTTAGGTTGTGCGATGTCTGCAAGGTTTATCATTAATATTCAAAGATCTCCTGGAAGAAAACAATCATCAGAAAACACAATTTTCGTCACCGTGTTTGGTGATCTATGGTTTAGGCAATGTTTGGTTACACTTAAATTTGTATGTTGGGTCTTGAATACATTCCTGAATTAATCTACTGCATCTTACCAGCCTATTTTATCCCCAACAATAACACATAATTCTTGCCCAAGGTTAATTATGCATGAGAACTTCTACTGAACTAATTTTAGGGCTAATATGTGCACATTTAATAAGCAAGAATTTCACCTGAACATTGTATCTGATTATGCCTCACTGGTTGTTCATCTTAACTGCACAATTATTAGTTTCAATTTTTTGAATTTATTATTTTGTAAGTGACATTAAATCTATCAGGTTACCATGTAGCTTTTATACTACTATCAAACATTAGAAACTTTCGAGTTCCAGTCTTTGACATGACCCTCCATCATTCAATTTCTCTCTTTCTATATATATATATATATTTCTAGAATTGCAATTTCTTGAATTTGGATGCACCAAAATTATTCTCTCACAGGAACCAGTAGTCAATTGCAAAAGTATTTATTTTATCCTTTGGGAATACGAGGATCAACCAAAGGAACTAGCTAACTGAGATTGATTTTGAATTTAGTGTCTACAAATTTTACTTTGTTGTTTATACAATTTAATCAAAGAACACCTCCATTTTACTATCCCTTTACTATAAGTCCCAGAATTACCGGCCATTTGGCTTGATTACTATCAATTTGTTCCTTAATCAAATATTATATTCCAGCGTATGTAGCAAGGGGTGGGTGGTATTAACGTACTGTCAAACAAATCCAAGGAATTGTGTGGCATTGTTCTGAAAGTTCATAGGCTCAGAAAATATACTGGTTTAAGGGATGCATACTAAATTATGACAGAATGATTGTATCTTTCAAGATGATTAGGTGGTAAAAGTATATTCTACAGATAGATCTGATATAGAAATAATACCGTAGAGCAAATTATGTTATAGGGAAAAACGAATAATAGGACGGGCAAAACGTAAACAGTTTACTAAAGTTGATTTACGGTTGTTATTTTCCTTTGTATTTTGCAATCATTGGGTCATACTTGATGGTGCGTCAGCTAGGCCTGTAAAATGGGCCGGGTCGGGCTAGCCCGGCCCTTGAACCCTCAAGCCCTCACACTTTAACGGTCGGGCCAACCCTACCCTAAAAGATGAGAGGGTCGGGTTAGGGCGGGTCAACATAAAAATTGTGAAAACCTCACCCGACCCTTAGCCCTTTATTTTAAAGGGTTGAGGGCTGGGCTAACGGGCCCGATTGATAGGGTCGATACATAGAATTATGTTTTACTTGAAAAAAAATATGTGATCATGTTTTTATTAATATCATTTTAATATTTTTGAAAATACGTATAATATGTTTCAATTCTTAAATGTACAAATATATTTTTTTCACCATAAAATTTGTTATAGTATATGATATTATTTTATCCAAGAGCATTACAATTAATAAATACAAAGAACTCGTAGTTAGATGTTATCTTATTACTAAACTTTCAAACTTTAGAAATTTAATCCTAAATTTATAAAATTCTAGCATAATAAGTATAAAATACACATTTAAAATAATAATCTAATTACCGTTTATTGCATGCTCAATAATGAAATAGATGGTTAATAAAAAAATAATTCTATTGAGAATCAATTTCTTTTAGTTATATAATAGTTTTTTAACAACTAGTTCGGGAAATATTCGATAAACATTTGATAAATATAATATAACTTAAACAAAAGTGATATCTATGTCTAATTGGAAAAATCTTTACGATTAAAACTCTAAAAAAAATGTTCAAATTTTGATATATAGAGAAATATATTAAAAATTATACATATATTTATGAGGGCCGTAAGAGGGCTTTGAGAGGGTTAATTAGGGTCGGGCTAAGGGTAGGGTCTAAGATTTTCAAAGCTAAACCCTAACCCGACCCTTAAAAGGAGAGGGTCGGGCCGACCCTACCCTAAAAATCATAAGGGTCAAGCTTTAAGGGCTTTTTTCATTGAATGGGCCGGGCGGGCCGGGCCGGGTTTAGGGTTAAAGGGCCATTTTTACAGGCCTAGCGTCAGCCATGCTGACCAAGAACTGCATCATGCTTTGATGAAATTAATGTTATACGTACCATTAATGTAAAGTTGAGACTGATGATAATTATATATAGGTGCTTCTGAGTTTGTAGATATATGATTATGCTCCTTAATATAAGTGACAGTAAACATCTTTAGCACAAAATTTATAAGAGTAAGTTAAATTCGTACTTCATGGGTTTATGCTACAATAGTATTATGATGATTCAGGGCAAGCCTAAAAGTAGACAAAGTAGCAGTCCAAGACTGTATGTATCGAATGCCTACATGTACAATAATAGATAAAGCAAGAGAATAACCTAACCGAGCAACCAAAACAAGTAGGTACTAAATATCTCGCATCTAATGGAAATTATGATGGAGATTTGGAATAACAGAAACATGGCATTAGAACCTTGAATTCAACTTCGTCAGAATGACGAATACCAATTTTCATTTTGTTGTGCAATGTGAAGATAGTTTATGGGAAACTCAATCATTTCAGTTAGGCTTCTAGCCATGGTTTAGGAAATTACAGAAGGTGGGACTAAGAAATATACAAAGAATCCAATAGGGTAGCTGACACCTTGCAAAGAATGATATCCACTATTCTTCTTATTCGAACTTTTAGATCATTAAACCACGATATGAGGACTATTCTATCGTACAATGTGATGAGGGTTGCAAGTTGATCAACCTTCATATATGGAATATGACATGAAGACTATTCTATCAAACAGTTGTACAAGCCATACTTGGAGGCATATTTTTCAGATTTTTCAAAGAAGATAACATCTACACATTCCTTCATTAATTATGACATAGAAAATTAACTTCAAAATGCATCCATGAAATGGAATGACTATGCAGACATCACAATAAGACGTTGCAAATGGTGTAAAGGTAGGTACATCATCAAAAGAAGGTGATCCACATATATCCTATGTTATGGTTTCTTAGGGATTTTCTTAGGGAATTTGTCTGGCAATTGTAGTCTGTAATTTTAGACAGAAGCCAGTTTTGTCTTATTGAAGACAATAAATAAATCCTTTTATTAGGATAAAATTTTGTATAGACTTCTCCTTTAATTAGGATGATTAGATCAGCACAATCCTTTAATTAGGATTAAATTAATTCTGTCTCATTGGAGACTATAATGGAAATAGGAATTTCTTGTCTTATTAGACTAATATCAATCCTTCAATTAGGATGAAGATAAATATTATATTGTCTTATTTGACATAGAGTAGTTTGTCTTCCTGTAAGCTACCTGTTGAGCTACCTGTTTTTAAGGAAAGAAACGTTAGATATAGATTCTTCAAATATCTTTGTCTTTCCTGATTGGTTGGTAGAGGATTTATCTGGTTTAATAATAAATTCAAAAATAACCTCTTTACCCATAAGGATAGTATGAATACCCTTATCATCAATTCTCTCAATTGGCCAGATAAGGCTAAAAAACGGTTTTCCTAAAATAACCATTTGAGATAAAGTATTGGATAAAATAAATTGAGTTGGAATTCTAATCATATTATGACATACCAAAACATTTGATAATTTATTATTAATTTCCATGGAAGAATTATTTGCCGTATTTAAGGCATAATAAACATTTTCAAAATACTTGGAAGGGACCAATTCTTGTCTAATGCAATTAAAATCAGACCCACTATCTATGAGGGCAATGGCCTCGAGAATAAAATCTTGGATAATGAGTTTAATATTAATATACCATTTTTGGTGGATATAATTATCCAATAGCATAAGTTTACCTTTTTCCTCCGGAATAATAAGAGGAGGAGGGAGATTAGTCTTATTTTCTAATTGGGAGATTCTCCATTTTAAATCTTTGATTTCGATTTTGAAATTATTTATTTCTTTCCATAATTCAGAAATAGGAGTTTCTTTAATTACAGGTTTTGATTCAATCCTGTCAAAAACCTTTTGCAAAGAATAAGGTTCCATAATACTGGAATTAAGTCTATTATTATAGGAATCCTTAATATATTTTTCAATAGCTTGACGTTTTTCTATAGGATTACTAATCTTATCAATCATATCTAGAATCAACGTCTGACTTTCAGAAAGCACATTCATGCTAAGACCATTCATATCAATAATCGCTTTATAATAGTCCTGGGAAGTCTTGCAGTGTGCAGAACAACCTTTTTTGGACTGAATACTAGAGTCAGAATTACTAGTAGTGATTTCCTCAATTTCCATAACCTGGTCGGAAGATTCATCAGAATAATAATTACTAGCAATATCATTATTATCCAAAATTTGGTTTATTTGTTGTTTAACAGTATCATCTATGCTTAGATCGTTAATTTGTTTACGAATATCGGTTTTAGAATAACACCGATTAGCATAATGACCCTTTTTACCACATTTATGGCAAGTGATATTCTTAGAATTTCCTTTATCTTTATTAGATTTATGAGTAGGTAAATTCTGGTCAGATTTTTTGAAAGATTTCTTACGAAAATATTTCTTAGAAAATTTCTTTTGAGAGGAATTAGTTTTATTATTATTGTGTTTGGGCATATCATAACCAAACTGTTCACAAAATTGTCCTAATTCTTTTCGGCCAGTCAAATTTTGTTTCTTAAGTTGATTTTTAAGACGAATATCATTACAAAGGGCTAACCCCTCAGAGGTACATTCACTAATTAGTTCACCATAGGTGTAAAAATCATATGGGATTTGAATACCATCATGTTTATTTTTTAGTCTAGTTTTGACTTTTTCAGCAAAAAGAGTTGGTAAACCAGAAATAAACTTTTCTTTCCAAAACGCGTTATTACCATCATTTCTATTAGTAATTTTGGTCATAAAGACATCTTTATACCAACGGAAATGGGTTAAAGTAGGACATTTTAAATTCATTAGCAGGTCTTTACCTCTTTCATTCGCTGTAATGGTATTACCAATAAAGTGTTTAATTATAGTTTGAATAAGTGTATAAACAGCATCTGGAACATGGGTTTGTTGGCCCGATGTATTAAGTTCAATTTTTACCGAATTAAGAATTTCATTTTTCTGATCAAGGGTAAGAATGTTATCCCACCATCCTTTTAATTGGCCAGTAAAACCAGCGACAATACAACCAGCAGTTTGTTGGTCAGTATTATTAGAATTTTTACAGACAGTTGCGAACATACAAATTCTATGTAAGGTGACATAGATCATATATTCAGATAAACTGTCAATATTCCATTCATAGACTGTCTTGGCACTATAGGACGTTTGAATAGAAATATAATCCTCTTCATTAAGAATGTCGGCCGGGGTAGGCCTAGGATAATATGTCCTAGTAGGAGGTATTTTAGCTTTATTAGTTTTGCTAAAATCAATTTCATTGACTTCATCTTCCATATCTTGTAGAATTTTTTGAAATTCTTCTATATTTTCTCCAGATGAATCACCATTTTGTGACAAAACTGTAATGTGATTATTACTTAATTTAATATTTTTTAATTTTTTAGTTAATTCTTCCATAAAATCTTCTTGACTTAATTTATTATTATTTCCCAAATTGAGTTTTATATTAGGAGGAGGTCTAATATTAACCGGACAAATTTCATTATTTATTTTGGGTTGATGAATAGCATCTTCAATACGGATTAATTGTTTCCCAATAGTTTGAAGATATAAATTCGTATAGTTAGATTGTTTAAATATTTTATCGAATTCCGTTTTATTATCAGAAGGTTGAACATAGGCATTGGTTTCAAGAACAGAAGACTCATTAACCAATTTTAAAGGTTGAGTAGGAGGGTATATAGCCTTAATACTTTCTCCTTTATTAGTGGTCCAATTATTATAGAATTCCTGAATGACACAAGTTTCAAGGGTCCTATCCCATCTCAGTACATAATGTGCGAAGGGGATAATACTCTTGGTTCTATCCAAGTATCTATAATAATTATCTTTTATAATTTCATGTCTTCCATTACTATAATAATTATAATACCATTTCCGAAAAGTGTCATATTGAGGGCTTTCCCATTCAGCATTAATAGCTATACGGTCAACTTTAAAATCATCAATAATTTCTATTGTATTAATAGAGAAATTCATTTCAGAAGGAGTAGGATTAAATCCAGAAGTTTTATTGTAAAATCCATGAGGAATAGCATTATTAGATTCCTTTATTCCTTTGATGTCAAATTCATCATCTATTTTTTCAGGAATACTAGAAGTGGAAGCTCTAGATGGTTCCTGATAGTAAAAATTCTTTACCGATTTAAGACGGGATATCCTATTAGAGGAAAATCTTATTTCAATATCACCCTCGGGGTTCTGGGTGATTTGATCTAGATTTCTAGTAATAGGTTGGGTAGGGACAATACCCTGATGATCCCAATTGTCAGGATAAGTAATTTGATCCCAAGGAATAATTTTATTACAAGCCATATTAGACTTTCCTAAATTAGTTTCAATAATGGTTGTATTACCTTTGTTACTAATTAACTTAGCATTAGGGCTTAAGGTATTCATTACTTTAAATTGGATCCTATAAGCAATATTCAGAATTTCAGATCCAGTAATGAATTCATAACCTTTAGTGTCTAGGTCCATAATAACACTTTGCATAATATTATCATCGGATAAAGATAGTTCCAGATTAGGATAAATATTACAGTAAACAGGTCCATTACTAGTAGTGGACTCCATAATACCCATTAAGGATTTTTGATAGTTAGTACATCTAGCATCCCGAAGGGCTAGAAGGAAACAACAATCAATTCCCTTTAGGTGTAATGGTTTTACTGCAATTTGGATTAATCCTATATGGATATAATGATAATTTTGTCGATATCGGTTAATATCTTGCTCAGTTATTAGGGAAATAGATTTTTTATCTCCATTAATAGGCATAGTATGTTCCACAGTTTTAATGGACATAGCGACTTTATAATCGAAAGAACCTATATTATAAATTCTTTTAGGTTCGATTTTGGGCATATCCCAATTTAAAAGTTCATTTTCCATTTTTTCTATATTAGAAATTTCAATACATTCTTCATTTTTTAAGAATTTCCTTTTGGTTTTAAACATATTAAACATAATTGGTCACAAAGGTATTAATATTAAAGAGATTTTAAATTCTTAATAAAACAGAGAAAAGATGTCAATAAGGAGTTAGGGATCATGCGGATCTTTACTCAAAAGTAATTATTCCGGTATAAGAACATAGTAAAATACAGTTTTGATTCATTTTCCATGATTAATCTCAACAGTCAACGATTTAAGTCTCAACTAATAATTATTTCATATCTTAATCCATAATTAATCTCAACAGTCAACGATTTAAGTCTCAGTTAATAATAATCTCATATCCTGGATGATGATGAATTCTAACAGCCAATGTATAAAACCCTAAACGCCTAGCGGCCACCTGCCTACGGCTAAACGGGCGAAGACCACGGCTAAGTCGAACACCATCATCACCTAGAACACTTAATCATTACAACTGGTGACTACAAGTAGTCCTACGCGACAGAGTTGGAATTAACCATAAATAAAATATAAATTAACTATTAGTCGGAGATTACAGAGTAATCCAACGCGACTATGTCAAATGACTAATCATAAAATTCAGAATAGATAATATTCTAACAAGGTGTTAAGCAATAGAGGTCTAGGAACACGTGAGTGCTCTGCACCTTCATCACTGCTGCTGTCAGAGGCCACCAATAGTAGCTTAACAATCGATTCCCCATCTTACAGGGTTGCAGTGCTCGTAACTGAGTTGCTCTCTTTCCCCCTTAGAACTATTTTCTATATCTTAATGAAGAACTGAAACAATAACATTGTTCTTACATTAAATAATTACTGTTATTCAAGAACTACATGTTCCCCAACAGTAATTTACGCTGACATGGCGCTGATACCAAAAATAAAGCACACCAAAATGAAAGTAAAGCTAAAAGATTACAAAAGTAAAGCTAGAAGATTACAAGGTTGGAGAAGGGGAAGAAGAAAAGAAAAGAAGAGAGGGGAAGCTTCAGAGCATTGCTCGAGGTTGAAGACTTTAATGAAAGCCTTACACAACGTTCAAGCCTTCCATTAAAGTCTTCAACCTCGAGCAATGCTCTGAAGCTTCCCCTCTCTTCTTTTCTTTTCTTCTTCCCCTTCTCCAACCTTGTAATCTTCTAGCTTTACTTTTGTAATCTTTTAGCTTTACTTTCAGTTTGGTGTGCTCGTTTTCTTCCTGAAACTTTATTCAGGGGGAATTATTATGTAAATTATCTCAAGAACTTGTAAGTTTTCCTTTTCTTCTTTTA
The DNA here is from genome assembly GCA_023053565.1 of Aquilegia eximia. NCBI lineage: Eukaryota > Viridiplantae > Streptophyta > Magnoliopsida > Ranunculales > Ranunculaceae > Aquilegia > Aquilegia eximia. The sequence goes on from JALIGU010000040.1 coordinate 448,481, forward strand.
TTTTGTAAATTTTTAGTTTTTAATTTCATGTGAATAAAGTTTCAGATTTTCTTCTCTTTTTCTTTTCTTTTACTTTTTGTTCTTTAATTTCTGTCTTTTAATTTTATGTTTTAAATTTCTGTAATTTTCGCTGTTTTGGTAGTATAATTTTACTATTTAAATTCCTGCTTTATTTTTGGTATCAGAGCCATGTCAGCGTAAATTACTGTTGGGGAACATGTAGTTCTTGAATAACAGTAATTATTTAATGTAAGAACAATGTTATTGTTTCAGTTCTTCATTAAGATATAGACTGGTTGTATTAGACGTAAAGAATTTGTCTGGCAATTGTAGTCTGTAATTTTAGACAGAAGCCAGTTTCGTCTTATTGAAGACCATAAATAGATCCTTTTATTAGGATAATTAGATCAGCACAATCCTTTAATTAGGATGATTAGATCAGCACAATCCTTTAATTAGGATTAAATTAATTCTGTCTCATTGGAGACTATAATGGAAATAGGAATTTCTTGTCTTATTAGACTAATATCAATCCTTCAATTAGGATGAAGATAAATATTATATTGTCTTATTTGACATAGAGTAGTTTGTCTCCCTGTGAGCTACCTGTTTATAAGGAAAGAAACGTTAGATATAGATTCTTCAAATATCTTTGTCTTTCCTGATTGGTTGGTAGAGGATTTATCTGGTTTGATAATAAATTCAAAAATAACCTCTTTACCCATAAGGATAGTATGAATTCCCTTATCATCAATTCTCTCAATTGGCCAGATAAGGCTAAAAAACGGTTTTCCTAAAATAACCATTTGAGATAAAGTATTGGATAAAATAAATTGAGTTGGAATTCTAATCACACCAAAACATTTGATAATTTATTATTAATTTCCATGGAAGAATTATTTGCCGTATTTAAGGCATAATAAACATTTTCAAAATACTTTGAAGGGACTAATTCTTGTCTAATGCAATTAAAATCAGACCCACTATCTATGAGGGCAATGGCCTCGAGAATAAAATCTTGGATAATGAGTTTAATATTAATATACCATTTTTGGTGGATATCATTATCCAACTTCAATTACAAGGTTACAGCAGGTATTAATACATACAAATAATTATTTGATGTAAACCAGATAAATCGTTGACTGTTGAGGAACAATTAATAAACTGAATATAACTAAAAATTCTCATATTATAGTTGATTTACATTCTAATAATTGACGTATAGATAATAATCAGTTAAATTAACTATTTAAATAATCAGTTAAATTAACTATTTAAATAGTTATATTTACCTATATAATTTTTTTAGCAATTTAAATTATATAATTGACGTTTTTTGAGAAACTACAAATAGTGCTAGTATAACAAATGTGAATTCAAACAAACAAACAAACAATACGCAGAAAGTAAATAACACACAGAAATTTTTAACGTGGTAAAACCCAAACTGGGAAACGTCCACGGTTGTCCTCGCGACAACAAAATAATCCACTAGATGAAAAGAGATGTACAAACCTATCAACTACCTGCACTCACTGCGAGTTGATACTCCTGGTTATCTCTAACACCTTGACTTCACCAGAGCACCTTGATGTACGCACAAGACACTCGACTTCTTGATGAACACACAAGAAGACTCGAAGCCGAATTCACAATAACTCTTGAAGATCACAAAGATATGAATTGGGAAAAGGGGGAAGAAAGGGAATTGAGTTCAATAGCCACAAACAATTTTACTATCACCAACCTAACCAAAACACATGAACAAGAAGAAGGATGGACGGCCAAAGAACTATCTTGTTCTGTAGAAGAGAAACCTTATTTATACTTAGGGTTGAAAACCTAGAAAAATGGGCCGAAACTGTGCAAACCGACTTTGGACGTTCGTACGTCGATATGACGTTCGAACGTCGCTACACAAAAATTAGCCTGCTGCCTAACATGACGTACGAACGCTCTAAACAGGTACGTACGTCTCCATACGAAAACATGTCTGCTGACTACCTGGACGTACGAACGTCCTAACAGAGTACGTACGTCCTGACCAAAATAAGTTCGCTGCTATAGTGAACGTACGTACGTCCTAACTCGGTACGTACGTCCAGAACCCAATAACTTTCCCTAGACAGACCTAAGAGACACAAGGACACGAGACGACCATGCGTACATCTTGGTTTTCCTAACAATGGATTCAAGGCGAGATAACCAAAGATACTTTGTCACAAAATTGATGTCAAACCACTTCGTGCCGGTTTCAATCTCCCCCTTTGACATTGATTTTGTGACAAAAACCTATGACTCTAATAGCACTTATAAAACGTGCTTACAATCCCAAACCATGGCATTTATAAAACATGCCTACAAAAACTCTCAAAATAGAAACACCTAACAAATCACCAATTCTTGTTATCCAGCTTTAGGAAGATGCTTTAACCATCAGAGATCGAACGGAAGCAATCAAAGATTCAACAAAAGTTCCTTCGAGCAACTCCCCCATACTTTATGAGCTCCAAACTTCATGAGCAACTCCCCCATACGTGTAGCATACCTGAAACATGACCCAAAAATAACCTAACAAGAAGAAGACGATTGTTAGTAATTAGAGTCATAAATCTCCCCCTTTTTGTCACAATAAGTGAACAACGACAAACAATTAACCAAGCAAAAGAAATCAAAACCAAACAAAGAATAGAAAACATATAAAATATAAAACGAATCCAACTTGTTAAAAGTTCAGAAAGTCAATTAATAACCAAACAGAGAAATCCATAACCAGAGAAACCAAAAACGACAAGAGTAGAAAGCTCGAATTAACGAATTCGAAAAACCCTTTCATAATGACCTAGAGGAAGCTTAGAGAAGTAAGCCTCCGCACGAGCCGAAGGTCGATTCCACCGAGCAATCACATGATCATCATAATCCTCCAACCATTCACTCGTACAAAACAACTCCTCAATTCTGCTGTCCAAGCCACAGTCGGTAAGTGGAGCAGCAAGACCTGGAACCTTCGGATAACCAACTAACTCCAAGATGTGATTTTGAAGATGTCCCGGTAATCTCTCCCAATGATTGACACGAACCAAACAAGGATTAAGGAAAGGACGATGAATATAGTCATATCCATGGGGAACGCGACACAAACGACAAACCTTAGCATTGTTCTTGTACTCCATTACCATGAACGACACATAACCGACATTCGGAACAAAAATTCCATGAAGTTCATATTCTGCCATAGAGAATTCTGAAGAACAAAGAGAGAATTAGCAAGAGAGAAGAAGACACAATAAGAGTGAAAGAGAAGAAGACTCCCTATTTATAAGAAGAATAGGAGTAAACATATCATGGACCCAAAAAGAAAAGTCCATTACCTCAGAAAAATTTACTGCAAAACAAGGGAACCAACTTGAACTAATATGAAAATAGCAATATCCAAGAACATGTACAATACTAAAAAAAATAGAAACAAACCGATATAGCAAAAAAAAATATTTAAGTACAAAAATGTGGAGAGTAAACCAGAAAAACCACTACTCGGAGTCCGAGTCACCATCACTCGGTTCACCATCACCCTCGTCCTCACTCTCGGAGTCATCACCATCACTCGCACCTTGAACTGGAGGCACCTTGAACTGGAGGCACCTCTTCCGGAAACGGAGGCAAGTCTGTGGGAGTGAAGTCCAGCTGCAGATGCCGCATCTGAGCAACGTTCATCGCATGAATATCACTGATCATGACATCATGACGAGAGAGAATGGCCCCGAAACGATCCAACCGAGCATCCATATGGTCCTGATGACGGCGGTGAGAGGAAACCCGAGCATCAATGGCTGCAACAGCCCGATTTCCCCTAGCAGAAGCAGGGATGGGGCGTCCAGTGGTCAAAGCCCGATCGAAATCATCATGACGCACAAGTGCCCTACCACCCCAAATGAGGTGGTGCGTCAGACGCGCACCCACGGACTCGAAAGCCAACTTTCGAGACTGACAGCCCTTTTTAATAGCATTGACCCAGTCGTGGCCAACAAACTTTGGAGGGCTCACCCCCAAATACTGTCCCTGAAAACCCAAGTGCCTGAGAATTGTCATAATAAAACTAGGGAAAGGAAGAGTACCCCTAGCTGCATCAATTTGAAGCATCCGATTGTAGATGACCTCAGAGATATGAATATGGTGCACCGACATACAAACCACCAATTTGACCATGTCGTCGGTCATAATAATCTTGTTGCCCTTGGTGGGGTAGATGTTGGAGTGAGCAACCATGTGCAGGAGGATGGCGCTGTAGTGCTTGGCATGATACCTTTCTGTGACACCATCAATAAACATCTGCTGAACTTGATTGACAAAGTCAATTTGAATTGACTCCGGAACAGGCCATCTAACAGAGACAGCATCCTCAGGAACAAAGTCACCATCAATACCCAACGCCTCGCGTATCACCTTAGGAGAAATGGTGTATCGCCGACCTTCAATCAAAACCGAAAAACTCGATCGATTTTGCGAGGGTGTCTTTGTCTCATAGAAAGCTATCGTATGCTCAACCGAGTACTTGGTGATTGGTTGAGCCACCCTTAGCCAATTCCGAGTCTCAAAGAACAATGCGATATTGCCAAGTTGAGATGCCCCTAGAGGGGTGGCAGCAATGTCTCCCAAGTCGAAGAACCGCTCGGGAACAATGGCCTTGGCTCGAGGATGAGCGCCAAGGGATGATGGATGAGATAAACCCGGAGTGGAACCACGACCCCTCGGAGCGCGAGAAGAGGATGCCGCGTTGGAGGAAGTGGTGCGTGCGCGCTTGGAAGCCATTGCCTACACAATCACAACATCAAACAAACCAAAAAAAATAAGAAACAATGACAAATAAAAACAGCAAAGTCATTGTGACATTTAATCAAACACTTGATGTGCAGAAACAATACACATGTTATCGACAACAAGATAGCAATGGTGAGCACCCAACCATATCACAAATCAATCCCAACAGTAAAGAGGCCATAACAAGAGATAGAGATAGCCAATTCGTCCAACAATTTCAAGAAATTGAATGAAAATACTAACCAATAAAACAAACCCATATTTCAAAGAAAAAAAGACAAAAACTAAGCATGCAATCCAATCAATACCAAGAGGGGATGGAGAAGAGAAGAAGAAGAAGAAGAATAAAGGAAGAAGAATATGGAAAAAGTAGAGTTTACTTACTTGAGTGAAAAACAGAGTATGCACTAGACAGAGAAACTTCTAGAAGTTAAGCAACAAACAACCTCCAAGAAAGAGGAGGAAAAAGACAATGCTAGAAGGAGAAGAGAGACCAAAACGGTTGAATGGGAGTGGAGATTACCAAGTGTACGTGCAAGAGAAGAAGAAGCACGATCGATATAACAATAGGCCATTTGTTTAAACAAAATTTGAATTTAAACAGCAAATGGGCCGGACTGTAACAGGGACGTTCGTACGTCCTAAGTACGTTCGAACGTCGGGACCAAAAAAACATCTGACACACAACACGTTCGTACGTCCTATGAACGTTCGTACGTTGCAAAAAGATCTGTCCCCCTCCACGTACGAACGTCTTGAAAGCGTACGTACGAACCCCTTTTTTTTTTTTTTTTTTTTTTTTTTTTTATTTATTTATGAAAATAAACCACATAACTAGAAAAACAGATATTGAGAGACATCACAAGAGTGATCTTCTACGTATCATACGAATTCCAAATACAACCGAATATAGTTTAAACAATCCTCAACCACAAGAGAATGCAAAATCGAAGAACGACATCATACACCATGACAAGGTAGTTACTAGAATGATGCAAGTATGTAGAAGAACCTGATAGACCAATACCAACCTCCGAAAAACAAGCTAACGACATGGTCATAGAGAATATTGAAGGTCACTTGCAACTAACCAAAAACACACACTATTGTTTTTCTTTTTGCTCGTCAACTAGACAAATGCGAAAGCCACTAGTCATTCATTTTTTTTTTTTTTTTTTTTTTTTGTAAACCATTAAAATAGATGCCATTCCCGTGTGGGAGTATGAAATATCTCCATCTTTTACCAGAACACGAGGGTAGGGTGTAGCCTACATCTTTTCGGCAAAAACACACTCAAGAAGTGCAATACCATGATAACGTGCAACACAAGAACTAACATCTCTTGAGTGCAACCGTCAGAGCATGACCCTCACAGCCCCAACGGGTTCTTAGCCAAATGAGTATGCTCTCAAGACATTCAAATGGCTGGGGATTTTGTGAGTCATTGACCACTTACAAGAGGTGAGAAAATAACGAAAAGAACAAACAACGATCATGAAAAATCAACCATGGAAGACTGGAGTTAAACATGTATTGAAAATGTCAAGCCAACCACATTGAAATGCATCATGCAAGAAACTACCAAGACGAAGAGAGTATGATGTAACCCTACAACTATGCATGACACAAAAACAGTTGAGGACGCCAAACTAGAAACATCTGTAAAATGAAATCCATACAATAGAGAGTGTAGTATGTCCTCAAAACCAACAATAACAATAAATGACCAAACCTAAACATCCTAAACACAGACTGTTCCAAAGAACACATTAGACATATGAATGCAGAAGAGGTGTAGTGACAATGAAACAGTTATCAGAGGAGCGACTACCAGATAACACCAAGATATTATTGGAATCAAAAACATCACACCTATTATCCTCAAACACAACCTTAAATTTAGCATCACACAACTGACTAATACTCAATAAATTTGACCGAAGTCCCTTAACAAAAAGAAGCTCATGACTATTGAGCGATTCAACCTCAGAAAAGTGACCTTTACCTTCAACTGGAAGCAGTTTACCATTACCAAACCTAACCTTACCTCCATAACCAAGAGTCAGGTTATCAATGAGATCCTTATCACCTGTCATATGACGCGAACAACCGCTGTCAAGATACCATGATGAAGGCAATGGTTCAACCAAACGAGCCGTGTGAGACACCATTTTCCTGGATGCATCCATACTCCTATCCCAGAAATGTGGTGGTGGAGTAGGCATCGGTGTAGCTTGAGGACGGTTTCCATAAGGAGAAGTTCTGGGTAAACCCCACGGAGCATAGCCATTCCACATGTATGGAGCCTGCATGGAGAAGGTGGAAGACTTGTTCCAATATGAGTTACCTGCAAAAGAAGGATGATGAGCAGGATACAAATTATTCCAACAAAAGGCAGAAGTGTGACCCATGCGACCACATGTTAGACATTTAAAGCCTTTGTGTCTAGAGTTCTTTTTCCGAACTTGCTTCACATGAGTAACCTTGGGTGGTGATACCACACTAGGCACCTGCACAGGAGCAGGAGTAGCGACACTAGTTGGTCGCACAAAGGTAGTGCGGGAAGTACTAGCAGTAGCAAGGGGAACAGAAGTGTCATAACCTAACCCAGATTTATCTGAATGGGATTTACCGATTCCCAACAGAGAGTTTAAATTAGCACTTGCTTTACCAAACCCAACCAATTGTTTGTTAGCAGCAAACAATTCAGCCTTTACTCTCTCATGCTCCAGTACAAGAGATCGATACCGTGTTTCCAGTTCATTATTCAGTTTTTCCAGAGTGACAATACGCACTTGGAAATCCTCCTTTTCCTTCACAAATTCTTCCTTCAACATGTTGGAAGCACCTGTAAGAGTGCATATATCCTGTCCAAGACTCTCTACCTGATCCTGCAAGACGGTGTTAGTTTTTTCAAGCAACTTTACTTGTTGCATAGAAAACTTATACATGTCACATAATTCACTAGTAGTAGCATGAACACCAGAATCAGAAACATTAATATCAGTAGAAGAGGATACAATACCTCCTGGATGTTCATCCAGTGATGCACTGAAGACCACATAATTAGAGACAACATTTGAGAGATTCCCATCATCATCTTCATCTGAATCATCCCATGTGACTGTGAGATTCGCTTTGGAATTATCACCAGGTTTGCGATCGACCTTCTTATCACATTCATTTGCAAAGTGTCCATAATCACGACACTTGTAACATTGGACATCTTTACGGTCAACCCGAGCTCTCCTCCCATCCACAGAGAACCGCTCAAAACCACGACTTCTAGGAGCATTTGAGGAATCAGGAAATCGCTTTCGAGGATCTCGATTCTGTTGATATTTCAGAATCTTCTGAAAGCTACGTGACAGAAACGCATAGTTATCATCCACATCCTGTTCTTCATCATCAGAAGGTCCTGTGGAAGGTTCTTTAGACGATGTAGCTTTGAATGCAACAGATTTGTTCTTCAAAGGTTCTTCCAAAGCCTGTTCCATCTCACATGTCCTTAGTTTGCCAGCAAGTGTCTCGATGGACATGTTCTTAATCACATTACTTTCAGTGATGGCATCCTTTCGTGAACGAAACCGAGGAGGCAAAGCACGCAATATTTTACGGACCACCTGTGTGTCAGTATATGCATGACCAATAGCCGCACTGCAGTTGATGATGTCTTGGAGACGAATAAAGAAATCATCAAAGGTCTCAGAATTATCCATCCGTAGATTCTCAAACTGAGACGTTAACAGTTCCAGCTTACTTTCTTTGACTGTTTCGTCACCTTCATGTGTACAGATAAGCCTGTTCCATGCATCTTTAGCCTCTTCACAGCCCTGCACCCTACGAAACTCACTAGCATTTAATGCCATGAAAATAGCATTGAGTGCCTTGTTGTTATAATTTGCCAACAACTTCTGTTCAGGCGTCCACTTTTCACGTGGCGTCAGTGATGTAACAGCAGTATCATCAGTACCTGTAGTAGTCAGAGGTTCTTTCCACCCTGTGACAACAGAAAGCCAGACTTCTTCTCCTAAAGCTTGGAGATAAGCTCGCATACGTACTTTCCAATGACCAAAGTCCTTTCCACTGAATTGTGGAGGAAGACTTGAAGTAGCAGACTTGTGGGATTCCATAAAGCACTATTGATCGTTAGCGTGAGCCTTTACGCTCCTTAACCAGCCCCCAGCGACTGATACCAATTGAGAAACTACAAATAGTGCTAGTATAACAAATGTGAATTCAAACAAACAAACAAACAATACGCAGAAAGTAAATAACACACAGAAATTTTTAACGTGGTAAAACCCAAACTGGGAAACGTCCACGGTTGTCCTCGCGACAACAAAATAATCCACTAGATGAAAAGAGATGTACAAACCTATCAACTACCTGCACTCACTGCGAGTTGATACTCCTGGTTATCTCTAACACCTTGACTTCACCAGAGCACCTTGATGTACGCACAAGACACTCGACTTCTTGATGAACACACAAGAAGACTCGAAGCCGAATTCACAATAACTCTTGAAGATCACAAAGATATGAATTGGGAAAAGGGGGAAGAAAGGGAATTGAGTTCAATAGCCACAAACAATTTTACTATCACCAACCTAACCAAAACACATGAACAAGAAGAAGGATGGACGGCCAAAGAACTATCTTGTTCTGTAGAAGAGAAACCTTATTTATACTTAGGGTTGAAAACCTAGAAAAATGGGCCGAAACTGTGCAAACCGACTTTGGACGTTCGTACGTCGATATGACGTTCGAACGTCGCTACACAAAAATTAGCCTGCTGCCTAACATGACGTACGAACGCTCTAAACAGGTACGTACGTCTCCATACGAAAACATGTCTGCTGACTACCTGGACGTACGAACGTCCTAACAGAGTACGTACGTCCTGACCAAAATAAGTTCGCTGCTATAGTGAACGTACGTACGTCCTAACTCGGTACGTACGTCCAGAACCCAATAACTTTCCCTAGACAGACCTAAGAGACACAAGGACACGAGACGACCATGCGTACATCTTGGTTTTCCTAACAATGGATTCAAGGCGAGATAACCAAAGATACTTTGTCACAAAATTGATGTCAAACCACTTCGTGCCGGTTTCATTTTTAATCTGGATTGTAAATTATATCTTCAAGCTCACAATCCAAATTCTTGACATTAACTTGCTTATGTTACTATATTTTTGTTTTTTTTAACAAAAGATTTAATTTTAACTTTTGACAAAAATACCAATATTTTGGATAAGATGTTCAATTGATTTGGTTTGTAAAAATATTGATTTAACCAAGTTATAGTGTTTACTTTTTTTGATTTTTGAACATATTTTGGATAAATTTTAGTTATGTGATTTTAATAAATAATATTTTAATTTTGGTTTAACAAAATTCTCTTCAATTAAAGCATCAATTTTTTCATATGGATCAACTTTTGATGTTTACAAATTAGTGTATATCTTATATTGGTTAACGTTAAATATTTAATTTGGTGTGAAATTACATAAATATACTTACTAATTAACTATTGCTTGCTTAAGGGCATGCCTAACTTTAATAGAGAGTATAGATTCTATCATACAACTCTATCTGTTTCATATTTCTCTCTCTGTTATCAATCAGTTCTAGGTTATCATCAAACCTCTATCACCTCTCTACTCTCATATTTTCATCAATGAACACTTTATTTTTTTCTCTCCTTTTCAACAAAGATAAATTTGAAATTCAAGTTTTTTTGTGTTTAATTTTATTTTAATTTTCAGTATCTATAGCCAAAGTCAATTATACAAATAATACATACAACTCATCCTTAAACCTGGACTATACGAGTTTTATACAATTAATTAATATTTCTATTTTTAATTTGATATTTGACTAACGATTCTTTTAGTGATTTCAACCTAATAATATCGTTGTTGCTTTCATGTCAATGCTTCAAATTTTATTTATAAGTGAATAATTTTAATTTCATCTATACATTTTCAAAAAAATCAAAATTTTCGCAAACAAAAATTTTGTTTTATAGATATAATGGTGTGTTGAGGTGATAGCAAGGACTATCACTAATGTAAGTACTTACTTTTCAACAATATTTTTTATGTTGAATTGCTAGAAATTCAAGGACAAATCTATTGTGGAACTGGATGTTTCCATCGAAGAAAAGCTACTATGGATTATCACCTAACAAAACCAAGTTTCAATTTGAAAATCATGTCTTCACCAGTGGTAAATGTTGATTGATTACTTAGATATATTTTTTCTTTATATACAAATGGTTGAATGAATGTCGTAACTTCTTTGTTGCAGCCACACAAAATCAGGAAGTAATAAAACTGATATTTAGGAATTCAAAGGAGTTTATGAGATCAGCAGAACAACTATTCTAAATGATAAATGAACCATTAGATTCACCAAGGAATCTTTCAAGCTCTTTGAAAGCGACCTTGAAATTTTTTGATTATAGCTATGAATCTAATAAATAATGAAGCACAAACGTCAGCCAGTTCACTTTTGCCCATAGTATAAATAGTCTTTCACAACCTCTACAAAGTTTTATCAGAATATTATTAATTGAATACTTTCAGTGCCACAGGTTGGTTGGGTCTACATGCAAATACGTTCTTATAGGATATAGAATTCATGCAAAGGGTTGGTTGACAAATTTTTGCACGCGAGACACATTTCGATTCTTAGGTTGTGCGATGTCTGCAAGGTTTATCATTAATATTCAAAGATCTCCTGGAAGAAAACAATCATCAGAAAACACAATTTTCGTCACCGTGTTTGGTGATCTATGGTTTAGGCAATGTTTGGTTACACTTAAATTTGTATGTTGGGTCTTGAATACATTCCTGAATTAATCTACTGCATCTTACCAGCCTATTTTATCCCCAACAATAACACATAATTCTTGCCCAAGGTTAATTATGCATGATAACTTCTACTGAACTAATTTTAGGGCTAATATGTGCACATTTAATAAGCAAGAATTTCACCTGAACATTGTATCTGATTATTCCTCACTGGTTGTTCATCTTAACTGCACAATTATTAGTTTCAATTTTTTGAATTTATTATTTTGTAAGTGACATTAAATCTATCAGGTTACCATGTAGCTTTTATACTACTATCAAACATTAGAAACTTTCGAGTTCCAGTCTTTGACATGACCCTCCATCATTCAATTTCTCTCTTTCTATATATATATATATATATATATTTCTAGAATTGCAATTTCTTGAATTTGGATGCACCAAAATTATTCTCTCACAGGAACCAGTAGTCAATTGCAAAAGTATTTATTTTATCCTTTGGGAATACGAGGATCAACCAAAGGAACTAGCTAACTGAGATTGATTTTGAATTTAGTGTCTACAAATTTTACTTTGTTGTTTATACAATTTAATCAAAGAACACCTCCATTTTACTATCCCTTTACTATAAGTCCCAGAATTACCGGCCATTTGGCTTGATTACTATCAATTTGTTCCTTAATCAAATATTATATTCCAGCGTATGTAGCAAGGGGTGGGTGGTATTAACGTACTGTCAAACAAATCCAAGGAATTGTGTGGCATTGTTCTGAAAGTTCATAGGCTCAGAAAATATACTGGTTTAAGGGATGCATACTAAATTATGACAGAATGATTGTATCTTTCAAGATGATTAGGTGGTAAAAGTATATTCTACAGATAGATCTGATATAGAAATAATACCGTAGAGCAAATTATGTTATAGGGAAAAACGAATAATAGGACGGGCAAAACGTAAACAGTTTACTAAAGTTGATTTACGGTTGTTATTTTCCTTTGTATTTTGCAATCATTGGGTCATACTTGATGGTGCGTCAGCTAGGCCTGTAAAATGGGCCGGGTCGGGCTAGCCCGGCCCTTGAACCCTCGAGCCCTCACACTTTAACGGTCGGGCCAACCCTACCCTAAAAGATGAGAGGGTCGGGTTAGGGCGGGTCAACATAAAAATTGTGAAAACCTCACCCGACCCTTAGCCCTTTATTTTAAAGGGTTGAGGGCTGGGCTAACGGGCCCGATTGATAGGGTCGATACATAGAATTATGTTTTACTTGAAAAAAAATATGTGATCATGTTTTTATTAATATCATTTTAATATTTTTGAAAATACGTATAATATGTTTCAATTCTTAAATGTACAAATATATTTTTTTCACCATAAAATTTGTTATAGTATATGATATTATTTTATCCAAGAGCATTACAATTAATAAATACAAAGAACTCGTAGTTAGATGTTATCTTATTACTAAACTTTCAAACTTTAGAAATTTAATCCTAAATTTATAAAATTCTAGCATAATAAGTATAAAATACACATTTAAAATAATAATCTAATTACCGTTTATTGCATGCTCAATAATGAAATAGATGGTTAATAAAAAAATAATTCTATTGAGAATCAATTTCTTTTAGTTATATAATAGTTTTTTAACAACTAGTTCGGGAAATATTCGATAAACATTTGATAAATATAATATAACTTAAACAAAAGTGATATCTATGTCTAATTGGAAAAATCTTTACGATTAAAACTCTAAAAAAAATGTTCAAATTTTGATATATAGAGAAATATATTAAAAATTATACATATATTTATGAGGGCCGTAAGAGGGCTTTGAGAGGGTTAATTAGGGTCGGGCTAAGGGTAGGGTCTAAGATTTTCAAAGCTAAACCCTAACCCGACCCTTAAAAGGAGAGGGTCGGGCCGACCCTACCCTAAAAATCATAAGGGTCAAGCTTTAAGGGCTTTTTTCATTGAATGGGCCGGGCGGGCCGGGCCGGGTTTAGGGTTAAAGGGCCATTTTTACAGGCCTAGCGTCAGCCATGCTGACCAAGAACTGCATCATGCTTTGATGAAATTAATGTTATACGTACCATTAATGTAAAGTTGAGACTGATGATAATTATATATAGGTGCTTCTGAGTTTGTAGATATATGATTATGCTCCTTAATATAAGTGACAGTAAACATCTTTAGCACAAAATTTATAAGAGTAAGTTAAATTCGTACTTCATGGGTTTATGCTACAATAGTATTATGATGATTCAGGGCAAGCCTAAAAGTAGACAAAGTAGCAGTCCAAGACTGTATGTATCGAATGCCTACATGTACAATAATAGATAAAGCAAGAGAATAACCTAACCGAGCAACCAAAACAAGTAGGTACTAAATATCTCGCATCTAATGGAAATTATGATGGAGATTTGGAATAACAGAAACATGGCATTAGAACCTTGAATTCAACTTCGTCAGAATGACGAATACCAATTTTCATTTTGTTGTGCAATGTGAAGATAGTTTATGGGAAACTCAATCATTTCAGTTAGGCTTCTAGCCATGGTTTAGGAAATTACAGAAGGTGGGACTAAGAAATATACAAAGAATCCAATAGGGTAGCTGACACCTTGCAAAGAATGATATCCACTATTCTTCTTATTCGAACTTTTAGATCATTAAACCACGATATGAGGACTATTCTATCGTACAATGTGATGAGGGTTGCAAGTTGATCAACCTTCATATATGGAATATGACATGAAGACTATTCTATCAAACAGTTGTACAAGCCATACTTGGAGGCATATTTTTCAGATTTTTCAAAGAAGATAACATCTACACATTCCTTCATTAATTATGACATAGAAAATTAACTTCAAAATGCATCCATGAAATGGAATGACTATGCAGACATCACAATAAGACGTTGCAAATGGTGTAAAGGTAGGTACATCATCAAAAGAAGGTGATCCACATATATCCTATGTTATGGTTTCTTAGGGATTTTCTTGACAAAAAATGAAGTCCAAAAATGGTCTAACAACTATTTTCGAGAAAGAATGGAATATGTGAAACTAATAGAAAAGATTCGTGCAACTACAACTAAAAATATCAATTCAGAAGACAGAAGTCGTGAAAATGAAGCTATGGAAATTTAATATACTCTTTATTTTATCTCTGTTAAATTTATTTCTGTATACAACAAATAATAGTATACGATTTATTTTTTAGTAATAAAAATGTTTAATTATCTCTATGATTTACATATAAAGGACTTCACAAATTATATTAGAGCAATCATAATTTTTTGACGTTTATTATCATTGAGTTACTCAATACAAGTATAAAATAAATTCAAATTAACTATTTTAATCAAGTTAACTATCAATTGTCTATTTTAATCATTTAGATTTTAGATTTGTGTCCAAATATAAAAAATAGTAATTTAAATATAATTAAAAATAAGCGTCCCAAAGGGACGGGTCATACCTAGTTTTTAATAGTGGCAAGTCGATGCTTTAACAAACCAACAGTAAAATCTGTTTCCAAAGACGATATGTTCGAGTTAAATTCAAAATGATATTTCGTGAAAACATGCGCCTCCAAAAAATAATGGCATTGTCCTCAATGCTTTAAAAATAGAGTTGAACCAGATTTTACCAAACAACAATTGAATTTTCTATTTCACTAAGCATTGCCACGTCAAAAATTTAATAAATGAAATACAATCACTAGGTTGCCTCCTAGAGCGCTAAGTTTAATGTCTTCAGCCATAGATAATGACACATAGGAAAGCTCACTCCCTAGATAAACACCACTCAAAAGGGATACACAAAACAAAGTGTTAAAATTGAATGCGTGAGATCCTAGTGTCGGCTATTATATAAAAGAGTCTTTTAAAGTCAGATACTCAAGACTAGTCTTACAGGGTGAAACACAAAAGTAGAACTTAAAAGGACATCCTTCATAAACAGGTTTCAGAAAAACATTTCTTACACCATCCCAATCTACGCGCTCTACGTTTACGAGCAAAGGAAGTATGTTCTTCACCAGGAATGACTTGGGTGGTTCTACTAATGATTTTTTCCTTAAATATATGAGAGAGATGAACATAGCCCTTGGAAAGAATGTGAATATTGGGATGCTTTAGGGACCCAATGTAGGTTTTCAGAGGATTGCTTGTGGTAAGGCATAGTGGCGTTAATTCGACGATGTGATTCACGAGAAGTTTTGGTATCATTTTCAAGAGGAATCTGATAAGAGCACACTGAGGGTTCAATTCTTTCTTTATTAGCAAGAGACCATCCTATAGCATCACGGTGTTCACCTATGGTCTGGAAAAGTTGTTCCTCTTGTTCATTAGCCAAAATAGAAGAAACGATGATTGGTCAACTACCATCGGGATCCAATTTAGCATACTTGATCTTTGCAGGAAGAGGCTTAATATCCAAACTAGAAGGTGTGGAAGTCATTGACTCGACTTGATTTTCCTCTTCAATAGAATAAACAAGAAAATAAACTGGAATGGGGTCAGTAGGCATAGGATCAACAATGGGTACAAATTCAAGAAGAACATTAACTTCATCTATGGATGCATGTAGGTCAGAATCAGATGTAGATTGAGGGAAAGATTGTTGTAACGGGTCTTGAAGATAAGTATTATGTACTATTTCTGGTATCATGTGTCAATGACACATGTTTCCTCAACTGTGGACACATTTATTGTTTGTTGCATGGTTTTGAACACATTGAGCTCTACCTTATCAGTTCCAAAAGAGAGAACCATGGAACCATTTCTACAGATGATAAGAACATCTGCAGTGGCTAAGAAAGGACGACCCAAAATGATTGGCACAGAATTGTCGGATGATGGTTCAGTATCGACTACAACAAAATCCACTGGATAAAAGAAATTAGCCACTTTAACAAGCACATCTTCCACAATTCCCCTAGGAGTCTTTAATGACCGATTCGCGAGTTGCAAGGATATGGTGGTGGGTTTCAGATGTTGCAGTCCAAGTTGGACAAATAAGGCATAAGGTAATAGATTCACACTTGCACCTAAATCGAGCAATGCCAAACTTATGAAGGAATCACCCAGTTTACACTCAATAGTAGGTCGACCAGGATCCTTGTACTTTACAACCCCATTGTGTTGAACTAACGAAGTAAATTGCTCGGTAATAAATAGTTCTTTCGAGACATTGGCCCTTCGCTTCATAGTGCACAACTCCTTCAAAATCTTGGTGTATGCAGGAATTTGGTTGAGAACATTTAGGAATGGTATGTTGATATGAATACCTTTCAATGAATCTACCACTTCCTCATACTTCAACTCTCTTGGATTCCTAGGTAGCCTATCAGGAAAAGGTGGTCTAAGAACAATTAGAGAAACATCCTTCCTCTTAAGAACAGATGTAGTTGGATCCTGAGTTTTCTTTAAAGTATTAAGAACATCATCCGTGTGTTCTTCGTTAGATTGCACATCTGGCATTGTGACTTTGTTATCAATTACTTTACCTAACCTCGAGGTTATAATTGCATGTACTTCCTCCTTTCTGTTAGAAGTTCCCGTTTGAATATTACTCACAACATTGACTTCTTTACCTTTAGGATTGGGTACCGCCTGGCTAGGAAATTTGCCTCGTTCTCTCTTTTGTGCAAGGGTCCGCTCTAACTCTAGAATATGTTGCTCTTGTTGTTGTTGCTTCTGCATAAGCTGATACATCATAGATTCCAAGCTCGACGAGACTTGTTGTTGAGCGGATGGCTGAGAGACATGAACAAGGTCTCAAGAGTTATGAAGCTGGAACAAGTTCTTGAGATAGGAAAGGTTTAGATTGAGCTTGTCCGAACCTATTTTGTTGGAATTGGTTAGTTGGAGGATATGTCGATCGATTTTGGTACCCTGGAGCTACAACTCGATTCACTGGTTGGTCATTCCTCCATTGAAAGTTTGGATTAGTTTTCCAATCAGGGTTGTAAGTGTTGTTAAACGCACCTGGTCCGGGCTTAGGAAAAATATTGAATGCACATGCTTCCTGTTCAATCATCTCTACTGGCATGTAAAGACAAGTAGTGGATGTGTGGTCAGAATTGAAACACACAGAACATGATTGATCAGCTTCTCTCACACTCATGACGGGCTTGCTAGGCTTTCGTATCTCACAAACCAAAGTTTGAAATGTGTTGGTGATCGATCGGATAATATCCTTAGTATCATTAAATTCACCCTTGACTTCATAGAAGCCTCCAGACTTGGGTGCAAGTGTACCTCGATCAAACTCCGAAGAACTATGCCATTGTTGGGATTCTTCACCTAACTTGGTTAAGAATCCTTTAGCTACACTTGGTGTAAGATTCAAGAATTCTCCTTTGTGCATTGATTGAATCATGCCACGAGAACTATTGTTCAGGCCATGATAGAAACTATATACCAAAGTTCTATCGTCTAATTGATGGTGCGGGCACGTCAAAAGCAAGTCAAAAACATGTTCCCATGCCTCATGAAATTCTTCATTGAGTTTTTGTTGAAAGTTCAAAACAGAGTTTCTAATCTGACTTGTTTTAGACATTGGATAGAATTTGGACAAGAATTTCTCCTACAGTTGATCCCAACTGGTTATGGAATTGGCAGGAAGGGAATGAAGCCACATAATAGCTTTATCATGGAGTGAGAAAGGAAATAAACGAAGTCTAACTCCTTCGTCCTTTAAATGTTTCTCTCTAAACGTGGAACAAACACTTAAGAATCTATAAACATGAGAGTAAGGGTTCTCGTGCTCCAACCCATGGAAACTAGGAAGCATGTTGATAATTTGGGGTTGGATGCGGAATTCAGTTGCATCATTTTCAGGAAATACAATGCAAGAAGGAGGTCTTGCCGCTAGCGGCGCAAAGTAATCTTTAAGAAGTGTTTCGGCCATACTTGGTGGACTAGGTTCGTTAATCGAAATTTGTTCAAACAAGGTAGCTAAGTCCTCTACAATATTTTCAGATGACGGTTCAAGTAATTTCTTACCAGACCGTATGATCATACAAAAGGGTTCTAACTAAATTATACTAGCTAAAAACTACCTACACATGCAATTTCTACTAAATGATAAAAATTCTAAACATGCAATATTTATTGAATTAAAACAAATTCCTACACATGCAAAATATCTAAATTAATTAACAGCTATAGGACTCAAAACAAAATTCAGGTACACAAGCAAATATCCAATAACAAGTATATATCTAGAGCATAAAATATCATAAAAGTAAATTCTCTGACTGGAGATTCGAGAATTGCTTAGAGAGACTTACTGGACCTGAGTTTTGCTTTAAACTCAATGGAAGAAATGCAAAATAATACTGAAGATTGATCCCTGGATGCTTCCTAGAACTGTCAACTCGCCACTTCTGAGTGTGCAGTAGGTGGCTACTAGCTGGTGCGGCAGACAAGTACTGAAGATTTTATCCGAGTGGCTACTGACCACCTCTAAACCTGTCACTGGTGGCTAGTTGCTACTTGCACAAAAAACTAGCTAGGTACTTTGCTACTGACTTACTGTAACTACGAAAATATGGACTCAGGAACAGACTAATGCAGAAAAACAGTGCACGAAAAACAGAGAGCAATTCTCGGGTTATTTGGTATTTGGTCCCTTTAGAAGATGGGTAATTAGCATTTAGTCCAATCTTTATCCTTTATTAGTAAATGACCCCTTTTCCGTCACTTGACTGTCAGTCAACCCAGTTGACCAGAGTCAAGGCATCCATATTTTCATAATGACCAAACTACCCTTTCACGTGACTAGCACGTGGCAAAACTTAAAACTCAAAAAACACAATTTTGTTGTTTGTAAACATGCAAAATTAGTTTATAGTCCTCCTTTTTCATATTTCGTTTTAAATATAGTCTTTGTAAACAGTAATGAAAACAACCATGGAAGTTATCTTACTGGATTGAACTTGAACATGTAACCACAACCCATGGAATATCTAGAATTTTTCTTCAATTGATTGTCATCTTCACTTTTAACACAAAAGAATAAACTTCTAGAGGTTCCATGGGTGGTGGTTACATGTTCTACTTCACTCCAACTAAGGTAAGATAACTTCCATGGTTATTTTCATTATTTTTTACAGGGAGAAACGAAATATAAAAAATGAGGATCATAAACTAATTTTGCATGTTTACAAACAACTAAATTGTGTTTTTTGAGTTTTAAGTTTTGCTACGTGTTAGGCACGTGAAAGGGTAGTTTGGTCATTAAGAAAATATGGATGCCTTGATTCTGGTCAACTGGGTTGACTGACAGTCAAGTGACGAAAAATGGACCATTGACTAATAAACGATAAAGATTGGACCAAATGCTAATTATCCATCTCCTAGAGGGACCAAATACAAAATACCCCAACAATTAATTCTACTGCGAAAATGCAAAATGAACTACTAATTACGAAAATGAAAAAAAAAGAGTAAAGTGGGAGGGAGAAAATGGGAGTCATCACCAACATTTAAATGAATTCCATAATTTGACCATCAATTCCTGAAACATCACTTAAAATATGCAAAATACATTATTTAATCATATTTGTGAAGGCAATCAATATGTTATTTGGGGCAATAAATGACAGTTTTGGGTGCTTATCACTTAGCCACTGCGGACATCCGACAGTGTGGGGTTTTATTGGGCAGCAACCTGCTTCCCAGGAGGTCACCCATCCTGAGAATTACTTCCACCCGAACACGCTTAACTTCGGAGTTCTTTCGAACTCTAGAGCAAAGTGAGCCCAAAAGGCCTCGGTGATAGTATATGACGGATCTATACCTATATTCTAATTTCAGGACAACCTCCTCTCATGAGTCGTAGGACCCACTCCTTCGACAAACCACCTGTCGGCCCGGGGTGTTACAATCCCACCATTTTAGAGGAGAGTCGTCCTTGGCTCTGGAATATACAACCCCAGATCTTCGACATTCCCTGCCCCTCGCGAGATGAGTACTCGGCGCAACCGTCACCCTTTCCTGGGTTAGGCGTCTTTCCAGCATACTCTCCCACCCTCGACAAGTGAACCGTCGTCGACTCTGATACCATATTGTAGCGACCCGACCTATATCACCACCGATATCGTCCCCACTTAGCCACTGCGGATGTCCGAGAGTGTGGGGTTTTATTGGGCAGCAGCTTGCTTCCCAGGAGGTCACCCATCCTGAGAATTACTCCCATCCGAGCACCCTTAACTCCAGAGTTCTTTTGAGCTCTAGAGCTAAGTGAGCCCAAAAGGCCTCGGTGATAGTATATGACGGATCTATACCTATATTCCAATGTCAGGACATCCTCCTCTCACGAGTCATAGGACCCACCCCCTCGGCAAACCACCTGCCGACCCAGAGTGTTACAACAACAATGATGTTTTATCTTCTCGCATTGAAGCTCATTGTGTCTAGTAGTAGAAAGTTGACCTTTATGATCATCGACATTATGGGCTTGTTAAAAATGTACCGCTGGTGTTTCCTGGTTCATGTCATTCTTATTATCTTTGGCACTTGAAATGTAACCTCAAAGCTAGTGTAAATGTTGTTTTAAAGAAGTATCTTGCTGATCTTCTATCAAAGGCCGCATATGCTCCTACACCTGTTAAATTTCATGAAGTGCCTCAAAGCATGTTAAGAGTTGCAAAACACAAAGTTAGTTCTTTTATCAATAGAACCGCATTGGAGAATTGGGCAAATGCATTTTTTCTTCATTGTAGGTATATATCTGTAATGTTTCAGTTTAGTTTTTTTCGTGTTATATTAGGATATGTCTTCTTTGTTATATTTATTAGGTTTGTGCATTGGTGTTATGTAGGTATGGAGAGTCACTACTAAAAAAATGGTCTTTTGCTGCAGAACTTTTTACCACGGTCAAGAATTGTGTCGCCACATGCACCATTTTGCCACACATATTTTTTATCTGTGGCAAAAAATTATTTTTAGCTGCAACATAAATTTCTTCCGTGGCAAAAAGTGTTTCTAGCCGCAATATAAATTTTATCCGCGACGAAAAGTTAAACTTTTTTGCTGCACCTATACTTTTGCGTGGCTACAAGACCATGTTTGTACCGTAGATAGCTATAACCGTGGCTAGAACCTTCCTTGTCGTGTCGGTGGTCTTGTGGCCGTGGCTTGAAGTTTTTTTTTCTAAATTATTAAAATATATTAATATGTTTTTTATTTTTTTGGTTTTGAAAAATCAAAATCCAAAATTATTTTTGGTTTCCCCGCGCTAATCCGGCCCACGCTTTGGGTGCCACGCGCTCGTTTAGGAATAGAGATACGAAAAAACATAAAAAACCTAAACTAAACAAAACTCTCATTCAACTTCCACCGTCACCGCCAACACAGTAAACCTTGGTGCTCCATCCCACACCACCGTCACCTCCACTTTCTTTTAATCGATTCTCTCCGATTTCACTTTTTCTCTCTCTAATTTCACTCGCCTTGGTAAAGTAACCCACTCACCCATCTTCATCTTCTTCTTCGTCTTCTACTAATTTGAGTATACAATTTGTGGTGGATCGAATTTCTCTGGAGGTTAGAAGGAAGTTAACTTTGTTTCTTCAATTGCTTGGACAGGTAATTAAGTTGGCCTCCAGACCTCTATTGATGACTAATTAAACAAGCAATCGTATTGATATATTTGCTCTCTTATACAATTGCTAATTACCCATCTGTTTGTTGTGAATTCCTTTCATAACTTTTTGGTTAATAGTTAAGTATACTTCAATTAATCTCAATCACTACTTAACAAGTCTCTTATTCTTCATCTGTTTGCATAAATTAGCCAGGCCAATAAACAATGTTGCATAAAAACAATCAAACCAATTTAATGGTAGCAATACATTGCTTCTAAACACTAAGATCAAAGCCCCCCCCCCCCCCCCCCCCCCTTCCCCTGTCTGTAAATGCTAGAAAAATTATACCGACGAAGGACGATATCTATATAGTATAAGACATTTTAACCAGCCCTTAGACTCATTCACCTTGGACTGGTAACTTAACTTGGTTTCTTCAATTAACTTGAACTGCAGATTCACACAAACTTAACATGGTTTCTTCAATTGCTTGGACGGGTAATTTGGTTTCTTCTATTGCTCGTGATTGTTCTAATACTTTTATTCTGTTTCACAATTTGATAAATGCTTAATTAAAGTGTTTACTGATATACCTGTTCTCTTATGCATTTGTTAATTACCATGTTCTTTCCATAATTTTTCTGTTATTGTTAACTTCTTCTTGATTTTGTTTTCTATAATCATTCTTTCTGTTATCCAAACTGTTATTGTTGCCCTTTCATACATGTGCCTCCATTATTTTGGGTCCCGAACATCTTCATTGAATCATGATGGTGTCCATCATATTGAACAATTGGAGAACGAACTGGCTGAAATGAGAAGGACAAGACAAGAATGAGAACATGAAATGCAACGTGAAATTGTTGAAATGAGAAGGCAAACACAAGAAAAGGAAAAGAAGGGACAGCAGGAGGCAATGAAGAGAAGCTTTGAGGCAAAAATAGAGAAAATACAGAGAAACTTTGATGAACAATCCACAGGTATGGAAGAAAGAATCATACAAACATTGTTATAGAGGACTGCCAATCTTCACAATGCTGGAAAGAGACCAGTAAGTACATACATCTAAACTTCCATTTATTTAATTATCTGAAATGTTTGAATACATGTGCATTTTTCTTGCTTTCGTTAGCTTGCCTCTTCTTCTAGATATGAAGTTCAAATTATTGTTTCATACAATAAAACTTGACTGTAAATTGGCTTAAAAATTGTAAAATATAACTTTATTAAGATTGAAAACTTCACTTTTGGTTTTACATCAAATGGTTTTTTCGTTAAGTACTATTAAACTGACGCGATCAGACCCCTTGACCCCCAATGTAGTCATTTTTTAGTAAGGAACTTAGGCTAAAGTTACAACTGTCTGATTATTTGTTCTAGGCTTTACAATTTAGCAAAACAGACCTGGCATGAGGCAGGGGTTCCTTGGAACTGCTTAGTTTTATTTTAGATCATTTACCATTAACCAATAGATAAAGGAGTAGGCAAAGGCTGCGAGCCTATCAATGGAAATTTTTAATGATCCCACCAGTGTTGTTTTTTAACAATTCCTTAACTCGCATGTGACCTGGCACAATAACTCTCTGGCTATAGATTGCATAGATCTTATTTTATATCCAAATTTTTTGTGACAAATCTGAGCAAAGAGAACCCGGTCCATGGACTGCATTTATTAATGCTTGTTACACAATGACACTATCTACTTAATGACCCTCTAATTCATTTGCCGGTAATAAAAGATGGCAACTGATATCTGCAGTCTTTGTTGCGCTACCAGTTTCACGTTTAAGAACTAGCTCTGGTACAAAATTGAGCACCAAGTAATATTTTAGCAGAAAAATTTCATGTAACCCACTTAGGTTGGTGTACTACTGCAGTTGAACAAATTTTATTTGTTAGTGTTAGCAGTAATTTAGTTTTGATATACAATCTATGTTCTACCTTGAGCATGTAGTCAAAAACTATTTCAAACTACACACGTATTTTACAAGGTAGCTATAAGTATTTAGTTTGTGCATAGAGAACTGTATACTATATTTCTCCTGCTAATTGGTGATTTATTTTGTTTGATTTTAGTTAGTTGAAAGTTGCATTAACAATGTCAAAAAAGATTTTTTTAGGATTGCTTGAACTTGTTTTGGTTCACCGGTTAGATCACTTTATATGCTGGTGTTAAGAAAGATGGGAGCTTTGAATTTTGGTTGAAAGGAAACACTAGTATTCACTCAACAATTGTGTAATTATTCGTGTTTTTTGTTTTAGTACAATAGGTATTGGCTTTGCTAAATTTGTTCATTCAATCGAGTTTCTTACACTATTATTATTTCTTTCCAGAGGATTGCATAAAGCTGAGACTTGTTGATGTGGGACTTGGAGGAGGAAAAATATAGCTGGTACCAAGTTATGCACACTTTGGGAACTTGGAGGAATTAGGTGCAAAGCATTTTGAGATGTTTTTACTTTATAGTTGGTATTTTATTTTATTGGATCTGAAATTATATTGTATCTGAAAATATGTGATTGTTGGAATTTATGAATAATTTTGTTAAATGGAAGTCTATTATGGTGTAAGGTGTAACTACTTTGTATAATTGTATTATTTTTTAAGTGCCAATTACAAGCTGTATTGTAACAATGATTTACAGGAAGGAAGAAAAACTAGCCATGGCCATAAACTAAAATCTGGCCATAGGTAGATCTGCAGAAAGGGAAAAAAAAATAAATTAAAATCTAAAGTAACTTTTGGCCACGACCAATACCTGTAGCAAAAAGATGAAAATTTAAAATCAAAACGCTAAAAATTTAAATTTAATTGAACTTTTGGCCACGGTCAGCCATTTAGCAACAAGTTAAAAATTTAAATTCAAATTTAACTTGTTGCCACTCCTAGAGATGTAGCAAAAAGTAAATACTCAAAATAAAAAATTTAAATATAAATTAAGTTTGGGCCGCAGGTTTACGCGTGGCTAGATGTTTAACCGTTAGCCACACCCACACTTTGACCGCGGCAAAACACTTCTCGTCACATAAAGTACTGCCACGGGTGCAGCTAAATGTTTTTCCGTGGCAAGAAGCTTATAGTCACATATTTTACCTTTGGCCACAGCCTATGACCGCGGCTAAAAGTCAATTTTTTTGTAGTGAGTTATGTTGCAACGTAGCTGAAAGCTTCCGTGATTGCGTACGTGAAGAGCGTCACTTGCCCATTACTGCGTTGTTGGACAAGCTCCGAATCAAAGTGATGAAACGAATGGCTAAACGTAAGAAAATGTGCATATAATGGAATTTTACTTTATGTCCTGAGATGGAAACTAGGCTTGCTAAGATAGTAGATGATTTGCATTTGTGGAAAGTATCAAAGTCAAGCGACTATCTTTTTGAAGTCCACTTGTCAGAATCACAGGTAGTTGATCTCTCTATAAGGACTTGTAGTTGCAATGAGTTGCGCATTGCAAAGGTTTCCTTTGCCATCATGTTGTCTGTGCGATCTTGGCCATTGGGCAATCATTTTATCAGTACTGTGAACCTTATTTCTATGTTTTGTGCTTTGCTGAGTCCTACTCGCATTCTATACTTCCAATTACAAATGGAAACATGCCTAAACAAATTGTTGGTCAGATTTTAATTGCCCCACCTGAAGCAAAAAGAGGATCAGGAAGACCTAGGGATAAAAGGATTCCGAACACAGGTGCAATTATTGAACGAAAGTGCAATAAGTGCAATTGTTATGCTCGTCACAACAATAGAACTTGTACCGGATGAAATTTTACTTGCCCATCGAAGAACATGTAGTTTTTAGTGATCCGAGTATTATATTTTTTCATTGGATATTGTTTTTCAAAATTCGGGAAAAAATTTGATATCATGTGATGTTTGGATTTAATTGAAATGTAGTAAGGTTCAACTTTGAGAAAAAAAATTAGGGGGATTTAGAGATACCCCCCAGAAAAGTTTGCACTCTTTGAGATACCCCCCAGATTTGAAAATCATTAGAGATACCCCCTATTTTCTCATTTGAAGCCGGTCAACCAAGTCGCGTTGACCATGGTCTAACCAGTCTTTAAA
The DNA here is from genome assembly GCA_023053565.1 of Aquilegia eximia. Taxonomy (NCBI): domain Eukaryota; kingdom Viridiplantae; phylum Streptophyta; class Magnoliopsida; order Ranunculales; family Ranunculaceae; genus Aquilegia; species Aquilegia eximia. The sequence goes on from JALIGU010000040.1 coordinate 474,796, forward strand.
GATTTAGGACTAAAATACCCCTCTACCTAGATTTAATCTCATTAATTAATAATTATTAAACATCCACCATCTCTAACCCAAACCCCACAATCCCTAACACATAACCCACCACCACCACCCATTCACCTCCACCATTAGCATACTAAAACCACCACCATTTGTGTAATTGGTGAACTTTGTCTTTAAAAACAATGAAAATAGGTTGAAAATGTGATGAAGAAAATAGTGGAGCTTGGATTTGTGTTTGAAAGAAAAGTTGATGGATTGTGAAGATTAAGGTATTGATGATGGAGTGTGAAGATTAAGGTAATGATGATGGAATGTGAAGAATGTGAGATGATGTTAATGATATGGTTTAAAAATTAATGGTAATGGGGTGTGATTGTGTGAAGATGGTGGTGGTGGGATTTTGGAGATGGTGGTAATAAAGGTATATATGGTTGGTGGTAGTGGTGGTGTTGGTAATGGAGTATTAACGGTTTGTATAGTGGCGGCGGTTGGGTTGTGGAAGTGGTGGAGTTAAGGTAATTGGAGATGGTGGTAGTTAAGGAGGGAGGTGGTGGTAGTTATGATCTAGACCATCAATTTTAGATGGCTAAAGATAGATCTAGCTTTTGGGTGGTCGAGATTAATTTAATTAATAATGGGTGATATGTTACTTTTATGATGAAGGGTATTTTTGTCAATATAAAAGAAAAACTGGTCAATGGCTTGGTTGGCCGGCTTCAAATAAATAAATGGGGGGGTATCTCTAATGATTTTCAAATCGGGGGGTATCTCAAAGAGTGCAAACTTTTCCAGGGGGTATCTCTAAATCTCCCAAAATATTTCTGTATTTTGTTTTTTTTTTGTTCTTTTACTTGTATATTATGGTTCTTGTCAGAGTGTTTACTCAGGTAATCACTCATCAACAGAGTGCTTACTCAGATAATCACTGATTGATTATTCAAAATCACTCATCATCAAAGTGCTTACTCAGGTAATCACTCATCAACAGAGTGCTTACTCAGATAATCACTGATTGATTACTCAAATAATCACTCATCATCAGAGTGTTTACTTAGGTAATCACTCATCAGCAGGGTGTTTACTCAGGTAATCACTGATTAATTACTCAAATAATCACTCATCATTAAAGTGCTTACTAAGCTAATCATTGGGTAATTACTTCAGGTAATCACTGATCTAGAAGCAAAAAGAAAAAAAAAACGATGACCCAATAGCCAAACCGAATGCACCATGCATCATATGGAGACGTTTGTGTTGTGCACGTGGTTGTTAAATTTGAGTACGTATAAAAGGAGACACGCAGTGAATGTATTCGCTTCTCTTTCCAGGACATTTCTAATTGTTGGAAAATTCATCTAGTATTCCCATCCAGGTGTTAAAATCAAAACGAGTGATGTAAATGTGCTCGTCATCTGTAGGGTGGTGAAGTCAGAAAAAATGAACGTCGGTGTCTTTAGTAGTACATACAGCAAAACACCTTTTAAGACTAAACATATTTTTGTAACATCACATGACTTTGTGTTCAAAAAAATTCTTTTACATTCCTTGGACAACAAAAGTATTTTTAGGGTCTGTTTGATTAGGGTGGGAAAAGAGTTTACCGGAAAATAGATTTACCATGTGCAAATATTCGGAATATAAAATTTTGATAAAATAGTTATAATGCTACAGTGGTCATGAATTTTTTTGGAAAATCGTTTAAATATGTTTGTAGTGAGAGTTCGACAAAATTGAGCTCCAATTTGTCCCAACATTTAACTTATCATTTCGTTTTCAATATTTACTGCTTATTTTCTATTTAATTAAACATGGGAAATTGAAATTTTCTGAAAAATCTATTCCCAGACTCGAATCAAACAGACCCTTAATTTCCAAACATGAAAACCAGTAGTACATGTAATTGAACAAAAGGATATGCCTTCCCTCAAAAAGAGCATAGAACTAGCTAGTTTAAACCAACACAATACGTAAAACAACATAATAGACAATAGTTCAAAACATGGAACAACTTTAGCTTGTAATGTTTGGTAGACTATTCTATAACAACTTGCAGCGCTTCCTTTTCATCTAGGCTTCAGCTTTGCTTGCCCTTGGATATCAGATCACATGTCATACTTATCCTGAACTTCTTCAACGAAACCTCATCACTAGAAGTCTTCGATATTAAACCACCAAAGCAAAGAATCTCCATGAACTTACAAATGTACAATGCACAATCAGCCCTGCAAACACAAATTAAAGATAAGTTAATATGTATAATAATTTTTGTAGTTATGCAATAGTTAATATAATCTAATTTTTAATTAATAAACAATCTTATATGGCACCTCTAAAATTCTTTTAAAAGTCCTGAAAACCGACCGTCCTGAATTTAAGTACAATTTGAAACCTGGGTCCTGATGTCCCATTCTCCATGCTCATTAATGGTTGTTTCTCAGACTCTCAACAAGGGCTAGATTGTATTGAAGCAGCAGCTATTTCTTAGCTCTTCGTGCCAAATTTCACAACTAAACATGAGTGCCCCATCAATATATTATAGACCTGCTTGAAAAATTCCACAACATAAACTATCTTGGAAGTACAGAGAAGCCAATGCGGTTGATAATGCTTTAGCAGGTCATTCATCCAATCCAAGCATCCTACCAAGCTCAGAAAAAAAAAACGCTTTCATTTTTATCCTTGATCAACTAGGAACAGTTCAGGAGTTTACTTCTTTCCTGAGCTCTTCTATCTACAGTTGGTGGGATCACCCTCTTTATTTATTTGTTATATACATATACATGATGAACAACAAGGTATTACCAAACACAGACATGCTGATTACTGATTTACCTTTACCAAAAACACACAATCAAGGCAAATACAAACAGGTATATGGTATTTGATATCCAATTTCTTCAACTATGTTCAATAGCTTGTTGGAATTTCCACATATAAAGCCCAACCCATAATGTGGTCCATGTACCTTTAACCTTGGTTTAATATAGAAATAAGCTAATTAGTAATAGGTTATGTGGAAGTCATATCTACCGTAGATCTTAACTATGATGGACGGTCTAGATCTAATGGGCTTAGGTTTGTAGATTTAGGTCCTCTCTCTACCTCTATAAATTGGTGTATGATCTCCATCCTCATACACTTACTATTACAACACATATTAGGGTTTAAGAGGAAAGGAGAGTGAAACCTAGATCTTGTGCAGCTTTTCGGATCATCAATGCTATAGACAAGGTATGTGTATTTGTTAGTCATTAATTACGTGATTCATGATCCTTATTGTTTATTGATAATATTAATTATGCTTATATGTGGTATCAGTCGCCTAGTATGAATCATGTTTTTTAATTCTAACATCATCGTTTAGATTAATACTATTTTATGATTCCGCCTAAAGTACATAGTATTTTAATCATAATTACAAACTTGCTTAGTATATTTGAGAATCATATCAATTGTAGTTGAATCATGTTATTGATCATATGATTCATATCAACATATGTACGCATCTTCTTTAATGGACGGGACCTATGGGTAACATCACGTCATTATCCATATGTATTATTAGATCAGCAGCAATAATTTGTTCTTCATGGCTAGTAGCTTTATGTTAATTACTGTTCATTAATATTGAGTATGTGGGCTAATGGGTTTTATGCTGGTGCTACACGTTTCGTCTCTACTCTCTAGTGATTGGCAGTAACATGCATGATGTATGATTAACTAGAATCAAATACAGTAATAAGAATTAGAATAAAGTTTGTTTTTTGTTCTTATTAATAAGCTATACTGTGGGCATGTGCTGATATGCATAGTACATCTAAAACATTAATTAATGCTTCTCAATACACATTCAGTAACAAGTTATGAGTATTAATTGTATGCTAATATTAAGGGATATTAATTGTATTTTTGTATGCATGAGTATGATTATTATCCATACATGATGTTATGATTAATTGAATTAAATATTAAGATTAGAACAAAGTTTCTTTCTGTCCTAACTACTATAATTGCTCCTAATGGTTCACGTTTAAACTAGTTATTCATACAATCATATACTGTATGACACAACATGTAACAATTAGCTCATGTTTCGTGTTCATCTCGTAGAAGACGACCGATATTAGCATGTGGGTCTTAATGCTTAGCCCATTATGTATTATGTATTATTGTATTTGTTGAGTCCGTTAGAAGATTAATTGTTATGTATTATTAACCTTTGGGCCTTAATGTTACAACCCATAATACTGCTTAGTTTTCCAATCATAATTTGTTTAACCTTTGGGCCTTAATATTATAGCCCATACTTAGGTGCATGTTTTAGGTCCAACAATTAAATTCAACGATTCAATGTTCTATACAATAAGTTGTGAACCATATTACTGTGATTTACCTCTTCACGAAGAATATATCATTACGGTAACCTGACAAAATACCGAAATCATATAATGAGTCAATGGGACGTGTGGTTCAGAGTATTGTTCTTGCATCCATTGTTTCCATGATCATGCAATGTATATATATTGTCTTTGTATGCAACATTCATATTAAGTTTTATTGGTATTCACCACAGTGAGTCCAAGTATGTTTATGAATATTGATTTTTATGAATATACCATAAAGTCAAACTGAACCAATTTTTGTTTTGGACTTAACGCTTTGTCCATTACTGTTTGCACACGATTTTCATAATGATAACGGGATCATCTTTGGGTCTAATAGTTACAGTCTATAATTAATATGTTTGGATCTTAATGTTAGACATTTTGTGCTAATTTATATTGTGATGTATTTTACTTTCATGCCTCTCTCATATATTAGACACATATGTACAATAGGTTAATGTTAGTTGCTTCCATGTCTAATTCAGACTTGTATGCCTTATGATAATTCTTGATTTCACCCATATTATGCATGTGCCCTAGTTGAATTTATTAAATTGTGCACTTCTTATGATTAAGATGCATTATGATATTTTGATCTTGTAGCATTTATTCAGCTGAATGTTTATTCCCTTAAGGTTCATGTCATCATGATTTGGTATCACCACAGTGAACCAACTCAGATTATGAACATTGGTTTTCATTTTATATTCATATCAAGTTTTTTTTTTATTGGTATCCACCATAGTGATTCCAATATGTTTAATGAATATTCTTGAACATTCATATTATGATTTGGTTTTCACCACAGTGAACTAAATATTGTGTTGAATGTTCGACTAAGTACCTTATTGCTTATTTATTCACTTGCATTATTGAGCTACCCACAGGTAGATCAGGCATATGTTAGATTGAATAAAATTAAGGGGTTGCACGTATTTGTGATTAAATGAGTGTACGATATCCACAGATACCATGCTTATTTTGATCATGTGATATGTCACCCATTTATAGTATTACTAAAAATCTTAGTCATATCGTTTAATTAATGTGTTGACTAATGTTGTGAGCATGTTTATTTTTCTCGTTCTATTATTCTTGTATTTCGTATATTTTGTATGTTTTATCTTTAATAAAACTAATGAACTAGAATGAATAAGTCTAGTTGATTTTAGTGGGAGTTCTAGATCTTGGCATATATTTCCTTATTGTTGAATCTACTGTTATTTTATAAAAGCAGTAAAAAAGAGAAAATTATGCATTATGCATGAACTAGATTGAACATGCAAATTAAACTCAATATTTATGTAAATAATTGTTGATGAATAATATTAAGAATCATTTTCGCACTGCTAGCTGAAAAGTTAATTGTTGAACTGATTACTATTCATAGTACTCATAGTATGCATGATTGTATCCTTGAGTTTCCCAATTTAGTTGTTAAATTAAAGAATTTAGACATGTTAGTGGATGATTACTTTGTCCTTCAATTTGTTCTAAATTTTTTGCCTACATAGTATGTTCAGTTTCACTATTACACTATTAAAGACAAGTGGAATGTGAATTAAATGGCGAGACTACTAGTTCAAGTATAGGCAAGGCTTAAACAACATTATAATCATGTCACTCAAGTTTAATTCATATTTCAAGAAGTTGAATGAACAATTCTCTAATTGTGTTTGGATATACACTATGTGTGTGCCAATGCCATTTATGTGAATATGGCGTTTGTTTGATATAAAAGATAAGCTTTTGGTTTTAGTATGGTTCGATCAAACTTAATTGGTATTCCTAACCCTTAGTGAATTGATTATGATTAATGTTTATCTTTATTATGGCATAAAAGACTGGATTATACATCTAGATGAAAAGTAGACTAGTAAAAGAAGGGGTTTTCCCGAACCTTAACTTTACTAATTTTGGTATGTGTGTGTGTGGAATGCATTAAGTCAAGCAAACCAAACACACTAAGAAGAGCCATAGGAAGTACGCTTCTTGAAATAATTCAAATAGACATATGTGGACTTTTGATGTTCCATCTTTTGGTGGAGAAAAATATTTCATTACATTTATTGATGATTTTTTCTCGTTATTGTATCTATCTATAGCATAATAAGTCTCATATGTAAATGTTATTGAAATTTACATAACTGAAGTTAAGAGACAATTAAATAGAAAGGTGGAAACTATACATTTTGATAGAGGTAGTGAATTTCTTGGAAAGTGTGATCTATGACACGGGACAACATCCCGGTTGCCAAACTTCTAGAACGGTTAGGAATTTGTGCCTAATACACAATGTCTGGTTTTCCATGACAGAATGGTGTAACTCAAAGGCATAATCAAACCCTTATGAATATGGTTTGAAGTATGATGTGTAATTCTAATTTACCCATATCATTGTGGATGTATACTTTATAAACCGAAGTGTATATATTGAATTGGGTTCCTATTAAGGCAGTTATAAAAACACCTTTTGAAATGTGGAAAAGATGGAAACCTAGTTTAAGACATTTACACATTTAGGGTTTATCTAGAAAAGTCTAAAGGGTATAGATTTTACTATCCTAACCATACCACTAGAATTATTGAAACTGGAAATTATTGATTCATTATGAATGACAAAATAAGTGGGAGTAATCATATCAAAGAGGTAATCATTAAAGAAATTATGGTACCAATTTTGTTACCTCAATTTTGTAATGATATTATTGTTACTTCTGTTGTTCCTCATGTTGTTGCACCGCTTAACAACAATAAACAACAAGTTGATCCTCAACCACTTAATGAAATTAATGTCATTAAACTGAATGTAAACACACACAAGAAGTAGCATTAAAAAGATCTTAAAGATCACGACCAGCTATTTGGATGACCACGTGTTGTATTTACAAGAATTTGAATTTAATGATCCAGTTACATTTTCACAAGCCATTACTTATAGTAATTCTGATAAAAAGATTCATGCCATGAATGAAGAGATAAATTAAGTGTGGATTTTAACTAAGTTTGGGGTTAGTAGAATTGACTCAAAAGGTTCTATTGAATGACATAAAGCAAGACTTGTATCCAAACAGTTTACTCAATATGGTGGCATTACTTTCTCGTGCGTGAAACTTTCACTTATGTGTTAAAGAAGAATTATCTTAGAATCATTATGGCATTGGTGACTCATTTCGATTTAGAGTTACACCAAATAAATGTGAAAATAATATTTTGAATGAAAGTTTGGATAAAGTCTACATGGTTTAATTAGCCACACAACTTCATAAAGGAAGACCAAGAACACATAATCTATTTGTTAAAGAAGTCAATATACAGACTTAAAACAAGCTTCTCGAAAATGGTCCTAATGATTAATAGTATCAAACGTTTGGGTTTAATGTACATACCCAAAGTTCAGTGGGAGTAAGTTTATTATTTTGATTATGTATGTTGATGATTTATTGTTTCGCAGCAGTGATTTTCATTTATGTAAACATTTTTTCTGTCTAAACACTTTGCAATGAAAGTTATGGTGATGCGTCATATGTGATAGAAATAAAAATATTTCGGGATTGATCACAATAATTGTTGGAACGTCTCAGAAAGATTTTATTAATAAAGTTTTGGATAGATTTAATGTGTTAAGGCATAATTGTAATGATGCTCCAATTCAGAGGGGGAATATTTGAATTAAGTCAAGATCCTATGAATGAATTGGAACAAGAACGAATGAAAGAGAAACCGTATGCTCATATTTTAAGAGATTTAATCACCTTGAGGTGATTGGTTTTACAAATTCGGAATTTAATGGGTGTGTGGATAGTCGATAAAACATTATTGTTTCACCCACCATAGAAGTCGAATTTGTAGCATGTTGTAAAGCTACATGCAATGTTGTATAGTTGCAAAACTTTATATCATAACTTAGAGTTATTGATTTCTAAATCGTTTGAATTTTATTGTAATAATGTTGCAACTATATGCCTTTGTAAGAATGATAGGTATTCTAATGTTTAGCACATGATATAAAATACCTATTGATTATGGCTTAAGTTTAGAACAAGTGAGTGTCAATTGAACACATTAGTACACGTGTTAGTAAATCCACTAACTTAAGAGCTAGAAATAATGATATTCTAGCATCATGTTAACAAGTTGGGTTTTGAATGTAACCCATAACTTAATGATTTGTGGATTACTTAGTGCTTATTATTTGACATTATTTTGAGCTCATTATTATTGATTAAGTTCTGAATTTTCTGTTTTCCATTGTTTATGTACATGTATGTGAATGGATAATTGTTGACAGAAATAGTCTTTTACGAAGATATTACTGGACCATTATTGATACTTCCACTTATAGACCTAGTTAATTAAATTGTTGATATCGTAGTACATGGAAGGAACCATGTCATTTACGCGATGTGGAACCGCCATGACTCATATTAGTGGTTTAATTAATGACGGTATTATGATAACCATTTCGGAAACTAATTTAGCTCTTATTGCGCGCCTTATGTATTCTACATTAAACCGTATGTGAGATTTTACTATGGACCAAGTGGGAGACTGTTGGAATTTCCACATATAAAGCCCAACCCATAATGTGGTCCATGTACCTTTAACCTTGGTTTAATATAGAAATAAGCTAATTAGTAATAGGTTATGTGGAAGTCATATCTACCGTAGATCTTAACTATGATGGACGGTCTAGATCTAATGGGCTTAGGTTTGTAGATTTAAGTCCTCTCTCCACCTCTATAAATTGGTGTATGATCTCCATCCTCATACACTTACTATTACAACACATATTAGGGTTTAAGAGGAAAGGAGAGTGAAACCTAGATCTTGTGCAGCTTTTCGGATCATCAATGCTATAGACAAGGTATGTGTATTTGTTAGTGATTAATTACGTGATTCATGATCCTTATTGTTTATTGATAATATTAATTATGCTTATATAGCTGCCTTATGATGTTGATGATCTCTCAATGATGAATGGTTTACAAATCATGAATTTACACTAAAACTCTTCTATGAAAATATGTTAATTTCGCAATACCATTTTTGTAAAGAAATAGATGGTATAACAATCATAGAGGTGCAACTCTGAAGAAATCAAATCTTATAATCAACATAGTTGGCGGAGCCAGAAATTTTGCTCACCTGGGGCACCCTTGAGAAACTACAAATAGTGCTAGTATAACAATTGTAAATTCAAACAAACAATCAAACAATACGCAGAAAGTAAATAACACACAGAGATTTTTAACGTGGTAAAACCCAAACAGGGAAACGTCCACGGTTGTCCTCGCGACAACAAAATAATCCACTAGATCAAAAGAGATGTACAAACCTATCAACTACCTGCACTCACTGCGAGTTGATACTCCTGGTTATCTCTAACACCTTGACTTCACCAGAGCACCTTGATGTACGCACAAGACACTCGACTTCTTGATGAACACACAAGAAGACTCGAAGCCGAATTCACAATAACTCTTGAAGATCACAAAGATATGAATTGAGAAAAGGGGGAAGAAAGGGAATTGAGTTCAATAGCCACAAACACTTTCAATATCAAAAACCTAACCAAAACACATGAACTAGAAGAAGAATGGACAGCCAAAGAACTAACTCATTCTTTGGAAGAGAAACCCTATTTATACTTAGGGTTGGAAATCAAGGAAAATGGGCCGAAATAGTGCAAACCGACTTTGGACGTTCGTACGTCGATATGACGTTCGAACGTCGCCACACAAAAATAAGCCTGCTGCCTACCATGACGTACGAACGCTCTAACTCGGTACGTACGTCTCCACACGAAACAAGTCTGCTGCCTACTTGGACGTACGAACGTCCTAACTGCGTACGTACGTCCTGACCAAAAGATGTTTGCTGCCTCAGTGGACGTACGTACGTCCTAACTCGGTACATACGTCCAGTACCCAATAACTTTCCTAGACATAACCAAGAAACACGAAGGACACGAGACGACCATGCGTACATCTTGATTTTCCTAACAATGAACTCAAGGCGAGATAACCAAAGACACTTTGTCACAAAATTGATGTCAAACCATTTCATGCCGGTTTCAACCCTAAGCTAATATTTTCTTGTAAACGCTAAGTACATTAAAAAAACAAAGATGAATAAATCAAATAGAACCAAATAATACTGAGACAAATTACGGGCTGTTACACTTTGAGAGAGATGATTGGAAAGAGCGTGAATGAGAAAATGACCCAAAATTTTTCTGTTAACCGAGTCCAAAACAGCCCAACCCAATATATTATATCATATATAGGTTTTATATATAGGCTTTGTACCCAAGCACATGACTTAAAAGACATAATAGTTGGGCTTTGATATAATTTATTTAAGTTATTAAAAAAAACAAAAACTGTCAACACAATCTGTTGAACTAGTTAAAAAGTCAAAAAAATTGGCTGCATGCCAGTTTACAGTTACTGACCTGTCCTAAATAAAAAGAGTTTAAAAATATTTATATGAACTTTTGGAGAAAATCACCTACATAGCTCCGCCTGAACATACATCTCTGCTCTTTCCCTTGACTCCTCTAAACACTCAGTTTTACAACCCCATCAGACTCAAATTCTCTAAAAACAACTTATGAACTCAGATCTATCTACCCAGAGGAACCATGAAATGGCTATCAAAACTTATGAACACTTGAAAAGTGGAGTTTGTTGGAAGTGTTCATTCTCAAAATGAATGTGTAAACTTTAACAGATGTCAGGTTCGCTACTCAAAGACCCAAGATATACCTTTTCTTACCTCATTTGAAAAGATATAATTGCCTTCTGATGTATAATCCTTCATTGGAGTATACTAATTAATTTCGCTCTTTCAAGAAAATACTTATTTAAATATATCTATCAAAGTTGTTGGATTTTTTGGAGGAGAGAACTTTTTTGTTCAGGAACGTACGTACGCAGTTAGGACGTTCGTACGTTCCATTCGACAGATAACTTTGGTGGGAAGAAACGTACGTACGTAGTTAGGGCGTACGTACGTCCCGTAGCAAAGATGTTGGTTTTTGAAGCTGAACGTACGTACGTGATTTCGACGTACGTACGTCCTCTCTTGGTTTTGTGTATATGGGCCAGTTTAAGCCCTTTTCGTGTGTGTTTGTATGGCTATTTTATAAAGCCAATTGAGAAGGTTGGAAAACCTAATCTTCATGTAAGAGAGAGATTGTGAGAAGCCATTGGTGAGTTTGAGAGAACTCTTGTGAGGAAGAACACTTTGGTTTCTTCGTGAGGGCTTGTATAATCGTATCTATTTGGAAGATTGTTGTTTTGGTCGTGGACGTAGGCAATATTAGCTGAACCACGTAAATCTTGTGTTTTGTGTTTGTTTTGTTTTTTCTTTGTTTGATTCACACACTATTTCAATTTTGGATATTAGTGCATAAGCTTCCGCTGCGCACAACAAAAGTTATCAGAGCTGCAGGCTAGATCTTGAGAGCCTTAAAGGTGTTTGAAGAAATTTCTGCAGGTGAGTTTCTTATTTGTGGTTTAAGGCAAAAGTTCTATCTTGTATCCGTGGGTTGTCAAGAAGGTGTTTGTTGAAATTCTCGTGTGAATTTCAGATTTGTTTACCTTCGATTGGTGATTGTTTAGTGTGTGAAAGTGATTAGTGATGTCAGACCCATCTTCGAGTAAGAATGGAAGAGTGTCATCTTTGAAGTTTGACATCGAGAAATTCAATGGTAGAAACAACTTCGGCATGTGGCAGTGCGAAGTTCTGGATTTGCTTGCTCAGCAAGGTTTGGAAGATGCTTTGGGTGAAAAACCCGAAAAGATGAAAGAAGATGATTGGTTGAAGTTGAATAGGTAAGTTTGTGGCGTGATTCGCCTTTGTTTGGAAAAGGACCAGAAATACTCGGTGATGAAAGAAACGTCTGCTAAGGAGTTGTGGAAGAAATTGGCTGATATGTATATGAAGAAAAGTTTAGAAACCAAGTTGTTTCTGAAGAAGAGGATCTTCCGCATCGATATGAGACCTGGTATTTCTTTGTCTGAACACCTGGATGAATTCAATAGGCTTATTGCTGACCTATTGAATTTGGATGAGGTTGTCAGTGATAATGACAATGTCTCTATGTCTTTTGAACTCTCTCCCCGATGAATATGACCATTTGTCCACCACTTTGTTGACGGGGAAAGAATATGTTAAGTATGCTGATGTAGGAACGGCGTTACTGAACTATGAATGCAGGCGCAAGGACAAAGAAGTCCATAGGGGTTCAGGTTCAACGTCCGAGGCTTTGATGGTAAGGGGACGATCCAATGATCATACTACTGGTAGCGGAGGAAGATCTCGATCAAAGTCTAGAGGTAAACCTCTAGCAAAGGATGAGTGTGCCTTTCATCATGGAAAAGGCCATTGGAAGGTTGATTGTCCCGAGTTGTCAAAGAAGGAAGATTCTGTGTCTTCCAAAGATAATAAGGTAAATGTTGCACATGCTAAAGATAGTGATGATGATTCAAATTATTCTTTGGCTGTTATGGTTGATTGCTCCACTCAAGGGTGGATTATGGATTCTGCATGTTTTCACCATTTGTGTCACAGTAGAGATTTGTTTGCTAGTTTTCAAAAGCTAGACTGTGATGATGTTGTGTTAGGTGATGGTCGTCACATGAAAACACTTGGTGTGGGGACTATCAAGTTGAAGTTGGAGAATGGTACAGTTAAAGAATTAGTTGGTGTCCGGTATGTTCCGGAGTTGGAGGTGAATCTCATCTCTCTTGGAACTTTAGAGTCTGATGGTATGAAGATTGTTCTGCAAAATGGGGCTTTAAAGGTTGTTTCTGGTGCTTTGGTTGTTATGGGAGGGACAAGGCAACGAAATTTGTACTATCTTAACGGTAGTGTTGTTGGTTGTGGTGGAGATTCTTCTTCACATTTGGTGGATTGTTTGACTCCTCCCAGTTAGTCAGATTGTTTGGTTGATTGTGGCTTTGGTACCGGCAAGCATGGCTTGTTGAATGGTGGTAAGGTACGTAAAGTTTGTTTTGGGCATCCTTGTTTGAATGATAGTTTGAAGTTGGAAGAGATATCTCAGCAGGTGGAGATTGATGCCGCTCCTTATGAAAGTTTGTCTGGTAACACAGCTGATGTTAGTTTGCTAGCCACAGATGTTTGTTTGAAGGCTCAAGCCCATGAGCCAATTGGAGCTGTGAAGCCGTTGTTTGGAGACCTTTGTAGGTTTCGGGGTGTTGATTCATACTCATCTTCAGTCGGTTATGGTCATAAAGTGGAGATAGTATTTGGTAGTTTGGACCCCATTGTTTTGGATTATGGTTGTTGGCCCTCTACGGGCATTGGTGGGCATTTGTTTTGATTTGGCCCCTTGTGGGAATTTGACCCTTCGGGGTATGGTGGGCATCGCATAGATGCCATTGGAGTGAACTACGGTGGTTTGATCCCTTAGAAAAAGGGTACGTAGGCAACCATGAGGTGGTGCAACCGCTTTGGTCCTTCGGGACAAGTATGGGAGTTTGGGACTTGGTGTCGGCTTAGATTTATTGAATCTTCGCCGAGGTGGAGAATTGTTGGATTTTTTGGAGGAGAGAACTTTTTTGTTCAGGAACGTACGTACGCAGTTAGGACGTTCGTACGTTTCATTCGACAGATAACTTTGGTGGGAAGAAACGTACGTACGTAGTTAGGGCGTACGTACGTCCCGTAGCACAGATGTTGGTTTTTGAAGCTGAACGTACGTACGTGATTTCGACGTACGTACGTCCTCTCTTGGTTTTGTGTATATGGGCCGGTTTAAGCCCATTTCGTGTGTGTTTGTATGGCTATTTTATAAAGCCAATTGAGAAGGTTGGAAAACCTAATCTTCATGTAAGAGAGAGATTGTGAGAAGCCATTGGTGAGTTTGAGAGAACTCTTGTGAGGAAGAACACTTTGGTTTCTTCGTGAGGGCTTGTATAATCGTCTCTATTTGGAAGATTGTTGTTTTGGTCGTGGACGTAGGCAATATTAGCCGAACCACGTAAATCTTGTGTTTTGTGTTTGTTTTGTTTTTGCTTTGTTTGATTCACACACTATTTCAATTTTGGATATTAGTGCATAAGCTTCCGCTGCGCACAACAAAAGTTATATTTAAGACACTAGGAAGGCATTTTTTTACTGTTTCTAGTAAAAAAAATTGTGTGTAATTTTGATTTTTGAAAATTTGCTAAGTTGCCGTTAAAATTATCAACTAATAAGCTTCAAAAAGAAAAAGGATCACATGAATGGTCAGGAAGATATAATACAATCCCAAATACAAAAAGACTGATTCTTTTGAACTGCACAGCAACCAATTTGATTTTGATTGAAACAAAGGTAAAATGAAAATAAACTAAAAGCAAATTGTCATTTACCGCTCTGTACCAAGAGCACGGTCTTAATCAAGATGGTACTCTGTTGCGTTCTTAAGAGTTAAAACACTGTTCTCCACTGCAACTCAAACCGAATTAGTCCATTCTTTGAATCAATCAAATGGTACATCTTGTTGATTCATTTGTTGCTGACGACATCTGCCAGATTGATAAGTATAACCCAGGGTTTCCTGAACAAGCAGAGAATGTGGTTTATATTTACAAAATACTAGTCACAAAACAAATAGTTACTAAGGGCATCCCTAATGGACCATCAAAAATCTGGTATCAAACTCAAATTTGATAAAAAACACAATAAAACTCATCTCTAATGGACCATCAAATTTGAGTTGGTAGCAAATTTTTATCAAATTTTCACTAAATTTGGTGTTTTTGAAGAAATTTGATACCACACTTGAGCGGGCAAGAGAGAACCGCTCAAGTTAAGCGGCTCATGAACACCCGCTTTGAGTGGTCCTTCATTACCCGCTCAACTTTACACCTGCTTTGAGCGATCCTTCATTGCCCGCTCAAGTCCAACTTAACCAAACATTATGTTGAGCGGCACCCCATTGCCCGCCCCATAACATGCAAGCGGGTGTTAAAAACCCGCCCCAAATAAACGGGTTTTAAATGACCGCTTAACCAAAGCGGTTCTTTGTTGCCCGCTCAAGTTTGATGAACCATTAAGGAAAACGATTTTTGGTAGCAAATAAAACACAAAATGGGTATCAAATGTGTTTAGGTGGACCACCAAAACAAAAAAAACCATTAGGGATACCCTAACTAAGCAAATATTATATTATATTAAATATAATAAAAAGCTTAAAAAATATGATTACAAAACAGTACAACTCTGAACAAAAGCATTACTAAAGTAGAAAAGTGGATCATTGCTTAGGTTGGTCAATACCTCGTCATTGAACCAAATATGTAATTGACATACACTAAATTTATGGCTCGACCATGAGATGGTTCACCACTTCTATTAGTTAAATACAAAAACCAGTCAATTTTAGGGGTAGTTGGCAATAATTCCGAGTACTACACTGAGGACCTTTGCTTCTCCGGATAGTAAAATGCGAAAAGTAAAAGAGATGTCGGTGGAATGAAGAACCATATGATACATTTTATAAAAAAAAAATGTAAACAAATAAGAAATCTTTTTTCATTTATTTTCTTGTTAATTGGAGGGAAGAAAGAGAGGGCGGGATGAGGCAACCTGCAAAAAATCCTCACGAAACCACAAAGGATGAAAAGAGGCACCCCAACAATACTAAACATCCCAACATTCAAGAATCCCGAAAAAATTATCAACCATGTAATAAATCATAATAGATTTCTAAACCAATAAGCGATTTGTAAATATTACAAGACGAATTCCTTGTTTTATGTGTACCTTAGCATGTAGTATGCATATTACTAACGAAGCACTAATGACTTCTATATGCATTCTATCATTTGTTGGTGGTTCCTCCAGCATAAACGTGAACTCCTCTTCCCATCTTGGATCCCTGTTTTTCTTTCTCTGCTTTACAATAAAACACAAAATTGCACAAAACATTGGCGGGAAAATTGGCGATAACCCCCCACATTATAGTTACTCTTGGCAAAAACCCCCGCTTTTGTCCATTTTTGGCGTTAACCCCCCAACCCCCAAAATTAGACCTTATGTTGCCCAGTTTACCCCTGACCCCTCCTATTTGAGTAAACCCCCTAATTTAACGTCAACAGAAATTAACTAACAGATGTTAACTCTGTTTCCACCAATTTTTATTTGCATAAACCCCCATTTATCTAAGTATTTGCCTAAACCCCCCTATTTGCAACAGAGAAGAAAAAGAAGAAGGAGCAGGAGGAGGAAGAAGAAGAAGAAGAAGAAGAAGAAGAAGAAGAAGAAGAAGAAGAAGAAAAAGAAGAAGAAGAAGGAGGAGGAGGAGGAGGAGGAAGAAGAAGAAGGAGGAGGAAGAAGAGGAGGAGGAGGAGGAAGAAGAAGAAGAAGAAGAAGGAGGAGGGAGGAGGAGGAGGAGGAGGAGGAGGAGGAGAAGAAGAAGGAGAAGGAGGTGGATGGGCGACACGTGGATTGGTGGTGAAGTAAAATTTTCAATTTTGGTTTTCAATTTTTTTACTTTTCGGGGGGGTTTATGCAAATAAGAGTTGGTGTAAACGGAGTTAACATCTGTTAGTTAACTTATGTTGACGTTAAATTAGGGGGTTTACTCAAATAGGAGGGGTCAGGGGTAAACTGGGCAACATAAGGTCTAATTTTGGGGGTTGGGGGGTTAACGCCAAAAATGGACAAAAGAGGGGGTTTTTGCCAAGAGTGACCATAATGTGGGGGGTTATCGCCAATTTTCCCAACATTGGCATTATTAGTAAACGAAAAGAAAAATAACACTTAAGCAACAAACAACAATGATCTCTGTAAATGTAAGTAAATTTTGGTAAAGATAAATTGGAGAAGATGATCGGAAAGTAGAGGAGGAAGAGATAAGTTTATGGGAGTGGCTGAGCTATCTGGTTTAGATAGTTGCCTACGTATCTGAGAGTGACCAAGTCCCAGAATCAAGCCTACGTAGTTCGTATATATAGGTGATTGGGACAACGGGTAGCTCATTAATTGCCTAACGGTGTGGTCAATTAATGGGCGGATATTTTGGATCTGAAAATATATTGTAACCGTAGAGAATCAAAACGTAAAGTGTTTGAATAAGGACGATGTAGGTCGAGTAAAAGTAGCTCTACGTCAGGTGTGCTCGGATAAAAATGGGCTTATGCCGAGTGAAGGCTTTTGAAGGTCGGATTGGATTAGCATTTGTGGTGACGAAGTGAGCTCGAGTAAAAGTGGGCCTACACCGACATAGTGGGTATATACATAGCCCCTTTTTTATGTGAGTTGAGGCAATAAGTTGTGTGGATTTGTTGAGGTCAAGTCGGATAGAAAATAGAGAAGGTGATATATGATTGCATTTATGGGGGGGGGGGGGGTGTTGTATAAGCCACGTGGAAATTATGTTTGAATTTTGATTGTGGAAAGTAACTGAAATGGGAGGGAAACCAAGGATTTCAGCGGTTGGATATTTATTGCCAGATCTGACCGTTGATGTAGATTGGATTGGACGGTGAAAATGTACTGGTTGGGTTTTATAAAACCTAACCTTAAGGTTGGAAAACCAAGGGTTTAGTCATCGTTTTGCTTTAAAAGACATCTGCTGCACTTCATCAAGGTATTTTTCTGCACTTTGTTCTTGTTTTCTTCTTCTTTCATTGCCGTTCTTGTGTTTCCTGTGAGCTTTTCGTTGTACTGTTGTGGAATTTTGTCATATCTGTTCGAAATCTTATTTTCCGTTGGAGGATTACGATATCATTGAGAATTTGTTTGATTATTGTGTTGTTTTCCGGTTGCTGAGTGGTTTGTGTCCACCATTTTTTTACTGGTTTGAAGCTTTTTTGGTTCTGGTGCGATTAGCTACCCTTGCCGGAAACTTGTTGAGATTATTTTCCGTTGATTTGTCATAATTGAATATATACCCATCGGAAAAATGAGTGATAGGGCGTCAGAGAGCATAAGTGAGAATGAAGAGGATATTGAGGTTAGTGTGAGTGGTAGTCGAGTTGAAGTAAATGACGAGGGGACTATAAGTGGTAGGGTCCTTAGTGTAGAGGAAGCTCGGAGGTCGTTTCCTGAAAAATCCGAGCTGAGTTCAATATTAGGATTCCCGACCTTGAGATGCATAGGGTCAGTGATAGATTGTTTGATTTGTGTGGGGATACCACCTCGACGTTGATTTGCCTTGCCCAACTGAGAGGGGGTATGCGTCTTCCCTTTAATAAGTTCGTGCGTGATGTCTTATATCACTACGACGTAGCCCCTATCATGATGCCCACAAGCTTTTGGACATCGATGCTGATATTTGAAGAGTTAAACAGGCTACATAAGGCCGACATTGTAAAGTCTGATGTGGTTGCCTACTTCACCTGTGTGACCGGTCGGAGTAGAGATTATGTTTGCTCCTTAAATAGAAGGCGGAGTTGTGGTCCAGCAAATCTATTTAATCCCCCGACCTCGAATGATGGTTGGAAAAACTCCCCTGTTTTTAGAATCCGGGTCAATTTGTACAGCCCAGCGCCTTCCTATGTCGATATGCGATTCCCAGCATAGGTGAACGTATGTCTTGTAACTTTATCTTTTATTTATGAAGTCGATTGTTGGCTGACTTGACTTGTGCATTTTGTAGGTCAAACTAAAGATTATAACGAGCATATCGAAGGGCGTTTGCATCCGAGCAATAAAACTGACTTCGCTGAGAAGTCGTGGGCCGAGAAGAGGAAGTTGCTACCCCATTTGGCACGTTTTTTCCGTGAGCCCCGAGTTAAATTCGCTAAAGATACCGAGGTGGAAGCCGGTATGTCCAGCGCTCCAGCGCCGAAGAGAGTCAGACGAAAGAAAAGAGAGCTCGCTGTAGCGTTGCCCGTTGCGGAGTTGGTCTCAGCTCGACCAGGAGATTTGCCAATCGAGGTAGTTACTGCTTTGCCCATGGCCCCACCAAAGAAGTCTGTTGAATTTCCCCTGACCGGTGGCTCTGCTCCTCTGGCGAGTAAGATTCCAGATGCATCGAATCTGAGTGACTTTTTTGGCTCGAGGTCTATAGATCCTGCTCCTCAGCCAGAAAAGAGGAAGGGTCCTGCGAATCCCTCGGAGCCTGGTAAGACCAGTCAAGACAAGGGAAAAGGGAAGTGCCAAGCATCGGCCCCGAAGTCTGGTAAGCCTACGCCCATTGACGTGGGTGAGGACTTGGCTGCAGGAGAAGCGAATCGATTTGCGACAGTCTTTCCCTGTCGCGAAGGGTATGTGAAGGCCGATGATTCGGCGTGGGGAGATAAGGAAATAAGTCTGTCTCTAATGGAGAATTGCTTTCTGTTTGAGGACGCGAAGAAGATTCAACCCTTTTCCCTTGAGGATGAATCACAAGAACTTGCCTCTTGTCAATACAAGGTGAGTTCTTTTGCATGATGTTGTTTATTTTGGTAACCCCTTAGGTATTTGATAGCTCATAGGATACTTTGTTTTGTTCCAGATGAACGTGATTCACAACAAGTGGGTCACGAAGCTCGAGAATGCCCGAAAGAAGGCAAAGGCGTTACAGAAGGCCAGTGCTGACAACAAGGCACTGCGAGCGGAAGTCGAAGACTTGAAGGCCAAGCTTGCGGAGTCGAAGAAAGAGTGTGCCGAGTATGGTGCAAATCTGGATGATGCACAAGGGTTTGTCTTAACCCTTTAGAGGCAACTTTACGAGGTGAACTCGAGCTGGGAGGCTGATGCCCAGAAGTCTATTGAGAGCATCTCGGGGTGGAGGCAGATATCTTATGCTTGGGAGGAGAGGTGCCTTCGTCGTGAGGCTCATATTGCATCGCTAGTAGAAAACTTTGATGCTTCTGCGGATAGGGAAGCCATCAAAGTTTCTGCTCTTGAGCGTTTTCGTCGTGATTTGAAAAAGGAGAAGAATTCTGAAGCTGCTCCTTCTAATGTCGAGGCTGACAAGGAACCCTCTCCCCAGGCTGAAGAGAATGCTGGTGTAGCGACCCAAGATCTTCCTGAGGAGCAAACTTGATAGTTATTGTTGCATTTGTAATTCTGTTGAGAGTGGTGAGGTTTCTTTTGGTGTTGTAAAACATAAGTAGGGAACTCCGACTTCGGTTGGCCCTACGTCCGTTATATTTTGTAGTCCAACTATTTTGACTTTACCTTTGAAGAAATGTATGCTGAATTGAAAATGCTTGGTTGCCATTACAACTTGTTGTTCAATGTAGCTCAAAATAGATTGTTTTGTAGTATAAATCCCTTGTGGTTTTATTGCTTAACCTTGATGGGAGGAAATGAAAGATGTCAACCCTTGAAGGTGATCAGGGTAGATAGATTTTTAGAAATTTGGAGTTCCAAGGTCGAGGCACCTGTTCCCCTTCGGCATCAATGAGTGTGTATGCACCATTCCCTAAGCTGTTTTTGACAATGTATGGTCCTTCCCAATTAAAATTTAATTTTCCGTCCCCAGACTTCTTAGTATTGGCAAAAACTTGTCTGAGGACGAGGTCACCACTTTGAAATTCCCGTGATTTTGGTTGTAACTTCTTTTTAAAACCTGTTGGTAACGAGCAGTTGTAATTATGGTTTGGTCTCATTTTTCTTCGAGCATGTCTACTTCGTGGGCCCATAAATCTTCATTTTCCTTTGATTGTACGAGTTCAGATCTAGTAGTGAGGAAGTTGAGCTCAGTTGGTATGATAGCTTCTGTGCCATAGCATAAGGCAAATGGGGACATTCCTGTAGCTGTGCGTGGTGTCGTTCTGTAGGCCTATAGTACCCTATCGAGTTCCTCTATCCATTTTTCTTTGTGTAGCTCAAGTTTTTTCTTCAGAGTATTCATGATGGTCTTATTGGTGGCTTCAGCCTGACCGTTGCTTTGAGCGTAGCGAGGTGTTGAGAGTGGGTGGTTGATTCTCCAATCGAGATAGAATTCCTCGATTACAGTACCATAAAATTGTTGACCATTATCGGTGACTACTAACTAGAGTATGTGGTAGTCCGAATCGAGTGATAATGAATTTCTAGATGAAGTTTTTAACATCTTGTTGGCGTATGCGTCGTATAGCTTCGACCCATTTGGTGAAGTAGTCAGTTGCCACAAGTAAGAACAGTTTCTTCGATTTATCCTTCAAGATAGAGCCCACAATATCGAGTCCCCAAATTGCGAAATGCCATGGGCTTGAGATTGTCTTGAGTTCTCGAGCTGGCTGGTGAATTAATGGTGCAAATCTTTGGCACTTGTCATAGTGTTGGACAAACTTGTCTGAATCTGACTGCATGTATGGCCAAAAGTAACCTTGATTTCTTGCTTTTTGGGCTAAAGACCTAGCCCCTGCATGGTTTCCACATTCTCCATGGTGGATCTCAGCGAGAATTGTGTGTGCTTGTTTTGGTGGGAGACACCGCAGAAATGGGCCTCGAGTTGACTTTCGATAAAGTCGTTTGTCGAGTAAGATGTAGCTTTTAGCTTTTCGTTTGAGCTTTCGTAGTTCGAAATCATCGTCTGGGTATGTCCCCTTTAAGTAATTGATGATTGGTCCCATCTAAGAGTTTTCGCTTGGTGGGACATCTATGAAATCTGAAATTTCATTGACCTGATGTATCTGTGCCTCATATGCCGGAGCGGACTGTATGTCAATTTATATTGTTCGAGGTGGCTCAGTGTCGATTTGCGAGGCCAGATATGCTAAGCTATCGGCATGGCGATTGTCATCTCTTGGGACATGTTGAATTTCCCATTTGTTGAAATAACTTAATAATTTTTTGGTATGCTCAAAGTATAACTTCAGAGTCTTTTCCCTTGTTTCATAGTCGCCAAGGATTTGGTTGACGACCAACTGTGAGTCGCTTAGGATTCGCAATTCTTTAACCTATAATGTTATGGCCATTCGTATGCCAGTGAGGAGTGCCTCGTATTCTGCATCGTTGTTAGATGAGGTGAAATTTAGTCGGACTGACTTTTCTATGATGGCTTCGTTTGGTGAGATTAGTGTGGCCCCCACTCCTGAGCCTTTGAAGTTTTTTGAGCCATCGACGTGGAGTTTCCATATTGGCATCTTTGGTATTGGTTGGTCGATGACCTCATTATCGGGTATCCATGAATGGTCATCAATGGCGTAGTCGACCAGGAGATCGGCCACGATTTGACCTTTTCTGCTGCTTCGCGGAGTGAAAATGAGCTCGTGATCTCCGAGTTCTTGGGCCCATTTAGCCATTCGTGTAGACTTGTTTTTGTTTTCCAATACTTGCCTAAGAGGTGCATTTGTGATGACTCTTATTTTGTGTGATTGGAAGTAGGGCTTCAACTTTCGTGAGGCGAAGAGTAAAGCTAAACCTACTTTTTCGAGGCTTGAATACCGAGCTTCGGAGCACAGTAATGTTTTACTGATGAAGTATATTGGTCTTTCTATACCTCTTTCGTCTCGAAATAATACCCCACTAATTGCATGTTCTAACGTGTCGAGGTACAGCCCCAGTACGTCGCCATCTTGTGGTACCGTGATGACTGGTGGAGTAGCCAGGTATAACTTGAGTTTGTCAAATGCTTGCTGGCATTCAGGGGTCCAGCTGTAAGTTGACCCTTTCTTTAGTAGTTGAAGTAGTGGACATTGTTTGTCTGATGCCCGAGCAGGCTGCTAACATGCCGTTAAGTTTTTGAACTTGTTTCTTTGTTTTTGGGCTCGGCATCTCGATTATGGCTTTGATTTTTTCTGGGTTGGCTTCGATACCCCTTTGTGTGATGAGGTAACCCAAGAATTTTCCAGATGCGATGCCGAATAAACATTATTCCGGGTTGAGTTTCATGTTGTACTCATGAAGTCGGAGGAATGTTTTTTCGAGCTCGGTGACATGGGTGGATTTGTGCTTGCTTTTGACGATCATATCATCTACGTAAACTTCCATTGTGTTACCAATCATATTGTGGAACATTTTTGTTGCGAGTCGCTGATATGTGGCTCCTGCATTTCTTAGTCCAAATGGCATGACTGTGTAACAAAAGGTACCTTGCTCAGTGATGAACGCAGTTTTCTCTTGATCTTCATCTGCTAGTTTTATTTGATTGTAGCCTGAATAGCCATCCATTAAGAAAATGAGTTCGTGACCGGCGGTGGAGTCAACGAGCTTGTCTATTCGAGGGAGAGGGAAGCTATCTTTTGGGCAAGCTTTATTGAGGTCAGTGAAGTCGATGCATACTCTGACTTTACCATTAGGTTTTATGACTGCGACAATGTTAGTGAGCCAGTCAGGGTATGCAACCTCACGAATGAATTTTGCGTCTTTTAACTTTTGTATCTCTGCATTAACTGCATTGGCGAGATGAGCTGCTAGTTTGCGAGCTTTCTGTTTTACAGGTTTTTTGCTGGTATCTACATTTAACTTATGGCATGCAATATTGGGATTGATCCCTGGCATATCGGTATAAGCAAAAACAAAAACATTTTTATTCATCTTGAGAGTAGCAATAAGTTGTTGTTTTACAATGGGGTCCAAGTTAGCCCCTACATAGACATATTTAGGATCGTCATCCGATCCTATGTTGACCTTTTCACCTTGTTCAATGACAGGTGGGTCGGATGGATGAACAATAGCCTTGCCTTTTTCAGCTTGTGAGGTCTCATCCGCAGTGATTTGAGTAGATATTGCAACTGCATTGCAAGTTGCAGAGATCATATTGACAGTGGGCTTAGATGAGCTCGCCACTGTTGTGGAGGTATCCTCTTTATTAAGGAGTGGAATGACCTCGGGGATGGCATGATATCCATGTGCTTCGATCTGGTCACCTCGTAATTCCATGATGCCTCTAGGGCCAGGAAATTTGATGACCTGGTGATATGTCGATGGTACTGCTTTCATTTTATGAATCCATTTTCGTCCGAGAATTGCATTAAAATGAGCAGGGACATCAAGGACGAAAAAGGTGCAATACACAGTCACTTCGTCTTCATTTTCACCAGTTGCCACAGGAAGGCAAATTTCACCTTTTGCCTCAGTTTCAGTCGAGTTAAATGCAAAAAGGGTGACTTGAGGTTTTTGGAGGACCGAGTCGGGCATTTGCATCTGACTGTATGCTTTGTTAAATATTACGTCACATGAACTTCCTGGGTCGATAAACATTTTTTTCATTATCCATCCCCCAATGTTGATATGGACAACCAATGCGTCATTGTGAGGGAGACATACTTTTTTGAGATCGAAGTCAGAGAAGACCAGAGCATTGTTACCTGTGACTTGTTTAGCCACGATTGCTTTGTGAGTCAAGTGGAAAGTATGGTGGATGTGATGAATCTTCTGTTTCTTAGAACGAGTTGACCATTCGGGAGGTCGAGCATCCATGATCATATTGATGGTTCCCTTAGGCTTTTTACCATTCTCCATTGAAGTCTTTTGTCGTTTGGCCTCTAGTTTGTTGCGGAGGTCGGGTTCATTTTCAGTGAGGAAGTCATCGAGGTAGCCTTCCTCCTTAAGCTTGTGACAGTAAGCTCGTAGGATTCGGCAATCGTCGGTGAGGTGGTGTCGACACTTATGTAACTTACTGTACGGTTTTGCTTCAATCGGTTCGAGGTCGTGAACTTGAGGCTGGAAGTAATCCTCATCTTTGATGAGATCAAATAGTTGATTGTATGAGCACTTGAAGGGATTTGGAAATTTGGATTTGGCATTGGATGTGGCCTTTCCTTTGTAATCTGATCGAGTCGTCTTTGGTTTGGAGTAAGTGGACTCTGTCGTTTGAACAACAGCCACTCGTTCTTTGGATTTTGTGAGGGCTTCTTCCAGTTTGATGTACTTGTCAGCGCGTACATACAAGTCTTCCAATGTTGCTGGGGCATCGAGGATAATATTCTTTCCTAGCGTCGTATTGGGGTTGACAGAGGAGATAAAGGCTAAAAGACATGAATATTCATCTGGATTTTTGGCACGCAAGCACTCCTTTTTGAATCTTGACATAAATTTCTTTGTTGTTTCGGCTTCGTCTTGCTTGATACGAAAAAGGCCAGTGACCTCGATTCTTCTCCTCTTGTTGTGGATATACTGGGTGACAAATAGTGACTCCAGTTGGTCATACGAGGTGATGGACCTTTCTGGCAGTCGATGGTACCAATCTATGACACTCCCACGGAGTGATGCAGAAAACAGTCGGTAGAAAATATCCTTGTACTTTGGCCATAAGGCCATGCTTGTCTTGAACTGTAGGACGTGGTCCATTGGGTCTCCACTTCCGTCGTAAGTGGTGAACTTTGGAGGTATGAAGTTTGGTGGTGGTTCCTGTTGTAGTAGGTCATCATGAAGAGATTCGATTTTGTAACGTTCAAGGGTTGTTGATGCTACCTTCTATGTTGTGTTGGCCTTGAGTGAGTCTTGGTGATTTTTGTCAAGTTTTTCTGACAGTTGGAGGATTCTGTCATGAGCAGCTTGAAGGTCAGCCATGGTTTGGGCGGTGGTGTTACTGGAGGTGGGTAGGGCAGGGTTGTTGAAAGTTGTTGTGATTTCCTCAGTGTTGAGCATATTGGTAGCAACTCCGTTGAGCGATGTGCCATTAGTGGTGGTGGTGGTGCTCTTGAGGTGGATGTTTTCAACCACCAATCTGTTGATCTGTTCTTGTTGATCAGCCATTTGCTTCTTGAGTTATTCAAATTGCTCATTGGTGATTGTTGCCATGGTCGGTTGTCAGGTTATTATTCGTTCATGAATCAGTCGGCGCCAATGTAAATGTAAGTAAATTTTGGTAAAGATAAATCGGAGAAGATGATCGGAAAGTAGAGGAGGAAGAGATAAGTTTATGGGAGTGGCTGAGCTATCTGGTTTAGATAGTTGCCTACGTATCTGAGAGTGACCAAGTCCCAGAATCAAGCCTACGTAGTTCGTATATATAGGTGATTGGGACAACGGGTAGCTCATTAATTGCCTAACGGTGTGGTCAATTAATGGGCGGATATTTTGGATCTGAAAATATATTGTAACCGTAGATAATCAAAACGTAAAGTGTTTGAATAAGGACGATGTAGGTCGAGTAAAAATAGCTCTACGTCGGGTGAGCTCGGATAAAAATAGGCTTATGCCGAGTGAAGGCTTTTGAAGGTCGGATTGAATTAGCATTTGTGGTGACGAAGTGAGTCGAGTAAAAGTGGGCCTACGCCGACATAGTGGGTATATACAATCTCCACTCAAAAAATTTAAGATGATATTTTCATAGCAAAACTAATATGAACAAACCTTTGAGGCATTACAAATACAACAGTATCTTTCATTCATTAATAATGGAACTCGAGGAAATTGAGCCCATGACTGCATTTAAAAGGACAAGCCGACAAGATACAACAAAAAACAGTTAAATGCTGCTAACAGAAACCCTCTCTAAATATTTTGTATTTGTTGATGCTACCCCACCCCATACACACACACACAAAACAACTACACACACGAGCAAAGAAATCTAAGAAATACGTGCCTTAGTTTTCCTCTCCTCTCCTCTAAAAAGTACTCAGACATATGGATTTGTATGGTGCTTCCCTTCAACATCTTTAGCTTCATGAATTATAACAACGAGCAAACCTCCACTAGAAGGTGTCCCTTCAGATAGGGGTGGGCAAAACCGATCCGAAACATGTAAACCGAACCGAACCGATCCGAACCGAAAATAGGGTGTTTACATGTTTCCATGTTCGGTTGCAGTTTCTAATTTGGCAAAACACCTGCTTTGGGTGTTCGGTTGCAGTTTCGAAAATTTCCGAACACCCAAAACCGAACCGAACATGTATTTTGTATACAACCCACTACAGCCCATCTCTCCATAGTCCAACCCATCCCATCTGTCCAGGAGTCCAGCCCAATATCCAAGTATCCAACAGTGAACAGATGTAATATGACTGAATGGGCAATTTCAGATTTTCAGATTTTTCAAATATATCAGTTTTTCGGTTCGGTTCGGTTTTATTCGGTTAACCGAACTTAATTATATGTTCGGTTCGGTTTCGATTTTAGTTAAAAGTATTCGGTTCGGTTCGGTTCGGTTTTAAAAATAAAAAAGTTCGGTTTCGGTTTAGACTTTTGCAAAACACCTGCTATGTGTTCGGTTGACAGTTTTGTCCAAAACCGAACCGAACCGAACCGTGCCCACCCCTACCTTCAGAAGCCTTTTCTACTGTATTTGAATCTTCAAGATCTTTAAGGATATCCTCCTCCTTGAAATTAAGGCGTGTATGTCACTTCCAACACAATCAGCCCCCTTGATTTTCCATTCTGGACATCATTGGGATCCATATTTTTTAAAAGATCAAGAGTCATGACTTTTGTCACATCGGGGGTAAGATCTTTTAAAGAAATGACCTCCATACCCATCTTGTCATGGATACCAACCTAAGCACATGAAAATAGTCAAATACATATGAGGAATGCAGATATAAAACAAGAAAACATAACTTCAAGGTAGATGCTTATGGGCATACCTGTTCCCAATAATAAACAATGAACACATAGCTTGAGAACTGGGGTCTTTGACAACAAACAAGAACTCCTCGTTCCATTCAGGATTCAGGTTCTTATGTTTCAATTCACAGTGGTCTTTCTTGATTGTAGCCTCTGCTCAGTGAGCTTTAATTGTACATAGGGGTCAGATGCCCCCATAAGATCTTCCTTTTAAAGCTTCATTGCTCGCACTACTTTCACACGAAGAATTCCAACAGGCCTCCTTTGGGCTCTATAGATATTAAGAAGAGATCACTTTGTCAAAGGCAACATTCAAATTGGCATGGAAATTCTAAAACTTAAGGCAGCATTCAAATAAGCATGAAATTCTAAAACTTTTTAAAGAGTGCAGATAATTACTGTGGGGAGTAATTCTACGGGGACAACCCAACGAGCCAGACTAAAAAATCAGCCTGATGTGGATGCTGACGTGGCTAGTCCACATCACCAAAAAAATTTGACTTCTCCACCTCCTCCCCCCACACTTCTCTTTCCATATTCTGCGTATGAAAAAAAAGAGGAAAAAAAAAATTAAAATTAAAATTCACGAACTCCAGCATTTGGGGTTTTGTTACTTTAAAATCACTTTGAAGAAGAAAAAAAATACCAGCTTTATTATTAATATTATATTCAAAATTAAAATCTTTTTTAAATTTTTACAGTTTTTCTTAAAGAATCAAAATTTTGCTTTCTTCAACATCGTCAGGTTGCTCCATTTTAGTTTCATTAAGCTGGAATATATTGTTAAAATATTGTTGTCCAAGAAAAAAAATCAACCAGTTATATTCTATAAGGTACATCTCTCTAAAAAAAAATTACAAGTAAATTGATCAAACTCCAAAAGCTTTCAATGGCACTGAACATGGACGGTCTCATTCAATATCAAAGCAGATGAGAAAGCCTCGAAAAAATTCTGGAATTCTTGTTTAGGAGATAAAATTTTTAAATTCCCAATAACAACAATGAAATCTAATTATAATTTGAGAAAAAAAAAATGAAATGAAGTAAAGAACCAAAATTCAATTAAGAAGAGAGAAACAAAGAACTAAAAAAAACCATACGCCCATTACTAATCGAGAGAGAAAAAAAAACCTTAGAAATTTTGGGGAAGAAGAATTTGACGAAGAAGAGGAAAACAACGTTGAGATTTTGAAGAGAGTTTCTTTTTTCAATTTTCCATTAACTTACGCAGAGAACAAAGAGAAGAAATTTTTTTTGCTGACATGGACTAGCCACGTCAACATTCACATCAGGCTGGTTTTTTAGCTGGCTCATTGGGTTGTCCCCATAGAATTACTCAGGTCTATGATTACTACTTCTAGGGTTTTGGGCCACAGGTATATATTTGCAACTTGATCTTTGATAAGCTCCTGCAGGGGAAATCGTAAAAGTCGTTAACAGAATAAAGGAAGAAAAATAACAAAAACAAAAGGGAAAAAAAGTGGAATCACTCCAAATGGAACGAAAATGTTCCATCCTTTAGTATGTATGGTATGAATGGCTTATTAGCAACCTTATCTTAACAATGTTGATCACTACTTTATTGCAGGTAAGCTCTAAGATGACATCATAAGAGTCATAAGAAGAACCAATTGATAGGTAATCAAAATTAAATAAACATGGCCGCCAAACTTTGGCCAGTGAAACATTTTATCTAGTGTATTAATGTTAACATATATATTAGTAATTTTAGGCAGAGTGTCAATTATCACCTCACAAAGAAATTTAGCTTCCATTTCTAGCACAGGTGTTATAAGATTGAACCTGACCTTTTGTCTCATCTGATAGCTAAGTTATAAACTAATTTCGCTATACACATTAGTAAGACATAAGATTAGTGAATAGGTACACATTAGTAAGACCTTTTGTATCATCTGATAGCTAAGTTATAAAAACTCAAATACCTATAATATTCTATAAACCCAGTGAATAGTGTATGCATATGGTCTTGTTATCTCTAACCCTTACAGCATTCCCAATGGTAAAAGGCTTTTAGGGGTGTTACATAGAAGAGAGGGAGAAGGTTTTAGGATAGACTTGATGTTAAAAGTAATTTATAGTTTTAGGGCCCGTTCGGCAAACTAGGAGAAGTTCGGAAGGAATTTTCGTGAAAGTAGCGGCTGAAGAAATGAGAAAGGAGAAAGAAGAAAGAAGAAAGCTAATATAGAAAACTTCTTTAAAAATTCATTTATTGACTTATGGAAAGTACTTTCTATTTTCTTAATTAAGGTTTGCCGAACATCCTTTTTACTTATTTCCTTTTAGAAAGTTAAAAAATACATTCCAACGTTGTTGCCGAACAGACCCTTAGAGTTGCCAATGGTTGAGTGTTAAAAGCTTAAATTTTCACTTTCCCAAAGATATGGTGTATAAAATTTAACTTTGAATTAATTAACTAATCCTATGTGGCACTTTTAACTCCTTGGCAAATTTGCCAAGGAGTTAAAAGTATTTTGCTTGAAAAATGTGTTAACATCAACTATTGGCAAGAGTTTTTTACTAAAAGTTCTTAAAAGGGATTTAAAACCTACCATTGGGAATGCTCTTATACCTATATGTTGATGCAAAACTATTAAAATAATAATTAATTGATATTTGTAGCACATACAATTGATTAACTATTATTTTTTTTTTGTCTTATTTGTATTTTACAATTTCATTTATGCTCTTCAACCATTAAAATAGTCGCTAGGTATATATGTATATTTTTTTTTCGGTTAAGTATGTTGTATACATATAGGATTCTACATTCAAATTCAAAAATTATATTAATTAAAATTTAATTTGAAAATAAGTATTTCATAAGACAATTCCATAAGTGCACATTTCCCATATCATTAATTTTTATTTTTAATTTAAATTTTTTTATTTTTTTTATTTTTTTTTTTTTTTAATGTTAAAAATTTTATTGATAAGCTCAACAAATTACATTAAATTTTTTGTTTTTTTGTTTTTTTTAATTGTTGTTGAACATGAAAAATATTTAAGTTTTTTTGGATTAGATGTAATTAGCCCAATACGACTATGGGCCAATTCTCTGGGATTGGACTTGAGTTTAATAAGGATTATTTGGAAAAAATAAATATTTGGTAATATGGGAAAATTAAATTTTGAATGTGGGTTAGATAGGACTCTAAACTTGATTGCACATGAGACAAACAAAAACTTAAAACTCATATTTTTACTCAAATATAAGTAAATATATGAGTATATAAGTATTTGAGTTTTGAGTATGGGTTGGTGAAGAAATTTGGTGAATAGTGCAACAATTATAAGTTTTAGCTTCACCCTCGGAGATGGTCTTATTTCCAACAAAAAAGTGTGTGAGGTTCACACTAACCCAAATTAAATCCATGTACATGAAAGATTAAATCCGTCTGATGCCACTCAAATCATTTGTCATTGTTTAGATTGTAATAAATTAGTCAGAATATTGATTTATTGATTTACTGGGAAATTACAACTGGTTGTAACTTACTAACTTCCTCTTAAAAACCTTAGTACAAGAGGTAATATACATCCAAATATCTACAAGAATAGTAAACCCACCTAAACTCAATTACGGCGGCTTTTAACACCTAATAAACTCCCATCAACCAAAAAAAAAGAAAAAATTGTTCAAATGGTATTCCTTTAAATTCTTGAAACAGAGAAAAAAGTATAGTCCTTTGATGGAAATGTAACCTAAAGGTTGCCAATTGCAAACGCCTTACACCCTAAATGACCCTACGTGCTAAAAAGAGAGGAGATCCATCATCTGACCTCCACCAAAACACTCCATCATGAAATTCTAAGTGGAATAAAACCAAATATTCCAGGAAAAAAAATACATACAAAGATATGGTTCACTAATAAACCTCTTCTAAACATTCATTTACCATATGGTCTTATATTTAATTAGTGAATAGCGAAACAACATTCCCCTACAAATATATAAGATTACGATCAAATAAGACTGGCAGAGTTGCAGTCTGGCACTAACTACTACGATTAAATTAAACTTTTCAAAATAATAAAAATCTCCCAATAGTCCTATCAGATGTATATTGAACATGGGTTAACACAGAATTATATCCCCACAGAACAATAAATTTAATTTTCAAAAGTTATGGGTTTGATTCAGAAAAATCCTAAACAAAACACCCTGGCTTGATGGTTTAGTCAGTACAAGTAGATTTTTTTCCCCTTATTTCATCATTTTGATATTAATATATACTCCAAACAAAGTTACAAAACCCATCCCATCCAATTTGTCTCAAAAAAATAAATCATTGTTTGAAAATTTCCATACCCTAATAAAGTCGAAACATATATGATTATTTGATCATCAAGGTAACTAGATAGATAGATGTAATCAACATTATCAACAAAAAAAGAGATATTAATCAACAACAAAAAAAAAAAAAACAACAACAACAACAAATGAACTCCAAATTATTTCTGCTTAAACTGTTTTTGAGCTCAGTGAACTCCAAATAGAAGGCGAGATCAAACTACTGGAGTTGTAGAGAAAGAAACTCGTTTTTGGGATTTTGCATACAAGATTTGTCAACTCTATTTTGGAGTCTATAGCAGCTCATAGACTCAGTCAAGATTTTCGTTTGCAACAGGACCTTCTTAAATCCTTTATTTAAGGGCATGAACATGGACCAGTTCATTGAACAATTTCATATTTGCAGTAGATTATTGTAATCTATTATACTATATTAAAGCAGGAAATACCCCTAAGAAAATATCTTTTCAATTAGGCTATCAATAAGACTGAAATTGATAGCCTAATTGAAGAGAATTTTGATTAAGTTTGGGTATATTTGTAATTAGGCAAAAGTGGACCACCATCACAGATATAATTAAGCCCAATTAGACTATGGGAATAATTAAGCCCAATAAAAAAAATTAAAAGAATACCCAATCCTAAGTATAATCAAGTCCAGCCTGTACCCAGTTGGACCAAATCACAAGCATAATTAAAATACAGTAAAACTTCGATAAATTAATAGCCTTGAGACTAGAGAAAATTATTAATTAAACGAGATATTAATTCATCGATTAATTAATAAACTATTAATTTACATAAACAATATATTTTTATGTATGTCTTTCTTTTTAGGGGGCTAACATGATGAAGCTGGATAATCATTTTATTCTAGAACCGGTTCCACGAAAAAAAACACTAAAATCGATGTTCAAACCAAAATCAATTTTGAGAAAAAAAAAACAATAATTGACTTTCATTATAAAAAAATATAAAATATATTGTATATCAAAAAAATATTAATTTATATATTAGTTGGGCCTTCAAGGATTTTTCTAAAATGTATTAATTATCTAATAAATTTACCAAAAATATTAATTTATCAACATATGCCCAAGTTGGGACCAACCAAAAATATTATTTAAAGGAGATAATTAATTTATCGGGTATTATCTTATCGAGGTTTTACTATATCTTTTCAATTATGCTGAAATTGATAAATTATTGAAGAGAAATTCATTCAATTTTGGGTATTTTTGTAACTATACAAAATAAATAAAAATGGGTCAATATGTAATTTCACATATTGAATACAACAACCTTCATAAGTAACCCTAACTCGAATTCTTTATAAGCAGTAAACCACATTATCACCACTAAATCTAATACCAGTAATTGACTACCATTGATAAAATGCTCTAACTCGAATTTCTTTCAATTCAACAATTTTAACTTCAATAAGTTTACCAGTAATCTTTTTTGAATAAGTAGCTAAATAATTATCTGGTGGAAGTAGTGATTTACATTGAAATCACCAGATGATTTACTACATTTGTACAACTTTTTCATCTATTATACTCTATTAAAGCTGAAAATAACCTTAAAAAAACATCTCTTCAATTAGATTGAAATTAATAGCTTAATTGAAGAGAATTTTGATTGAGTTTGGGAATCAAGTTCAGCCCGTACAAAAAATACAGTAAAACCTCGATAAATTAATAGCCTTGAAAGTAGAGAAAATTATTAATTAAATGAGATATCAATTCATCTATTAATTAATAAATTATTAATTTACATAATTAACAGTATATTTTTATGTATATCTTTCTTTTTTTTAAGGAGGGGGGGCTAACGTGATGAAACTGGACAATCGTTTTATTCTAAAACCCGTTCCACGAAAAGAAACACTAAAATCGATAATGATATTGGAATAATTTCTTCTTGCAATACAAACTACAACACCAGATCAACTTATCACAATACAAAAATTCAGAGACGAGGTTCAAACCAAAATCAATCTTGAGAACAAATAAGCAAAAATTGACTTTTATTATAAAAAAAAAATATAAAATATATTTGTGATAAGTATTATTTAAAGGAGATAATTAATTTATCGGGTATTATCTTATCGAGGTTTTACTATATCTTTTCAATTATGCTGAAATTGATAAATTAATTGAAGAGAAATTCATTCAATTTTGGGTATTTTTGTAACTACACAAAATAAATATAAATGGGTCAATATGTAATTTCACATATTGAATACAACAACCTTCATAAGTAACCCTAACTCGAATTCTTTATAAGCAGTAAACCACATTATCACCACTAAATCTAATACCAGTAATTGACTACCATTGATAAAATGCTCTAACTCGAATTTCTTTCAATTCAACAATTTTAACTTCAATAAGTTTACCAGTAATCTTTTTTGAATAAGTAGCTAAATAATTATCTGGTGGAAGTAGTGATTTACATTGAAATCACCAGATGATTTACTACATTTATACAACTTTTTCATCTATTATACTCTATTAAAGCTGAAAATACCCTTAAAAAAACATCTCTTCAATTAGATTGAAATTAATAGCTTAATTGAAGAGAATTTTGATTGAGTTTGGGAATCAAGTTCAGCCCGTACAAAAAATACAGTAAAACCTCGATAAATTAATAGCCTTGAAAGTAGAGAAAATTATTAATTAAATGAGATATCAATTCATCTATTAATTAATAAATTATTAATTTACATAATTAACAGTATATTTTTATGTATATCTTTCTTTTTTTTAAGGAGGGGGGGCTAACGTGATGAAACTGGACAATCGTTTTATTCTAAAACCCGTTCCACGAAAAGAAACACTAAAATCGATAATGATATTGGAATAATTTCTTCTTGCATTACAAACTACAACACCAGATCAACTTATCGCACTACAAAAATTCAGAGACGAGGTTCAAACCAAAATCAATCTTGAGAAAAAATAAGCAAAAATTGACTTTTGTTATAAAAAAAAATATAAAATATATTTGTATATCGAAAAAATATTAATTTATATATTAGTTGGGCATTCAAGGATTTTTCTAAAATGTATTATCTAATAAATTTAGCGAAATATTAATTTTTTAACATATGCTCAAGTTGGGACCAACTAAAAATATTATTTAAAAGAGATAATTAATTTATCGGGTATTATCTTATCGAGGTTTTACTGTATCTCTTCAATTAAGCTGAAATTGATAACTTAATCGAAGAGAAATTCAAAACTCACCAAGATTTACATTGAAATCACCAGATGATTTATTACGTTTATACAACTTCTCCATCTTCCTCTTCACTCAAAGTCTATGTCTACTTATATGCTTATATTTGATCCATGTATATATGATGTTTGCTGAAGATCTCTCGACGAGACAGAAATCAAAACTCACCAGTATTCTAAGTCAAATGGGCAGCTATGCAAGTTTATTAATAAGATCATTAATAATATTAATATGATATTATTGTGGACACACGTCAAACATGTTTGTGATGGTCATTTTCAATTACATTCTAGATTTGACAAAAAGTATATTTTGCAGGAATATGGAGAACCAGTAATCTATTTCTTTTCCTTGCACTTATTAGGCATTGACAAAAAGCAAATGAAAATAGAAAATAAACTCCAATAAAGATGATGATATAATCTTCAATACATTTCAATGGTGGGAGTAAGACTTATTTACTGCAATTTCATGAAATTTGAGTTTCCTTTAATTTGTGATCTAATGTACGTAAATGTGTTGCAGATGGGACTATATCAAAAAATGTCGCAAGATTCACACAGAGATGGATTGATGGTTGCCTTCCGAAAATGCTTAACTACAAGCCTAATGGGATCTCTCCGTCACATTACAAGTAAGTCATCTTTATCATCATAATAGTTTGTTAAAGATTTCGAATTTTCATGATGTTAACTGTTACAAGCCAATTAAGAGACGCTCGATCGATTGCTAATGGACTACTGTGAAAAGATTGTTTCCCAAAGTGATGAAGCCTCAACAACCGAGCCAGACTAAATTCTAATTGAGACTTTGAGAATTGAGAGTACTGCAAAATCCCATTTTCCTGGATATCTTCAAATGTTTTGGGTTTAATTTTTATGTATATATAATAATCATTTAATTTCAGTACTCAAAGATTTATAATAATTCTAAATGAAATCATACCAGATCATATTTTCATGTATATATAATAATCATTTAATTTCATTACTCAAAGATTTATAATATTTCTAAATGAAATCATACCAGATCATAGACTTTTGAAACGGACTAAACAAAATATTACAAGTTACAAACCAAAACGACATAAAACCCCCCAAAAAAAACTTTAAAACAATCAAATATGCCCATGCATTGCACGGGCCTAAGGACTAGTTGAAATGTACAGGATATTGATCTTCTTATCATTTGTTTAATAGAACAAAATAAAATTTGGTTGTTGTATCCTTTTATATTTCTCTACTTAAAATTTGTTTTATTCGATAATATGTAAGATACAAAGTTAAAAGAAGACAAATTCTTTTTATGAGTGAAAGTAGTGATCTTCAAACTTAACTTGATGTCAGAACATTGGGACAAGATTCCTCTCACTCGCACTGTCACGGTATTAATCATGATAAGTCAAGGACATGAATTTGGACAAAATCCAATTATCAAAACTATGGCAAAGTGATTCTTAAGACCTATAATTTCTTGGTCTATCAAAAATTGAAACACTATGCTATCATTCATATATCTTATCTAAAAATTTGACAAATTTAATTCCCTTCAATACATACCCTAATATGAATGAAAAAAAAAAGACTACACAAAAACTTACAGAGTTAGGACAAGATTGGAAGTTCTAAAAGTAGAAGGAATCTGCATGAACTCCACGCCAGCAAATTGGGCAAGAAGAAATAATACAATTATTAGGAATTTTTAGACTTAAACCCCCTCTCCCTTTTATGGTCACGTTTTGAGTAAACCCTTCTATTTATCCAAGTTTGGACTTTACCCCCTATCCGTCTACTTCTGTCAAATTTAACGTCTATTTTTATTTTTTCTTCCTAAAATACTCCTCTCTCATATTTTTAGAGGGTAAGTCTAAAACAGCAATCGAGGACATTTTGGGAAGTTAGAAACAAAATTGACGTTAAATTTGACATAAACAGACGGAGAGGAGGTAAAGTCCAAACTTAGACAAATAGGGGGTGGTTTACTCAAATCGTGACCATAAAAGGGGGGGTTAAGTCTAAAAATTCCTTATTATTGATATCAAATGCATGTTTTACAACCCAGAACAACTAAGATAAATCTCTTTTTTCAAAACCCTCCAAAGCAAATACTGAATGAACAAAAAAACTGTTTGTTGCTAATTTTTGACTGAGGAGAAGATAGGGGAAATTATTTTTCCAGACCAAGCCCATTTGAAACTCAACGCTAAAAGCCCATACGTATTAGGAGCCGCAGTCAATCAGTGAGATCAGTCATGTGTTGTTTGCCGAATGATTGATGGACTATCTTTCCAAACAGAATCAGTTTTATTTCTTGTTCAATTCATGAAAGTTGAAACCAAGTGTTAACCTAAACAATAATTAATCAAACAACTGCAACATCCCGTGCTAGAGCTAGACGATATCCTCAGCAATGCCAACTAGGAGGATTGGAGTTAAGCTAACAGATTGCCAAGAGCGCAGGCAAGACTCGTACAATCCCTGACTACCTGAGGACTGATGAGGTCATGCTTGCAGAATTCACTGCAATAAAATGCACTTTATGGTTGTTTCCAACAAGCAATTTCACATCTTCTTAACACATAAATGTGCCATCTTAGTAATGGTGCTACTACAAGACATTAGATCTGCTTGAAAAAGCTACAACTCAAACTATCTTGGAAGTACAGAGAAGCAAAGATCATGAATCCAACCAAGCTCAGAAATGTTTTTGGAGCTTTTTTTTTTTTTTTTCTTATCAACCAGGAACAATTCAGAAGTGTGTTTCTTTTATAAGCCCTTCGAGCTCTTATTGGCAGGATTCACCCACCTTCCTTTATTTGTTATGTACTTATTGACAGGGTACTATCAAACACAATACAGAGACAAGTGACTATTAATAAAGTGATATATACCTTAACCAAACCAACAATTAGCTATTTTGGTCCTCTAACTTTGCTCAAATTTTCAGTTTAGTTCTTAAAGTTTAAACTGGTTAATTTGGTCCCAAATCTTTGAAAACCTTTGCAAAATGGTCACTCGTTATCTTTATGTTTTTAAACATTTAACAAAGTTGCTCAATAGCAGTTAATTATCATATGTGGTCTACCCAATTGCCCAATAACTATATCCGAAGTGAAAAACCTTGAGTTGAACAATATCGAAAATGATTAACCTCCCTCCCTTATATTTTGGCAATTCATAAACTGCCACGTATGATAATAAACTACCGCTGAACAACTTTGTTAAATGCTTGAAAACGACCAAACCATTTTGCAAACGTTTTGAAAGATTTTGGACCAAATTGATCAGTTTAAACTTTAAAGACTCAACTGAAAATTTGAGCAAAATTAGAGGACCAAAATAGCTAATTGTTCCAAACCAAAAACACAATCACACAAATACAAATGCGTACAGTATGTGGTATTTGATATCCAATCTCTTCAACTATGTATTACCAATGAAACGGTCACTGATGAATGGTTTACCCACAAACATGACCCACACTCTTTTGTTACAGGTGCAATACCATTTTTGTCAGAAATCAAATCTTAGCCTCTGCAGAAACCAAATCTTATACTGTAACTCCACTCCTTTGGCACCTCCCAAAATGAAGTCTGCAATTTCTATTTTCTAAAACATGTCCCCACAGCACTTAAATTTTCTAAAACCAACTTATGGAACCAAATCTATGATCTATCTCAACCCAGAAGACAATCAGCACACAAACTGATGTGCTCAAATGTTCATGTACCTAAACTTTACCGAATGTCCTAATTATTCTGATACAATTTCAAAATATCAAGCAGGTTTGCTATCTATACCCAAGGAAGAGAAAGGGAGTAAGTACAAAAGTGATTGAGTGAATAATTCACCTGAAAAGAAAGTATTGCCTTCTAATGTATTATTCCTTCTTTGGAGTACAGTAATAATCTGGCTCTTTCAAAATATTTAAATACTGTTATATTGATGACAAAGAAAAGGCATTTTAGCACTGCTTCTAGTGAATTCAACTAAGCGTTTAAAAAGAAAAACGGATCACATGAATGGTCAGAAAGATATAATACAACCTCAAATACAAAAGGACTGATTCTTTCGACGATATTATTATGCACAACAACCAATTTGACTTTGACTGAAACCAAAGGGGGGGGAAGGTAAAATCAAAATAAACTAGGAGCAAATTGTCATTTACCGCTCTGTACCTAGAGCACAGTCTTAATCAAGATAGCACTCTTGCGATATTAAGACCCTGTTCTCCACTGCAACTCAATCTGAATTCGTCCATTCTTTGAATCGATCAAATGGTACTTCTCGTTGATTCGTTTGTTGCTTACAACATCTGCCAGATTGATATCAATATAACCCAGGGTTTCCTGCATAAGCAGAGAACATGTTTATATTCAGAAAATACTAATCACAAACAAATCGATATCAGATAAGCAATATTAAGTATAATATATATGATCGCAGAGCAATACAACTTTGAATAAAAGCATTGTTTCAGTGTATCATGTCTTAGGTTGGTCAACAATACATCATCATCAAACGACAAATATGCAAGTGATATACACCAAATTTAAGGCGCAACCATGAGACTATTCACCAATTTTGTTTAAAGATACAAAAAAAACAAAAAAAAAACCCAGTCAATTTGTAAACAGGAAAACATGATCCTTTAACAGGGATTCATACCATTCAAAATTTCGAACTGTTAATTTTACATGTGGACCAGTTTTCTAGGTAACTTTCTGAATGTGACTGAATTGCAAAAGAGGGAGTCAGTCATTCCAAATGAGATATTATGTGCAATAATTGTGTGCACTACACTGTGGACCATTTCCTTCTCCAAGATGGAACCTAATGGTGTTGTAAACTATTAATCTATTCCACATGTATTTTGTACACAATAATGAAAGAAGAGAGTGTCAAAAAATTCTGTGAGCATTAATTGTGTGCACTACACTGTGGACCATTTCCTTCTCCAAGATGGAACCTAATGGTGTTGTAAACTATTAATCTATTCTACATGTATTTTGTACACAATAATGAAAGAAGAGAGTGTCAAAAAATTCTGTGAGCAAGAGGCTGGGGTGAGAAATTGTTCCCAGTTCCCACTAAAGCTCTCAGTTTGTGTATAAAATTGAAGACTTAAAGTACTACTTAGTTTTGCTCACTCCCTGTCAACATGGTACTCTCTCTTAGTTTATGCTTTTCCACCATGTTTCTAGACCACCACAACAAAAACTGAACCCACAGCCCATCTAACTGTGCATCCTACCTCTTCTAACCACCACCTTCCACCAGCACACCCCTCTCCCCTCTTACTTCAAAAAACCAGCAACACACTCCTTGAAAAAGAATGGAGATAGCAGTGAGAGTGGAAACTTGAAAGTGAAAGAGGAAAGGAGATGCTGGTGGAATGAAGAAAGAAGGGTGCTCCTTTTTGTCTTCAGGGTGGGAGGGGATATAAAAGTCCACTTTACTCCTACAAAAGATTATGACCTTTCAACAATCACATTTTCCAGATTTAAGCGTATCATGGCTGCTTTATAGAAAAAAAAACTTAAATAAATATGATGTCTTTTCTCTTTTCTTTTTGATTGGAGAAAGGCACCCTGCGAGAAATCCTCATGAGACAACAGAGGATGGAATGAGGCACCCAAACAATACTTAACATCCTAACATCCCCAAATCCCGAAAAAGTTATCAACCGTGTAATAATCAATAGATTTCTAAACCAACAAGCGAAGTGTGAGGATTTTACAAGACAAAATTCTTGTTTTGATGTGTACCTTAGGATGCAAAATGCCCATTCTTGAAGAAGCACTAATGACTTCTACATGCATTCTATCATTTGTTGGTGGTTCCTCCAGCATAAAAGTAAACTCCTCTTCCCATCTTGGATCCCTGTTTTTCTTTATATGCTGCAACAATAAAAAAACAAAATTGCACAAAACATGGACATTATAAGCAAAGGAAAAAAAGACGTGTAGCGACAAAATGTCCACACACAAAATTTAACATGATGTTTCCATAGCAAACTTACAAGAAAAACCTTTGTTTTCCTGAAAGCGCTACTTTGGCAACTTATAGTAAAATAAATACATCAGTTTCTTTCATTTATCCCTAACAAAGGAATTCGAAGGAAAATGAACCTATGACTGCATTTAGAAGGACAGGATAGCACAAAGATAGTTAAATGCTGGTGCAAGAAACAATCTCTAAACATTTGTATTTGTTTACATTAAGTTCTGAAAAGAGTTTTTTCCTGTGTACTTGGAATTACATCTCCCTCCCAACCCCAGTTCAGTCCGGAGGAAACTGAACCTATAAACGCAGTTCAAATGACAAGATAGCAAAAAGACAGTTGAATGCTGATGACAGAAATTTCTAATACTTGATGTTACGTTCTGAAAAGAGTTTCATCCCATGTGCTGAATTATCTCACCATCCCCACCACACACATAAATCAACTACACATGCACGCAAAAAAAAAAAAAAAAAAAGAGATATACCTTAGTTTTCCTCTCCTCTCCTCTAAAAAGTATCCGCACATATGGATTTGTATGGTGCTTCCCTTCAACATCTTCAGCTTCATGAATCATAACAACGAGCAAACCTCCAGTAGAAGGTGTCCCTTCAGGAGCCTTTTCTACTGAATTTGAATCTTCAATATCTTTAGGGATATCCTCCTCCTTGAAAGGCTTGTATGTCATTTCCAACACAAGCTGTCCCCTTGACTTCTCATTCTGGGCATCATTGGGATCCATGTTTTTCAAAAGATCATGAGTCATGACTTTTGTCTCCTCGGGGATAAGATCTTTCAAAGGAATGACGTTCATACCCATCTTGTCATGCTTACCAACCTAAGCACATGAAAATACCTATGAGGCGCAGATATAGAACATGAAAACATAACTTCAAGGTAGATGCTTATGGTCATACCTGTTCCCAATCATAAACAGTGAACTCAAGAGCTTGAGAACCGGGGTCTTTAACAACGAAGTTGAACTCCTCATTCCATTCAGGATTCAGGTTCTTATGTTTTACAGTGGTCTTTTTTGACGGTAGCTTGTCCTCAGTGAGCTTTAATTTCACATAGGGGTCAGATGCCCCAATAAGATCTTTCTTTTTTAGCTTTATAGCTCGAACTACTTTCACATGAAGAATTCCAACAGGCCTCTTTTGGGCTCTATAGATATCAAGAAGAGGTCACTTTGTCAAAGGGCAACATTCAGATAAGCACGGAAATTCTAATAACTTAAAAGTAAAATTCAAATAAACATGGAAACTCTAGTAACTTTCAAAAGAGTGCAGATAATTACTTTGCAGGGTCCATGATTACTACTTCCAGGGTTTTGGGCCACAGGTACATATTTGCCACTTGTTCTTTGATAAACTCCTGCAAGAAAAATTGTAAAAGTCCTTAAGAGACAAAAGCAAGAAAAATAACAAAAACAAAAGGGAAAATAGTGGCATGACTCCAAATGGAACGAAAATGGTCCATCCTTTACTATGTATGAATGGCTTATCATCAACTCGATCTTAACAATCTTGATAACTACTTTACTGCAGGTAGACTATAAAATGGCATCTTAAGAGTCATATGAACGACCAATTAATAGGTAATCAAGATAAACATGGACAAACACTGGCCAGTGAAACCATTTTATTTAGTGTGTTATAAAAAAACATTAGATTTATAGGCAGACTGTCGCTTATCACCTCACAAAGAAAT
Source organism: Aquilegia eximia (assembly GCA_023053565.1). Classification (NCBI taxonomy): domain Eukaryota; kingdom Viridiplantae; phylum Streptophyta; class Magnoliopsida; order Ranunculales; family Ranunculaceae; genus Aquilegia; species Aquilegia eximia. The sequence continues at coordinate 517,852 of JALIGU010000040.1, forward strand.
TTAGCTTCCATTTCTATCATAGATGTTTAGGATTAAACCTTACGTTCTGATAGGTAAGATTTATTAAACTAATTTCGCTATACAATAATAAGTCAAACATTAATGAATGGGTACATCATATATCCTATCAGGCTATCACAAAGGGTAGGTAGCTTCCATTGTAATCTATTCTCCAAAATCATATGGTGTTTCAAGTACAGATGAAGACCAAGATAAAATATAGCAATATCTGAAACCCATTGCTTGCTAAGGATAACTGACCTCATTGTGAAAGTTGTCGAAACAGCTCAAGAAAAGTCAAAGAAACATAAGAAGATATCATCTCGTAGAACCAAATGTATGTTTTGTACTCGTTTATATTTTAAATTGACTCAAGATTTTCTTCCAAAAAAGTAATCCAGGATCTAAAGAAGCCACCTTTTCATCAATCATCCTTCTCACTACTGGATGACGAATCTCAACCAATCAACAAAGTATAATGTATTTCTAAATAATTGTGTCAGAAGACTTTAAAATAACAAATAACAATAACAATAGATTTCAGTTCTTTATTGATGGTTAAGATTAGCTATGGTGCTGGTAGGTTTAGGAATTAGGTCCATCGGAACAATTCCCACAAATTTTCGAAGCTAGAAACCAAGATCTAATTTGTTTCATCCCTAGAGAACTCTGAATGTTCACTGACAAAATCAAAAACCTTCCTCAAAACAAAATCAAACAGAGTGAACATTCATATATTGCGTTCTCTGTACCTGGACAAAGCTGTACAAACCAGGTATCGACATAACATCTGCTCCTAAAAGCTTGAGTCCGAAGTCAACATGAGGCTGCAAGAATGTAACACCATAAGACCACATGACCTTAAGCATACTTGTCGGACAAGATTATGTCAATAAAACAATCAAATGGCAGGTAACAATTACCTAGAGGACAGATAAATTATGCAAACAATTATGAAAAGGAATACCTAAAGTAATATTATACATATTAACACACCTTGTCCATGAGAGAGACGAGAATTTTAGCAAAACAAGGAAAACTTGGAACCAATGGCTTCAAAGTGATACGTGGTGCAGCAAATACTTGCAAGTCCACAACCTGAAATTTTCAACCACAAGAAGTGACCACCATTAAGAACAACTCCCATTTTAACAAAAGAAGTTAGTCTTATCTTTAAACCTAGAAACATTTCTAGTTTCATAATTCTCATATTAATTTTCTTCACATCAAGTCAATAAAATAATAACCTGTATGGTAGCTTTCAATCCAAATGCCTTCACAGCAACAGTAACATTAGGATTTCCTGCCCATTTCAAGCAAGGTTCCATTATCAGCTCCTTCTCATCTGTGACGTAGACTTTCATGCCTGGCAAATTGGATCACAGAAATTACATCAATATCTGACAAATTTTATCACGAAAGCAGCTCAGCATAAAGGGTTGAGGTAGAATCCTAACGAACAACGTGACATGTAAGTATCGAAATCAAAGCTTAGCTATAATATCGTCAAGACTTGGCCATTACAATCAAATTCAGTCGTACAATCTTCAGCACAGAGCATCGTTGGAGAAGGGCGAGGAGAGATGGCTTTCAATTGTCAGACCCACCTGCTTTCAGTCAATTTGTACATAACACAAGGTGGGAATGGCAACTTAGGCAGTAGAGGTGGGTGTTCGTAGCATTGGTGGTTCTGGTAAATTAATTAGTCGGAGTACCATATTTGGTTGTGAAGGCATTGATGGTGATAATGGAACCGGAGAAGTGGTAGCTTTGGTACTGGTGATGGTAGTGCAACAATGATATCGGTTGTGTTCAAAGATGTGTGAGATGCATGTTCAAACTTGTGGGCTTACAAGCTCCCTTAAAATCAATGGTTGATTAATTTCCGTGTTTAAAGTTCTAGGGTTACAACTTTTCATGATTTTTTATTATTTTTCAAACAAAAAACACATCCACTTGTGTGAAAATTGCATTCTCAAGTATAGATTTACCACAAACATCAAGAAAAAAGATGTTCCTTAATTCGAACAAGTTACATTACATTCCATAATGGCTCCTCCCACATTTAGCAATAGGAACTGGTTCAGGGTAATGCATGAAATTCTTTTCTGTATACTATTATCAAAAGTTCATATGAAACTGAAAGTCAAGGTACATATAAGCTTCTCCCGTAAGTTCAAAGCTTTCATCAAAATTAATGACAGAAACATTTTTTAGTAAGGCAATTTGGTCTTACGATAATTGCATTCATGCTAATAAATCAACTACTTCAGTTTTTATAAAATTTGCATTTAAGTATATATAACCCCAGACATAATTTATCAACTTCAAAGCTTTTATCAAAACTAACGTTCGACAGAGATAAATGCATTTATGAAATTTAATCAATCAATTTTTTCAAGTTCTATAAAATTTACAAATTGGGGATATGTCAAGCATGTCTGACAGGTCAAAGTGTCAAACACTTGCTAAATCATTTAAATCTGACTTTGTAGATTTATTTCATGGTGGTCAGTAAAATTGATAAAACATCACTTATAACTGTATATGGGTAGGCTCCCAATAACACTGGAAAGAAACTACATACATTTCATATTTTATTTATCTACTTTTACATACATACATTACTTTACATTTAGTCTTTTTATTTATCTAGTCTGACGATTAGATGAAAAATGAATACTAAGTTACTTACTAACCTTGAAAAGTTGGAGGTAGAGAGCCTAAAGTGAGTACTTCAAATTCAACTGAATCTATTTTATATTTAGGAATTTGCTCCGCAATTATGGGCTTGGCAATGTTCTTTGCAGTCTTGCAAATCGCCTGACACAAAAAATCAACCATTTGCTCAATAAAATAGAATAAGAGCAATGAAATAGAATACACTCCAACATGAGAGAAACATGCACACACCTTGTCCAGATAAGGCCACATGAGCTCAATAAATTTGTTTAGCCAATCAACCTTTGAGGAAAAAATAATAAGCAATTAGATACAATGCATAAATTTAAATCTTATGCCAATAACTAAATTACTAAAGTAATACAAACAAATATAAGACCTAGGAACTTACACGATCATAGTCTGGATTTTTCACCCAAAGAGGAATCTCTGGAAGTATTCGCTGCAAGGTTTGTGAATCTTGCTCAACCAGTGGACGAATTGTGGGATCCTGCACGTTTTAAAAGGTCCTAATCAATGATAATATGCATATTACAAATTGACAGCTTTAATCCAAATTTTTTTTACAAGTATAGAGTAGCTTATAAATCATTTTTTACAATTAGGTTATAAATGATGTGGCGGGGAACATCAGAGTCATAATGCACACATTTGAAATGTGTATAAAGTATATAAACATACACCCCAATTAGCACAGCAGACAAAAGAATACAGACTTTATACTAAATTTTTCGCAAGACACAGAATATTGAGTAATAAATCCTATTTGATTCTATATATAAAGAAGCATCACTAAATAAATTAATAACTTTATATTTAGCAAAAAGTACAATAATATGTCAAAGAATATAAAATTCAATCACTACGGAGCTGTCAGAGCATGAGTGGAGAAGATTAAAAAGAAATTAATGTTGGACATATTTAACAACTAACAACTTAAAATATCATATGGATCAACAAATCACAGTCTGCATTATTATCAATAAAACTATTTACCAATGGCAATGGGTGTCAGATTTTCAAAGAAGGATAAATTTAGCTTTCCAAAAGGGAGACAATAAAGGACTTCACTCGAAAATGATAATAGAATATACATTACTAGTGACAACATGAATGAGGGGAAAGACCCCCTACGGTATTATTACTACGGTCTAATTATTTCCCAAGCACTTTGGTGTGGAAGCAATTGATTATATCCCAACAAGATATCATCCATCATTTGGATAAAAGAGCTTATGGAATCCTATCTTCATCCTAGTAAAATGACAAGTCTGTGTTACTCGTATTGCTCCCTTTCCTTGAAACTATATAAATGGATTATGTGTCATCTACTTTTATCTATGTGGATGTTTTAATGTTTATTCATATTAAAATCCTTGTGAGTTTTCACATATACACATATCAGATAAGAGTTACTCAATCAACTTTATCATGAGATGTCTCACCACCTATATTGAATGCCCAGAATGAACAACGCTTGAAAAGAACAACATTTTTTTAACCCCCTCGTAAACCTAAGATTTATTTATATGTGTTTGCTGACACTTCTGGTTTAGTTGCAATGGCATTTTCAGTTCCTCGGCAGAAAGTGTTTGCTATATTAATTAATTAATCAAAGCTTACACAGCATCAGGTCTTAAGATCGTAACTAGCAATTTAACGCCCAAGTGCCACACTTGGTACAGAGAGATCACAATAAAAGTTTAATTTTATTAATTAGAAACCCAAAACATATAAGACGTCTGTCTGTAAAAGAATAAAACACGAAATACTAGTAGGTAGTTTATCTGATTTATATAATGAATTTAGCAATTAATTTCATGATTTTAACTTCCCAACCAATTCAAATCAAACAAAGTTGTAAGGAAGTTTGTCAATTCCCTAATTAAAACTAACAAGTGAATGAATGAATGAATGAATGAAGAAACAAGCATTTGTTGTTAACTAAGATAAGCGTAATTAATCCCTTGAAGAAGAAAAAAAAAAAGAGAGAAGTAGACATACCTTAACATCAGTGGGTTGAAAGTAAATGAAGAGATAATAACCAGCAACAAGACCAATTGAGATCCCCATTCCAAATCCAAATAAACCAAATATCGTACTGAAAAACCCCATTTCTCTTTAAATTGCCGTCTGTAGGTATTTCTTCCTTCTTTCTTAAAATGAAAATTGATCGAGGGTTTTGTTTAACTTATTAGTTATGTTATTGATCATCTCAACAAAAGGAATTATAAAGGTTATATTCATGAAATCTCTGACCTACCGACTTACTTTCTATTTAATTAATTAATTAATTACTTGATCTGATTTACTACTAACTATTCACTAATGGTGTGTGTAGTTTTTGTTTCTTCCTTCTTTCGATAGATAAAATGAATGAGTGGATAATTTTTAGTGAATCGCAACTGTCGGTAACGCTACTTTCTGAAATAATGATGGATGGATGCTTTCCGTGGCATTGGACATTAGTAATGGTGGGGTTAACTTATTAGTATGTTTCCGTTAAGTTTGAGACACACTAAATAATTCAATTCAATTAACAACACTTTTCTATTCTCTAGACTCTAGTTCTCTTTCTCTTTTTTAATTTAAGATAAAATCTACTTTCAGCTTTCTGTTTGTTTCTTCATTTTATTCCATTCTTTCTTTTCTTTTATTCTATTCTATTCTTTTCTTTTCTAGCAAATAACTTCTTTTTTGTTGTCATCAGAATAAAGATTGAGATGAAAATGATTGACAGATGTGGAGATATTGATGTCAATTATTTTTAATGTTTTGTTTTTAAGACAGAGTTTCAACTTTGTTTGTAATAATAATAAAATGGGACAAAACTGAAATAATCAGAGAAAATAACAAAGCCTTTCAGTTAAGCATTTAACCAATTTAATTAATTTCATAATCTGCTAATAAATCTCTCTCTCTCTCTCTCTCTCTCTCTCTCTCTCTCTCTCTCTCTCAAAAAGGGAAAAGGGAAAATATAATTCTAAAGTAGTAGACTATACAGTACTTTTTATTTATCCTTGCTTTTTACACAGGAATTGGTATGGCTTGTCCAAAAGATTAGGATGATTGTCCTTTTGTACTTTCACCACGTACAGCTAGAAACATTTTGCATTCACTAAACTACAAACAGATATACCAATTCATAAGAGTAACCTTACAGTAATGTACAGTACAATTGGAATCAAAAACCAACTTTTCAATTAAATCCGGCAACCAAAACACCTCAAATTCTGTATTAACCATATTTGTGAGGTTGGTCAATACATTAATAAATGATGATGTGTAAATGATATGAACAATAATAATAAAGTAGAGACATGAACACCATTGTATACGTGGTTCGGCAATTGTGCCTACATCCACGGAGAGGGAGAAAGAAGTTTATTATAGTAGTGGTGGTGATACAAAATGGGAGCTCGATTATGAGGAGAGCTCGAGAGAGATGAGACCTGAGAGGTGAGGTCTCATCATGAGAGATTGGGGAGGTCGTTGATCATGAGACCTCATCATGAGATCGTGTTGAGAGCATTAGATTATCATCAGATCAGAACTTGTGAGAAGATGAGAACCTGTGAGAAGATCAGAACCTGCCTAGAATGAGTAGTGTATTAACCTATTTCTAGATTAATGCACTACTAGATCAGGTCGTTGGGAGACTTGACCAAAGGGGAAGTTGTAGATCGGGGTGGCTGCACCTCCTTGAGATCGAGATTGCCTACGTACTCTTAGCTCGAGGGGATTGAACTTTATTATAGTAGTGGTGATACAAAATGGGAGCTCGATAATGGAGAGAGCTCAAGAGAGAGATGAGACCTGAGAGGTGAGGTCTCATGAGAGAGTGTTGAGGTCTTGTGTATGATTCACAATGAGACCATGAGAAGATGAGTAGTTTGCATTTATATTTATAGGCTACAATGTAACTCCATTCTTAGCAATTAATATGGTAATAATGGGGAAAATATCTTTGTAATAATAAGGCTTAACTTTGTAACTTGTGCCATCAAGAGATAGCCCATTAGATGTTGACATGTGGCACCATAATGGACGGTAGAGATGGTGCCACATGTATGTTGTATATAGTACCCCTACATAAGCCCCCTCTTTTTAGGTTGAACGGAGTTCGGGCTGAAAAGAAGTAATCGAACCGATCCAGCCCCCAAGATGAATGAAATATGGGGTTCTTTAACGAAGTCGATCCGCCCTAAATTTTGATGAGCTTGATGGTTGAGATTTGCAGGACGCGACGAAGGTCCCTTGTGGTAATGGCAACTCGATCATGAATTTGTGTATAGCGAGCTAGTTAGTTCCAGGGAGACCTGATAGCTCGTTCAGAAGGCATGTAGACGAGATGGACAGCTGCAAGCATGTCGTACTGAAGTGGGTCTTCTTGCATACATGGGTGGTTGTCTTTTTGTGGTCGAGTTGCATAGACCTGATACTTGTTGATAATGTTAGCATGTGAAATATTATAAAATTTAGTAAGAGACTTACACTGAACTGTATGTCTTCCTTATGAGTTTTGTATGTACTATCTTTGTCGCCTTGTGATTGGACATTCCGATAGATGTGGCACTTTGGAGTGAACATGTAGCTCGTTTGAGAAAGAGCATTGGTTGACCAAGTGTTTTGAGAGTTACTTGGAACATTTTGGTGCCCGATCTAGTGAATGGTCGCAGCGTGGAGACCTGTTTGACAATTCTCGGGCATGTGGCCTTTGTGGGTCTGCATTGCGATGAGAGTGAATGCGTTCGACCAGGCGTGTGGCTAGAGAATTGTGTTTGAGGTCGTCCCGCATACGAGTGACTCACTAGTCAATGAGGGTGGCCGTATTGTATATCAAGCATTTCACTTGTAAAGAGTTCAGTGAAAGCAATGTGGCACATTTGTGCAAAAATAGCTCATGGGGAGTAAGGTCGTGTTCATGTGACCTGTACATAGAGAGAGCTACAAAAAATATCATTAATAGCTAATTGTGCTAATAATAAGAATTTTATTAGATAAAGTAAGAATAACCCCCTGTATGGCATAAATATTCTTGAGGTCGTTGAAAGACCTGTAATTTGAGGAGGTCGTTGATAGACCTGGTGAGGTCGCGATGAAGGACCTGGTATGAAGGACCTGGCATGAAGGACCTTGTATGAAGGACCTGGCATGAAGGACCTGGTATGAAGGACCTGGCATAAAGGACCTGGTATGAAGGACCTGGCATGAAGGACCTGGTATAAAGGACCTGGCCTGAAAGACCTGGTATGAAGAACCTGGTGAGGTCGCAACGAGACCTGAGAGGTCGTTGGTAGACCTGTTGAGGTCACGATGAGAGACCTGAACTTGAAAGACCATATGACCAAGGTAAAAAATGTGAATCAGTAACTGAATCCATTCCATGGTTTTTTGTAAATAACCACGAGAATTGATGTGGCATGGCAAATGGATCTGAAATAAGTTGTTGAACCATGGCCACATGTTGAATTGATAATTAAACATATCAATATAATGAGAATGTAAACTGATATTTGTACATGAAAATATATCACCAGATAAATATATGTGAAACTGTGTAGAATAAACAGTAGATGATGAGGTCGCTCCTTGATAGCTCGGTGCTTCATTTCAATCACCAAAAAATATTAAAGTGATACTTATCTTGCTTCTGTCGAGTCCAGTAATTGTGTAAACAATTTGCTCCAAGCCCCCAACTGTGAGTTGCAATTCTATCTTTTCAAATTCAATGAATTTCTTGAACATCACCATCTGAGAACCTTAGAACAATGGTGTTCGGTGGGGTTGGTGGGTGGAATTCGCTTGAGAAAATCCCAAGTCCCTGTAGTCGGCGCCAAATGTATTGACCATTTTTGTGAAGTTGGTCAATACATTAATGAAAGATGATGATGTGTATGATATGAACAATAATAAAGTAGAGACATGAACACCATTGTATACGTGGTTCGGCAATTGTGCCTACATCCACGGAGAGAGAGAATGAACTTTATTATAGTAGTGGTGATACAAAATGGGAGCTCGATAATGGAGAGAGCTCAAAAAAGAGATGAGACCTGAGAGGTGAGGTCTCATGAGAGAGTGTCGAGGTCTTGTGTATGATTCACAATGAGACCATGAGAAGATGAGTAGTTTGCCTTTATATTTATAGGCTACAATGTAACTCCATTCTTAGCAATTAATATGGTAATAATGGGGAAAATATCTTTGTAATAATAAGGCTTAACTTTGTAACTTGTGCCATCAAGAGAGAGCCCATTAGATGTTGACATGTGGCACCATGATGGACGGTAGAGATGGTGCCACATGTATGTTGTATATAGTACCCCTACAAGTAGCTTGCCTTCATATTTATAGGCTACAATGTAACTCCATTCTTAGCATTTACTAGGGTAATAATGAGAGAATATCTTTGTAGTAATTGGCTTTAACTTTGTAACTTGTGTCATCAAGAGAGAGCCCATCAGATGTTGACACGTGGCACCATGATGAACGGTAGAGATGGTGCCACATGTATGTTGTATATAGTACCCCTACATAAGCCCACTCTTTTTAGGTTGAACGGGGTTCGGGCTGAAAAGAAGTAATCGAACCGATCTAGCCCCCAAGATGAATAAAATATGGGGTTCTTTAACGAAGTCGATCCGCCCCAAATTTTGATGAGCTTGATCATTGAGATTTGCAGGACGCGATGAAGGTCCCTTGTGGTAATTGCAACTCGATCATGACTTTGTGTATAGCGAGCTAGTTAGTTCCAGGGAGACCTGGTAGCTCGTTCAGAAGGCATGTAGACGAGATGGACAGCTGCAAGCAGGTCGTACTGAAGTGGGTCCTCTTGTATGCTTGGGTGGTTGGTCTCGGTCATGCTTGAAGGTGGTCGCGTTTGTGTGATCGAATTGCATAGACCTGATAATGTTAGCATGTGAAACATTATAAAATTCAATAAAAGACTTACATGGAATTGTACGTCTTCCTTATGACTTGTATGTACTATCTTTGTCGCCTTGTGACTGGACACTTCGATAGATGTGGCACTTTGGAGTGCAAATGTAGCTCGTTTGAGAAAGAGCATTGGTTGACCAAGTGTTTTGAGAGTTATTTGGAACCTTTTGGTGCTCGATCTAGTGCATGGTCGCAGCGTGGAGACCTGTTTGACAATTCTCGCCGGGAATGTGGCCTTTGTGGGTCTGCATTGCGTTGAGAGTGAATGCGTTCGACCAGGCGTGTGGCTAGATAATTGTGGTTGAGGTCGTCCTGCATACGAGTGACTCACTAGTCAATGAGGGTGGCCATATTTTATATCAAGCATTTCACTTGTAAAGAGTTCAGTGAAAACAATGTGGCACATTTGTGCAAAAATAGCTCATGGGGAGTGAGGTCGTGTTCATGTGACCTGCACATAGAGGGAGCTACAAAAAAAATATCATTAATATGTAATTGTGCCAATAATAAGTTAAAGGAATTAGATAAAGTGAGAATAGCCCCCTATATGGCATAAATATTCTTGAGGTCGTTGAAAGACCTGTAATTTGAGGAGGTCGTTGATAGACCTGGTGAGGTCCCAATTAGAGACCTGAACATGAAGTGAGGTCGCGACGAGACCTGAGTGTTGGAGAGGTCGCAACTAAAGACCTGATGAGGTCGTGATTAGGGACCTGGGGAGGTCGCAATTAAGGACCTGGTGAGGTCGCGACGAGACCTGAGAGGTCGTTGGCTTAGAGACCTGAATAAGAGGTCAGGTCGCGATGAGACCTGAGCTCGTCTGCTTAGAGACCTGAATATGTGAGGAGGTCTCTGCAAGACCTGAACATGTGGCCATTAAGAATGTAACTGATATATATATATATCATGATTGAGTTATGAAAGTATATGTTACATAAATGCATATAATAATCAATTTGTGTGAGAGAAAATAGAATGAAGAGTAAGAAATGGAGGTCTCTACGAGTGGGTAAACATAAACAAATATCATAGTGAATTGATACTTATCTTGCTTTCGTCGAGTTTCACATACAGTAATGGTAACCGAAAGTAAACCCCCAATTGAAAATTGTGATTGCAATTCTACCAAATAGAATTTCTTGAACTTGAAATCACCACTTTGAGAGCCTTACAACAATGGTGTAATGGTGGGGTTGGTGGGTGAAATTCGTTTGAGAAAATCCCAAGTCCCTGTAGTCGGCGCCAAATGTATTAACCATATTTGTGAGGTTGGTTAATACATTAATGAATGATGGTGTGTAAATGATATGAACAATAATAATAAAGTAGATACATGAACACCATTGTATACGTGGTTCGGCAATTGTGCCTACATCCACGGAGAGGGAGAAAAAAGTTTATTATAGTAGTGGTGGTGATACAAAATGGGAGCTCGATTATGAGGAGAGCTCGAGAGAGATGAGACCTGAGAGGTGAGGTCTCATCATGAGAGATTAGGGAGGTCGTTGATCATGAGACCTCACCATGAGATCGTGTTGAGAGCATTAGACTATCATCAGATCAGAACATGTGAGAAGATGAGAACCTGTGAGAAGATCAGAACCTGCCTAGAATGAGTAGCTTGCCTTCATATTTATAGGCTACAATGTAACTCCATTCTTAGCATTTACTAGGGTAATAATGAGAGAATATCTTTGTAGTAATTGGCTTTAACTTTGTAACTTGTGTCATCAAGAGAGAGCCCATCAGATGTTGACACGTGGCACCATGATGAACGGTAAAGATGATGCCATATGTATGTTGTATATAGTACCCCTACAAATTGCATTTCGTATATATAGATAATCTTCTTTATCGTTTTAAATTTAGCATGCCCTGACCTGATGCACGCATAACATAACTATGTGTATGAGTACCCACAGTTTGAAGGGGATGGTGTTAAAATGTTAACACACTTGAAATTTAATGGCCACTAAAAGGATTATTCTTATAATGTACTGTATATCATCTTTCTATGAACAATCTACTCTTTCAAACTTTTCTAAAACTTATCTTTCGTATCGGTATTTATGTTTGGATTTGGAATGATTAATGAAGACAAGAGTAATGAGTGGTTTTACATTTTCTGCTTTGAATACATACCCTACCAAGATCAAATGCCAATTTCATATGTTCTTATGTTGGAGAGCATGGTAGGGTTTAGGTGACATATAACACCAAATATAAAACAAGACAATAAATGATAAAAGAAATACTACTACATGTGACATTATTATAAAGACAAGGGTATGGCTCATGAGATTACCTCTTTATTAATGCATCTTAGGTTCCCTTCCCTCCAAGTACTGTATCAACTTCATCTTCCACTTTCAAAACTTTCCCCACTTCCATAATTCCATTATGTGAGGTATTAACTATTAACTCAGTGGGCAGTATACCCAAAATTAGGAAAGTAATGACGTTACAACTAATGATGTTGAGTGGGTATCCATATTCCATAGACATAGAACTATAGGAGGACCCTTCATTTTCAGAACCCAGTTAAATAGACAACTCAAGAATCTGGGCCCATTACAGACACGAAAGAAAATGGAGGAAAGTGACAATATAGAATCATATATTATTTCTGTGGCCAAGGAATATATATCTCACAATAATTTCATACATTTTCCATTTTTTTTTTATGGCCAAGGGATCATAGCTAGTGTTTAGTGATCACATTCTAATGGTCCAATTGAAATTATTATTATTATCGAAACACATAAATTTCTATTATTCGTCAAGAGAGTTATATTTTTTATTATTTTTTTGCCAGAAAACAAGCAGGGGATTAGGCATAGACCCCTACCAGTTATTGAAAAAAATTAACGATTACAATCTATTGAACACTGTACCAGCAGCATCCTGCTGAACAATGTTATTCAATTCCCTGAACACAAAAATTTGATCATTAGTGTTACACATTTTAGTTAACCAATCAGCAACATTGTTCATTACCCCCGAAGATATGATTGATATCAAATCTTTCCATAGCTTGCGCCATAATTTAGATTCTCCTTACAATATCCTTGTTCCTCCATGCTGGTTCAACTTTGCACATGATGCATTCCACAGCTTCTAATGAGTCTGAACACACCTGGATCTTCTTAATATCCCACTGAATAGCCAGTTCCATGCCATACAGGATAGCTTCCAATTCAATGCTCCCAACGGTAATACCTTTTGCACCACTTGTATAAGTCTTCAATGCTCCCAACGGTAATACCTTTTGCACCACTTGTATAAGTCATCATGACAGATCCATCATGCCTTCTAAATATTCTTGAACAACTGCCCCATTCATCTGTAAGGCTCCTATCAGAGCACAACTGAATATAGTCCAGTGCAGGAGGCTCCCATTTGCACTGTATTATCTGTTTCTTCTTAAAAGTGATCCTAGCTTGGATCCTGGTGCTTGCATCTCTATTTATGTTGTTGTCTTGGACTTGCAATTTCAAACCATGGTATCTCATCTTCACTTCACTAATCACAACCAATGCAACATGTTTGTAGTCTCTGAAGTCCCCTTTGAAGATTCGAGCATTTCTTTCTCTCTAGATTTCACTGACAGTTGCACACAAAGCTGTTCTGCACATTTTCTTCTTTAAATTTCCACATCTAAAGAAACTGAATATCCAGTTCCATTCCAAATCTGCCATCATTAGTTTACACCATTTTAAGGCAGTTTCCCACACCCTTGTAACAAAAGCACAATCAAAGAACAAATGCCAATGTGTTTCTACATGAGCAATACCACTGGAGTTTGGAAAACTAACAATGGTATTTGCCGCTTTCATATACTCCACACTATCGCATATTGGCAGAATATTGGTAGCATTGTGGCCTTGGTCTACTCCATAGCTCCCCCATATTTCAGTTGCCATAAAAGTATCTTTTTTCTCCTTCTCAGTACAACAGTAGGATCAGTTGTTCAACTGTAGATCAACATATCTGATCTAGTGAGAGATATCATTTCTTGCCAAAAGATCTACTACATTTGATCTAGGAGGATCTAGGTGTGAAGAAGAAATAATACTTAAAATTAGTTAAGGTGTCATGCATGTGCATGCAAGACAAGACAACCATAGTTATGACCATAGTACAAAATATCGCGATATTTCGCGAAATATCGCGATATATATCGTTTTTCAAAGAAAACGCGATATATTCCCGAAATTTTCGCCTTAAAGTATCTGTAAAATATCGGGCGATATTTTTCGATATATTCGATATTTTCCGATATTTACTGATATTTTTCGATATTTTCTGGAAATATTATTTTTTTTTTGGGAAATAATTTGTTTATTCTATTTTTAGTAGATATGATGTTTTTTAGGTAAATACTATGAAAATATACTTCCAAATTTGATTTTATATATATTTTGTATAACAAATTGATATATTAGTCGATACATTCCATGTAAAATATCCACCGATAGATTCCAATATATCCCGATATATCTATTTTTTGGAGATCGATACATTAGTCGATAACGATATTTTGTACTATGGTTATGACAATAGCAGTAGAAGTTGCAGATTTTGGTGATATGGTTCTGAACTCTTTTGGTGATATTGTTCGGACCATACCATCATGGTTCGTCCAATTACTGTTTTTGATAAGGATATGGTTCAAAGAATGATTTTTAATTTGAACAATCTTTCGGGACAAGACTCCGAGACTTCTATTTTTAACTATGAAGACCTCCTCATATTGTGAGTATGGAATAAGTAATCACTCTATTTAAAAATCCTATTAGAGTAGGAACTCATATTCACTCTGTAAATACAAGACTTGTATCCCAAAAAGGGGCAAGATACACTAATATATCTAAAAATAGTTGTAACCTAGAAACTAGGGCAAGCATAGTCAATAGGTGATATCTAAGGCCTTTTAATACCAAAAAGGAGATCAAACCTTTTAAAGCCGCTCTAGTTGTAATCTTTAAGATATTGAAAAACAATAAGGGTGCGTTTGATAAATTTTCCTGGCGAATTGTGTTTTCGGCAATCCGGCAAATTTTGAGGCAAATGGTGATTTGCCGGCTTCAGGCAAATAATTTTTGAGGCAAACAAATTTTGCAAGTGTTTGATAACTCCCCGGGCAAACACTGGCAAACACTTTAAAACTTGGTTTTACCACTTTTTCTCTGTTTGATAACCTTTTTAATGGTTAGGCAAACACTTAAACTGAACATGGGCCAATTTTTAGAGCTCATAAATCTTAAGCCCATCAATCTTAAACCTGTCTTATCAACCCAACCCAATAACATAATACATACTTGTGATTTGTAGTAATAATACAAAAGTTCAAAAAATTTTAAAATTTAAATTAACGAAAAAAAAGGTAGTGGTTGTTATAGAAGATAAATTGGGATAATAAAAATCTTGGTGGACAAAATGAAATATTTAATAGCCCCATGTGTAGTTAACACAACGACCTTCAACTCGATACACATAAACATGTGTAACAAAGTATACACATGTTTATTATAAAAAATACAAAGACATGTATACAAAATAATCACTCGCAATATCGAAAATAAGCACCACGCAATGTCGAAAATAACTTGTACGCACATAACTCTAATGCACGAGTTATAAACAAGCCCACAAACAAATATAATAAAAAAAATCGGTATTCTTTAAAAATAAAATATTTAATCGCCCTGTGTGTAGTTAACACAAGGACTTTCAACTCGATAAACATAAGCATATGTAACCAACTATACACATCGACATTATAAAAAGAAAAATTACAAGGACATGTATAAAAAAATCACTAGAAACCTCGAAAATAACATGTACGCACATGACTGTAATGCACGAGTTACGTCACAAAAATAATAATATAGTTATAAACAAAAGTTATGTCACAAAAGTTAGATACATGTCCGGACGTCCAACATTTATAATGTCGTCATGAAAACTATTGTCATATCAGTTTTACCAAAATATTAACAACTAATGCCGTCATCTACATCAACAACTATTTGTTAACACAGTTTTTCCAAAATACTGTCAATCAGTTTACCAAATGCACATTAACTGCTGTCAATAACTAGAATACCTCACTGTCAGAATCACTGTCAATCACTATTGTTGAGTTTGAAATCTCAACTGCGACATCGACATCCATTTCTGCTTCTGAGTTCCTGAAAATTTCGGCTACACGGTCCCAATTACCGCCAACGCCATAGTTGTCAAAGCATGAACATGGTTGTTGACCAGTACAAACAACTTCATCATCGGCAATCTTCATCTTCTTTTTAACAGCCCTATCAACCTTGCTTGGGTGCTGCCTTGGTTGTTTGCCTTGGGTGCTGCCTTGGTTGCCTTGGGTGGTTGCCTTGGGTGCTGCCTTGGTTGCCTTGGGTGTTTGCCTTGGGTGCTGCCTTGTTGTTGCCTTGGGTGCTGCTGCCTTGGTTACTGCTGCCTTGGGTGTTGCCTTGCTTGCTGCTGCCTTGGTTGCTGCTGCCTTGGTTGCTGCTGCCTTGGTTGCTGCTGCCTTCCGTGCTGCTTTGGTTGCTGCTGCCTTGGGTGTTGCCTTGCTTGCTGCTGCCTTTGTTGCTGCCTTGGGTGCTGCCTTGGGTGCCTTGGGTGTTGCCTTGCTTGGTGCTGCCTTGGGTGCTGCCTTGGGTGTTGCCTTGCTTGCTGCTGCCTTTGTTGCTGCCTTGGGTGCTGCCTTGGGTGCCTTGGGTGTTGTTGCCTTGCTTGCTGCTGCCTTTGCTGCTGCCTTTGTTGCTGCCTTGGGTGTTGCTGCCTTGGGTGTTACTCCATCGGGGATCCTGAACTTCATGACTTTCGGCATGATCACTCGCATTTTCGGTTTCTTCGCCAGTGACTTTTTCCCAGATCCAGATGCGCCATCTGTCTTCTCAGCTCCAATACCAAGTGATACAAGCTTTGAAGTAGTGTTGCGGATCCTGGCCGGAGTACGAACCTTCTCCGTTGGTGTATCAAGGAACACTCCTTCAGCCCTTGCCCGAGCATAAAATCTCTCGACTTCTTTCCAACCCTTGATCACCCAATCAGAAACTGTGGGGTCCATACGCCTGATCTGAACCCAAATCTCTAAACGATGCTGAACATAACCCAAAATCTCAAATAAGATTTCATCACCTGCAGCCAATTTGGTGTTTTTGATGAAAGTGTTCCAGCCTAGATGTTTGAAGTAGTATGCATGGTCTGAATCCCACAACAAGACGATCTTATGGTCATGATCACAACACCACATATTCGTAACCAAGCCAGAATGAAAATTGTCGTTCAACCTTGCCGGAATTTTCTGTTAAAGACAGGTTACATTTATAAATATGTTATCTCCCTAAATTCGTCAATCATGGTATTACATGTATTCAAAAAAATTCAGAATATATATAGATTCGAAAAAAAAAAAAGATTAGACATACCATAATCTTTGAATTTGTGACGTTCGCTTTCGTCACTGTCTTGGACCACCAGATATTCCGATCTCCGTCAATTGGCTGAAGTCCTTTCGCTTTGGCCATCTAATATGAACCAAAAAAAAAACAAAAACAAATATACAGTAATAATACATAAGGCTAGAAAGGTAATATACAAAATAATACAAAATGGGTGAAAATATTTGAATTGAACATGTAAAATTTAAACATTGCCAAAATATTACATATTAATAAGATACACAAGTTTTTTGAAATTTTTACAAAATTTCATATTAAACATCATGAGTGTGACTCGACTCATTATCAAAGTAGTTATCGTTATCACAAAACCTAAAACATTCGTTAGGACATGGTGTATTCGAGCAATGCATACACGTCTCGAATTCTTTAGCTTTATAGTGAAACCATGCGTAAGAGCAATCTTCGCGACAGGGATGTTGAAGGCATCGAGCACATATCATCCCCATGTCATTCGTCGGAGGCGATCGAAGTATTGGAAACAAGTACTCGATTGATGGACATAGTTCAACGGAGCACTTCACAAGACTTATCCACTTGTCATCAAGTCTATTCCCACTTCCAGTGTAGATTTTCATCACACCGGTACAACCTGATTGTCCACAACGCATGTATGGTTCTAAGATTGGCAAACAAGAATTGAATTCGAAGTCTTTATGTTGGCCGTATTTGTATACCTTCAACGCTGCGCGCTTCCGTTCCAATTCACAAACGAAAATTTTTCGACGCTCGCGAAGCAACTCAACAATACCGATAAAATGCTCGGTAGTCTCCCAAATTCCAGACATTCTATTGGCTAGGTGTGACAGACCTCTACCTATAGTAACTCCCTCCATTGCATGGAATCGGTCGGAAACAACACCCCAAAACTCTTCACCGGTACCATTTACCGGTGGTGAACTCCGGACTAACCCCCAAGCAACACATAAATTTTCATCGTCTTTTGGTGTCCACGCCATTCCTTTTTATAAAATAACACATGAAGAATGTAAGGACTCCACAAAATTAATTGTTGAACAAAATAGATATATATGGCACTCAATAAAATTGTCATTAAACAAATTTACTTATAAAGCAGTCATTACATACATTACAGATAGCCGTCACTCATGGACGCAGACTATACGCAGTCACTATAGTAGACATTGGCAAGTAGGTTAGAATACACCTATCCTTAATGTGGCCGTAACGGCCTGGAATTTCACTATTGACCTCGTCCCACTCTTCATTGGTTCCGCTAACTTTCAACGTGACATTGTCAAAATAAAAACCATAGTACTCGCACAACTCCTGGACTAGCTTAAATTCTCTCTTCAAATACGAGATTCGACGTCGAATCTCGTGGAAACTAACTTCGATGTTGAAACCGTGTTTCACACTATTGACAAAATGGTCATAAGCTGACCGGAGTCGGACCATCACAGGTACATTGCCTGTTGCATGGAACAACAGCACATCACACAATAACACATCCATATCTGCAGTCCAATGCACATCCATATCTCCAGTCCAATGCACATAGCGCTGCCTATATAGACTCGCAATGTTTCTGCCAAAATTACCGGGATGCATTCCTATCAAATTAAGCAGAGCATTGGCATCACCAACATAATATAAGAATATAAAAAAATGAGAAATCCAAACAAACAACTCCATAACATAAATTTTTCGGTGTAAGAAAAACACCCCAAACATCGTTTCAATAAACTGTATCCACTTGTCGTTTGCAACATCCAAACTAACTTTAACACAATATTGTTCACATGAACACAGAACCAAAGTTTTAACAAACAAACACAACAAGGAAATTGAACGACTTCGACACTAGACATTACGGGCAACATTTGCCAGCTTCTTAAGCAACCAAGGACGCTGCAGTTTTACATTCAACCCCATGAACACAGACGCTAGCGCTTTGTTAGCACCGAGCAAGTCTATTGCCTCCAAAAGCATATCTTCGTCATCACCTAGGACGTTCGACAATGCTTCAGTAAGATCATCGATCTTTGGACCAGAAAAATGATCTGCCAGAGATTTCACAGCGTCCATCATCCCTTTGTTATATTCTGCGTCACTTGGATCAATGCAGCCTAGGCGCGACTTCTTACGCTTGTTCTGCAAAGGTACGATGGGAGGTGGTATAGGCAGCCTACGAGGTCCTTCCGAACTAGAGCTTTCATTAGTACTCAGCCCAGAATTTCCGGTATGCGGAGCTCGTTGACTTTTACTTGTGTCGGCTCCCTCCATTACCACAAAATCTTCTACTTCATCAGGTTCTGTCCCTAATGAACACATATTTACGAGACTTTAGGGATAATGGTTGGACGCAAACGCCTAACAATATTTAACGTACAACAAAGGTTACCATTCGGTGAATCAACGACGAAGATTTCTTCTTCTTGGTCTCCAGCGTCACCTCCATGACCATTTGCAGTCTCATTACCGATGATGATATACAGCTGGTCATAATATGGAAATTCTTTCCCCCGTAAAGGCACCGCTTCGGGATGGGCCTACATTAACACATATATGTACATATGTGTATTAGAAGTGGGTATAGACATGGGGCAAATTTTAATTGAATGGAGTTCAAACACTAGAAGAATTACCAGAAAATATCTATTCCAAGCGTCTTCTTCTCCAGCTATAGTCCTGGTTCCACTATCGAAAGTGAAACCAAAACCACTAGCATCAATGAGCGCCTTCGCTGTGAGGTATGAAGCCCTCAAAGTCTTCATGCTCGATCTAACATTCTCAGGCCCAACATGCATCCCTAATGCCTTGTTCACAGCCACAGCGGCTGCCTTTAGGGATTCAGTTTTTATCCCATTGTCGACACGCTTACCTCGAAGCGCAACCTCTTCACACAAGACATCGAGCATGACCTCAATCATTTGCTTTGTCCACCTAATCTGGGTTTTACCAGTTTGGCGAGAACTACCCGGGTTATGGGGTGGAAAGTACGGCTGTTCCTGAGGTAGCGATTGAGTAGATTGAGAAGGTTGTGGAGGTGTAGTCAGTTTGGGTTTCTTAGTCCTCCTTGGTGGTTTGAAGTTAATGGTTGACATGCCTAACAATATATCCATTCATGAAAAACAACAAATACTTCAAATAGTCATACAAATACAAATACAAACCGAATATCCAAATACATAAATTGTTACAAATCGTACATAAGCATGAAAACTAAACAAATATGGTTCTCATTCTGGTTCGCCATTGTGGTAGTCCAAATAATCGGCCCACATTTCATTACGCAAATTGTCACGCCAATTTGTCCAAGCCTGGTACGGACCAATAAGAATCCCACCCCCACCATTTCCGGGATCGAGTTCAGGTACTACCTCTGGTTGGTCGTCCTCCATCGGTACCCAGGGCTGCCAAACATCCGTGGGATCGATGTCTTTCAGAAAATTGTGCAACGCACAACAAGCCAAGATGATCTTGGTATGCGTTCTCACATCATGGAAAGGAGCATGCCTAAGGTACGCGAATCTCTTTTTTAGCACACCAATAATCCTCTCAACCACGCCACGCATTGACGAATGTCTCCAATTATACAACTCATCAGCATTTTGGGGAGAGTTGGTTCCTCGCTCTCTAAGATGGTACCGGACGCTGCGGTAAGGGGTTAAAAACCCTGGACTCAATGCAAAACCTGCATCGGCAAGGTAGTACTTACCGTCCGGTATAGTTAACCTCCTACCCTGACGACTAACTGCGTTCCGCAACAATCGACCATCGTGGGCCGATCCCTCCCACCCCGCAAGCACGTAAGTAAACCTCATGTCAAAAGTGCAAGCTACAAGGACATTTTGGGATATTTCACCTTTCCGGTTGCGGTACCTAGTATGATCTGTGATAGGGACCATGGTAGGAAAATGGGTACCATCGACCGCACCAACAGCATCCTAGTGTATAAAAAAATGTTTGGTTAGTCTAAGTGGTCGTTTTAAAAATATTTTTTTTGGAGTTCGTTCTAGAGTTAAGAATCAGACCTTAAAAAACTCGTGGTAGTACACAGGGTTGTCATGGTTGGTCAGTGGTGAGTTGGCTTCGGTAGCATTGTTGACAACTTCCCTAAACAATTTTATTAGCGCGTCCAAGACAACATGGAAGAATCGACTCACGGTTTCACCCGATCGTTGGAACTCGAATCGTGTTCTCCGATTGCGGTTATCATGTCCCACTATCAATAAGAACATGGCAACTTGCTCTTCCACAGTCACGTAACGGGAGTTTGCTAGACCTAAGCGGCGTAAGCGACAACATAGTTGATGGAATGCATTACGCCTCATCCTTAGGTTTTCATGGCAGCTAGTGTCGTTGTCTATATAGAATCTTGATAGCCTAGATAGACGTTCGTGATCTTGGTACGTGTATGGCTCCCTAGGTATACTAGGTGATCTGATATACCTCCTAGACCGTCGTCGACGTTGCATCACAGAATGGACAGCTACAATTGTCACAATTGCAGCCAACAACCTACGTTCTTCCTCCTCAGTTGGCATTCTACAAAACCCCCAACCCTTTAAACACAGTATACATATATAGTTCGTATTAATATAAACAACCAAGTTCCATGATTTAAAAATGTTCCTCGTATTAATATCAAATAGTTCGAACATTTTATGATTACAAACGACAACCACAAACTATCAGACATAGTTCGTACATTTCCCTGATTAAAAATGTTTACAACGACCCAAGTTACAACACAAACAACAACTTCAATAAAATGGCGATCAACATAACCAAGAGAACAACCACTAGCTTCCTAACCAACCACCAACTATCGGACATAGTTGGAAGCGTCTCAGGGAGGGTAGCAGGGATCCTAGCTGGAAAGGTGGTCGCCGGCTGCAAATAGGGTTGCACAGGTTGTTGGATTCTCTGTGCCGCACGACCAGATAAGTACTGGTCGTACAAAAAATGGGCTTCGGCAAGAGATTGACAGCCCTGATAATCATTGTTTGGAAAACCGTCTACTTGAGCCTTGGCTTCCGACCAGGTTAGGTATATACCCGGACGTATCCCACGACGCACAATATAACAAGCATACTTAACCATAATGGTATCTGAAACAATATAACAGGCATACTTAACAAACGGGTTGCAGTACTCCAAAGGAGTTGCTTCATTGACCGTTCTTGTTTAGGAATATTATCCATTTCTCGACAAACAACTACTAAAAAAAAGTTTTTACATTCTGTAAATCAATTATGGGAAAATAATTTAGAAGGACTGTAAGCATAAAATACATGAACAGTTTTACTTGGTTACTGCGATGTTGAAGTTCTAATATAAATCCATCACATACACACATTGATTAATAAATAATATTACTAACAAGGTTTTAAGCAATAGAGGTCGAATTACACGTAAGTGCTCTGACCCTCATTACTGCCACTGTCAGAGGCCATCAATAATAGCTTGACAATTGATTCCCCGTACAAAAGGGTTGCAGTACTCCAAAGGAGTTGCTTCATTGACCATTCTTGTTTAGGAATATTATCCATTTCTCGACAAACAACTACTACAGTGACGTAAACTGGGGTTGCCTGAAGTCACAACGGACACATTGATTAATAAATAATATTACTAACAAGGTTTTAAGCAATAGAGGTCGAATTACACGTAAGTGCTCTGACCCTCATTACTGCCACTGTCAGAGGCCATCAATAATAGCTTGACAATTGATTCCCCATACAAAAGGGTTGCAGTACTCCAAAGGAGTTGCTTCATTGACCGTTCTTGTTTAGAAATATTATCCATTTCTCGACTAAAAAATACTACAGTGACGTAAACTGGGGTTGCCTGAAGTCACAAAGTACACATGGATTAATAAATAATATTACTAACAAGGTTTTAAGCAATAGAGGTCGAATTACACGTAAGTGCTCTGACCCTCATTACTGCCACTGTCAGAGGCCATCAATAATAGCTTGACAATTGATTCCCCATACAAAAGGGTTGCAGTACTCCAAAGGAGTTGCTTCATTGACCGTTCTTGTTTAGGAATATTATCCATTTCTCGACAAAAAAATACTACAGTGACGTAAACTGGGGTTGCCTGAAGTCACAACGGACACATTGATTAATAAATAATATTACTAACAAGGTTTTAAGCAATAGAGGTCGAATTACACGTAAGTGCTCTGACCCTCATTACTGCCACTGTCAGAGGCCATCAATAATAGCTTGACAATTGATTCCCCATACAAAAGGGTTGCAGTACTCCAAAGGAGTTGCTTCATTGACCGTTCTTGTTTAGGAATATTATCCATTTCTCGACAAAAAAATACTACAGTGACGTAAACTGGGGTTGCCTGAAGTCACAACGGACACATTGATTAATAAATAATATTACTAACAAGGTTTTAAGCAATAGAGGTCGAATTACACGTAAGTGCTCTGACCCTCATTACTGCCACTGTCAGAGGCCATCAATAATAGCTTGACAATTGATTCCCCATACAAAAGGGTTGCAGTACTCCAAAGGAGTTGCTTCATTGACCGTTCTTGTTTAGAAATATTATCCATTTCTCGACTAAAAAATACTACAGTGATTATGACCAGATAAGTACTGGTCATACAAAAAATAGGCTTCGGCAAGAGATTGACATCTTGGGTAATGAACTAACCTAACCTTATGTTATCTATAGTTCTAGACTTATACATTGCGGCATGGATAAATACAGTGCAACATGTACACGCGCAATATGTATAGTTCTATTACATTTCTAAAATACAACATGTCGTTCTAAACTATACAATTTTGAAACATATATAATAAGTACACCTAAGCATGATAAACACAAAAATCGAGGCAATCATAATACTTTCTAGAAGAAATACATGTAACTCTAAACATGCTATTAACACTTAACATGGCAACACACTCAGTTCATATGAACATTTATAGTAGATAGAAAAAATACCTGGTTCAATTCAGAGAGTGACGACCGAAAAGCTAGAAGATGCGAGACTTCGAGACTGCAACTTGGAAAAGAAACATAATTAGATGGTTGTAATCATTTTGATTGAAGATTAAATAATTAGATTGTTCTAATTATTTTGAGAGAGGAGTAAATACTAGTAATGTACACTTACTGAGAAGTTGTAGTGGTGGTCGTGCAGCTGCAGCACTCCAATCTCTAAAGAATCAGTGGGAGAACCTGCCACCAAGCTGGGATAAATTAACCTAAATTTTGAAACAGAAAATATTAACAAATCAAAAAATATAAGCATGTCATCAAGGACATCCCTGTAAAACTCTAGTATGGGCAAGCATCACTTTGTTAAAGGGAACCCTGATTCCCGACACTCCGTTGACATTATATAAATCAAGCAAGTTTTAAGATAAAAGAAAAAACTTAACTGCTGTTTTGTAAGAACTAAAGAAGCCATAAGATGTTTCAATCATATCTGAATTAAGGGGATAAAACTAAGATGTGACAGCTCCATTACACCCAAAAAAACATGTTAATACTGTAATACGACAACGACCCAGCTCCATTACACCCAAAAAAACATGTTAATTACAATGACACCACGGTTACAGTCATTCCCCAAAACCCAGAACCCATTGAAAAGGGTTACAAGTTTTTAGTTAAGATACTACTGTCAAAATATTTAATCTGTCCTATGGTAAACAGAACAATAACACCACTAATATTTTTTGAATACAGACTATGCACACTCCTTTCATATGGTTTACGAATGCACACAACATGAAAAAAGCTACTTTTGCTGGAGGGGTTTTTTACCAGAATGTCGTGAAGGTGATTGTTTACATCGTTGGGGTCTCTAGGAATCCCTCCAACTATTGAATGTTTTATCCAGCAAAAGAATAAATGCTAACAATAGTTTAAAACTTAGGGGTAGTGGGGGCCCGTGAACAACCCCGCTTGCCTTTACAAAGAAAATAGTTCAAAACTTATAATCGAGAAGAAAAAAAAGGTAAATGGAATCTAAAAGATATGACATGTGGGTTGTGGCAGACTTTAATTTGCGAAGAAAGCTATAAGATGTCTAAATGTTATAAATATGGGTGACAATATTTATATACCTATGATACTATATTAGTGAGGTTTCATCACTGAACATATAATAATTCCAAAACCATCATAACAGGCAGCCAAAAAATGTTAATAAGGCACAAAGAGATTTTTAATACATACAACGAAAACTTGTAACTTGTAACTCGATTTTTAATATAATATCATACTTAGCAAAGAAAAAGTACATACAATTACACACAAAGAGATTATTCAGATAGCATATGTAATACAAAATATCATAATGAGTAACTTAAACTATTAACGAGAAACACACCACAAAACTATCATGTCCCACTATCAATAAGACCTGCAGGCTGAAGAAAATCCCACCTGACTCTTTATTATATATACTCTAGATTTAAATGCATATTATCAAGTTCTCATACTATAATATGTAATGTACACTTACTGAGAAGTTGTAGTGGTGGTCGTGCAGCTGTAGCACTCCAATCTCTAAAGAATCAGTGGGAGAACCTGCCACCAAGCTAACTTATTAATAGTGGGACATGATAGTTTTGATAAAAGAGTACAATATACAGCTAACTTATTTTCAATGAACAAAACATAGAACACAATTCACATATAAGCATGTCATCAAGGACATCTCTGTAAAACTAACAATGAACAAACCTAATTTTGAAATAGAAAATATTAACAAATCAAAAAATATAAGCATGTCATCAAGGACATCCCTGTAAAACTCTAGTATGGGCAAGCATCACTTTGTTAAAGGGAACCCTGGTTCCCGACTCTCCGTTGACATTATGTAAATTCCAAGTACTCCTAGTGAATTACTAACACATGCATTGACACTTTACAAATTCATGTGGTGAAAATCAAAAAGGACCAATTCTAGTAAATTGAAAAGGCAAAATCAGGGTTTGGTATATTGCGGCATATTTTATTGGGTATAACCATAAAATTTTATAAATCAAGCAAGTTTTAAGATAAAAGAAAAAACTTAACTGCTGTTTTCTAAGAACTATAAGAAGCCATAAGATGTTTCAATCATATCTGAATTAGTTGATCTGTCGGTGAATAGCCAATAATCAAGAGAGCCATGAGTCCATTTCTCATAATATAATTTGATAACATAACCCTTAAACTTGGCATAATAATTGAGAAAAAAGAAAATGGTTGTGATAATAATTTCTTGAATATGATTTGATATAAGGTGTTTGGGACGTTTTCTCATCTTGGAATTGCTTGGATGCAACAAACTTGTCCATGAGTGGTTCTCAAGCTACTAAAAATCTCACACTAATGTGTCTTATGTGGGTGACGTGAAGAAGAAAAGCTAACTGTAAGTTTGTTAAAATATTAAGATGTGGGTACTCTGATCATCACTTCTCACACTTTATAAGAAGTAATTATATAATCTGATATGATCTTTCAACACTTTATAAGAAGTAATTATATAATATATATATATATATATATTAGTTGTAATGTTGTATTTATATATTGTTTATACCTTATTATATACATGAAGATATAAAGAAAAAGTTATGAATTATTCTTGAAGATACAAAGTGTATGAAGTCAGAAGTGGAAATAGAGTAAGTGAAGCAAGAGAAAGAACCAATTCTTTATCTCACTCTCTTCACCAACCGACGATGGATGCTTTTCTTGCCATCCAACTACTTGCAACTGCTGGCGTTTCCTTACGTGCTTCACACAACCAGTTCGCTATAATATTTTTTACGCCAACAATCTGCTCACCTTAAATCTACTCTTTCATTGACTTAATATTCCCTTAATTATCTATCTTTGCCCTATAGCTAATTCTTTCATACTGTTAAAAAAAAATTTTGGACATTAAAGTGAATGCCGCAATATACCAGAAAAAAATTCGGAAAAATGGCATGATTTTCTAAATAACATATATCTGCAACTGCATCATATCAATTATCAAGCCAATAATAATCAAAATAAAAGAATTACAGTATATTAAAAGAAGACAATAATAGATTTCAATATTTGCACGTACAGTAGACCAAAATTAAATAAAGCCAAAGTAAGCAGCATTGGTAAGAAAATGTTTCACCTTGGAAGTAGTAGTAGTAGTAGTTGAACAATAGTTCATTTGGATTTGGGTAAGAAAGATAGTAGTAGTAATAACAAGTATACGAAGCAGGAAGCTTGCTGTGTAAGTTTTCAAGTTTGATGAAGAAGAAGAAAAGGGAGAAGTTGAAGAAAAGCAAAGCAAATATAATTGAATTGAAACGCAAATATGTGAAATCTGAGTTCACAACTGAGCTGTTCATTCACTAATTAAGTTAAACTCAACTCAAATCGTGAACAAAAACAACTGAAATTACCGGAATTTTACAAACCCTTCGATCTCAAAACCCTAGAAAACAAAATTTAAGAAACAACAAACCCTAACTCTCAAAATTTGTTTAACATTTGTTGTTAAAATCGATTTTTCTAGAAACCAAGCAAGAAGAAAACAAGAAAATCGATTTATCTACAAAAAAATCGCATTGCTGTCCAAGAAAAAAACTCACGTCGATTTGATGGTGGAGGTCGATCGATGGTGGAGGTCGATTAGGTTTGTTGTTGTGATGGTGGAGGTCGATTATGATGGTGGAGGTCGATCGATGGAGTAACGGTGTTGTGATGGTGGAGGTCGATCGATGGAAATTTCAATCGATGTTGTGCGCGGCCGCCATTGTTGTCGAGAGAGAGAGAGAGATTAGGTTAACAAACTTTATTTGTTGGTTTATATACTTGGCAAATGAATTTCTTTGCCTGAGGCAAAGAAATATTTTCCCAGGGGGGGGTCAGGAATTATTTTCCTGCTTTTTTCAGGCAAATCGCTGCACGTGACCATCTGAGGTAAAATTTGCCAAATATTTGCCGATTGGACGAAAACGTTATCAAACACTGTCAAATCCCCAAAATGCAGGAAAATACCTATTTGCTTCAGGCAAATAGGGTTATCAAACGCACCCTAAGAGGAAATCACAGAGGATTTTTTCTTCCTCACCATATTTTTATCTTGTCTTTACTATCATTAAAGTTTTATTGCTAGGTCGTTGAGAAAAAACATTATTAACATACCTGTATACATGGCTAAATATTACGTGTTATCCTTGCAGTAGATATTGTACAATATTGTTGAACTTCCATGCAGATTTACATTGCTCCTAATATGTTTTCACCACAAAACTTGAGTTCGTCTCCACCTCTATAGCTTGTATTCCCAATTGATTCACTAGTTCTAGTCCATCTCAGATAGCCCATGACTTTACCAAGCCCTTGGTGCAATTTTCAAATTGTCTGGATAAACCCTGTAAGGAAGAAACCAAATTCATTTCTTAGCACCACACCTATTTTTGTTGTATTTCCATTGGATTCTCTATTGATATTCATTTTTCCAACATTTTTTATGTTGTATAACAATATTAGCCAAATAGACAGATATGGGTCTTACATTAACCCATCTTAGATCTTCGTCAACTTTGAAATAATAAATTTAAATATTGCATCTGTCTTGATTACATGAAAGGAAATTGCATTCAGTTGTAGATTATAACATTCATGACAGCATCCCATCCATTTTTTATCACCTTCACCCACTACCCAAAAATAAAAATAAATTGCAAGAGTAGGAGAAAAAGATGAAAAAATGTGTGAATTGAAAAAAAAGAAGGGTGTTGTGTATATATCAACACAACATCCATTAACAACCAAATAATATAACTATTATCCCAAGTCGGTCCATCAGATATGGAAGTAAAATGTCAACACCGCTGTTAGTCAACATATAGCCAATGATAATCTTTGGATCCACAAACATTAATTGCGTACTCTTATTTGAATGTGTGACAACATTCAAACGTACAAGGGGATTACACCGAGGCACCTCTACCACAACCTTCTCCCCTTCAGCAACCAAAGCATTACTCTTTATTTTTTTCCCGAGCAATTTTTAGCACGATGCGGGCCATCACAAATGAAATAACCCTTGTTTTGGCCATCCTTGGACTTATCACTTGCTTTAGGCTGCGACTTCCCCTCCTTATTGAACTTTTGAACTTATCATTCTTGTCGTCAAAATCCTTTCCCTTGTCTTTCTTATATTTCTTACTACTATCACCGATAGTAGAAGAAACTGTTTTGAAATCAACCAAAGCGTCAGCTATTGCGATGGCCGAGGGTAGGTCATTTGCCTTCGTAATTCGACATGAGCCCATGATTGGAGGCCAAAAGTGAAGTTGAACGAGTTGTCTTCGTCAAACATGGTCTTGATGTCAAGCATCAAATATGTAAATGCATTCACATACTCACTAACGGTACCAATTTGCTTCAACTTTCGCAAGGTTTCCCTTGTCAGCCACACTACATTGCCGGGAAGAAATTGCTCCTTGATTTCTTTTTTCAATGCATCCCATGTCACGATCTTGGCCGGCCTGCTAGCAGATGCATCATCATCTACCCGAGATCGCCACCACAATTTGGCATCGCCAACACATGCTGGTCAGAGTAATTTGCTGCTGACCATAAAATGTTGCTCTATATCCCATAGAAAGTTCTCAAGCTCTTTAGCATCACGAGCACTAGAAATGCCTTAGGTTCTGGTACTTTTTTTGAGAACATCCATATGGGTCCCACCATTTATAGTCCGCTTTAGAACAGTCAACTAGTCAGAAGAATTCTGCATGCAACTGCTCCATGTCATGGGACACGTTGTCGAAAAGTGACGACAACTCATTTTGTTTCTTCAATAGATTCAAGGCGTGCCATAAAAAAGACAACATAAGACTGTTTGTCAGATTGGACATCTCCTCCCACACCAGTTAGTTCTGACAATGTTTGCTCAATAGATGTAACACGTTCTTACATCTGATTACTGCCACCAATCATCATCTTAAGCTACACTCAGATACCAGCTGTAACCAGTGGCGGAGCCAGGGGGGTTTGAGGGTGCGCAATTGCGCCCCCTGAACTTTTGGAAAATTTATATGTATATTGCTTACTAACCAAATATTAATATGTTTGGTTTTATTCTTTGACTAGTTTACCCTTAATAATTAACTAACCAACAGTAATTAACATTCATAATAAGGATATTATGGTTATTTTCTATTTCTTTCCTTAATACATGCCTAAAAATTTGCATTGTTTCTGGTTTAAATATTTAATACTAGTTAGTTTTACTTTGCTACTACATTACCCGTCCTGATTTGATGTATTTTATCCAATTATCTACTTATATATTTTGCTTTGTTAATATACTGTTTTACATCATTGGCTTTTTTTTCTAAGGTAATAGATATCAATCTGTTTGTTTTTCTTGTATCAATTTTTATATTTTACCCAACTACTTTCAGCAAAAAATTGATAGAGTGGGTGCTCCACTGCTCCCCCTCACCGAAAATCCTGGCTACACCACTGGCTGTAACAGGGTTAACTTCTGACAATCGTTTTGCCTTTGCCATTAGAAACTTGCTCCACACACACAATATGAACATTGAACTAGTTATAAGGCCTTAACAATTTTTACTGCTTTACACTTTGGGATACAATCTTACTCTATCTGATCTCCCTTGTCAGACTAAGTCTGATTTATATAGTCCAACACCTAGAACTTCCTACAATGGTGTGACAAGCCCACACCAATAGCCTTTACACATGTGTTGTAACCGAATTCTCACATGTACACCATTTGTACACATTTCCTAAATTTGTGTGACAATTACGCAACTAACGATTACCGCCAAGTTGCTGGAACATTCTTCCCATGTTTTGCTCACATGCCAACTTATCCAAACAAAAATCACACCACCTTAAATTGCCCGGAGTCCGTCACATATGGGCGGTTCGTTAGGCAACCGCCGATAATTGCCCCCATGAAACCTGGAGTAAAGCAATGCCCGATCCTAGCCAAACAAGTATCCTAACACTTGGCCACTTACAAGCTCATGAATTAGCGTCTATGCACACCCAACGTGCCCATGCTTTGCTCATGCTGAGCGAGCATGATCTAGCCTTGCCATCTGACAAGGTTCTCTCAATACAAACCTGATATCTGACAAGAAAGCTATGTGGTATACGCCTACCACATCTCGGTTCCCTTGTAATCTGCCAATATGCCCATGCCAGGGCTGTTATTTTGACATGCATGTGAGCTTGTGAGAATGTGCTCACGGTAGAAAAGTCTAGCAGTAAGATAGATGTGTTGCAAAAGAGTATAACATGATGCCTTGTTACTAATAAAAATTCACATGAAAAACGTGTATGGTTGAGATTAAACAAAACCATCTTGTCATCTAGACAACATTGGATGAACCCCAAAGGAAAACAGAACAGTCAACATCACTCAAAGCTTTGTTTCCTAAAATAATCAAATCCAACGATCAGGATTGTGTCGACGGTTGCCGCCCAACAGTAGTAAACTAGTTTTTGATTTCAAAGTTGCCGACCGTAGCGGTTGTCGGTAATTTAGGAGAAATGCAATTTTTATTAAAAATAGAAAATAATAAAATAAAGTAGCCGTTGAGGTTAGCTTTCTCTATAAATCAAATCAATTGTTTTGATGTGGTTGAAAAGAAGATCTTTATTTTTGTATTAGGAACAACAACAACAAAACTCTAATAACTAACCCTTCTTTCTTGAATTAGAGTTTCTTTAAATTTCAAGATTCGAATTGATTTTCTTTTATGTTTATAGATTTCCTTTCTTTTCTTGAAATTTTCTTGTTTAGATCTGTATAGTTGTTTTATTTCTAAAGTTTTTGTAAATTTTTCAGGCTTTTGATCATTATATATATTTTTTTTAGATCATTGCCAAATAACATATAATCTATGGATGTTCTTTTGATATCTCCAACACCAGATCAATCTATTTCTCCTTATAAAAAGAATAGAAAACATCGTGGAATTATTAACAACAACAACAACAATCATGCTTTTATTTCATCTCCTAATGAAAATTTCTCTGGTTTTGATCAAAACATTATTAATGGAGGAGGTGGAAGAAGAGGTGGTTTTTTAATCTTACCACCACCACCATCATTTCAATCTTCTTCTCCATGTCGACAACCACCTCTTCTTCCTCTTCCCATTTCAAAACCTTATTCTTCTCTCAACAATCTTTATAGCGGAAACAATAGAGGAGGAAGAGGAAGAGCATTATCAACAAGTCCTCCAACTAACAAAAAAAATCTCATTCCCAAAAAACCCAAATCTTCAATTAGTCCAAAGAAACAAGAATCTACAATGAAATCTTTGAAATCCAAGACAGTTAATAGATTGGGACCAGAACCAGGTAATCTTCCCAAGGAAGTTTCCAAGGTCATGAGGTCTGTTTCTACTCTTACTGCTGCTATGGAAGATGAAGAAGAAAATGAAGGTGGTAGTGTTTTGGAAGAGATATGTGGTTCTTCTATCTTTTTATTGGCTCCACCACCAAGTAGTTTGCCATTACCAAAATTTTCTTTGAAACCAAAAATGTTGAGTTGCAATGTTGAAGCTGCTGCGACAACCACCACCGGAATTGATGCTGGTGCAACAGATGATCTTAGAAGATTGCTTCGTCTTTGACAACCACCCATTTCGGGGTTCTGGCTTGGTTGATGGTTTCCTTGTTTTGTGGTTTTTAGTAGAATTGTGACCATCTTGTGTTTTTTTATGGAGGGGTGCACAATGAAATAAATTAGTAATGGTGTTCATGGGGTATGTTTGTTTTGTGGATTTTGTAAAATTGTGATCATCTTGTTTTATTAATGGAGGTGCACAATGAAAGAAAATAAAGATTATAGTAGAGTTCATTATGATCTATGCTTGCAAATGCAGTTGTTAAAGTTGTCTTGTATTGTTTGAGTTGAGAAAAAAATTGAAATTCAGGTGAAAATGAGATAGTAAATTTTTTTTTTGTTAGCAAACTAACTTTTATTTATTGAAAACACAAGCATTTATACAAGACCTGCTGATCGGCGCAAACATAACCGAAACACAACTATTTACACAAATATACAAACCAAATCTTTTATAAATCTTAGATTCCTGCAAAGTCCCAAGTCGATCGAAAATTGGCTTCAAACCATTATAGTGAAAGTAAAATTCAATCACAAGCATAAACTTCCAGTCGAACCACCACATGGCAGGACACGCCCCAAAGAACTCCAAAGAACCAGAAGAAGACCTGAGAACCAAGAGAGGATCCAAACAGGAGAGATCCTAGGGGTGGGTAAGAGTAAATGCAAAACATCTACCCTGCCGCCAGACGCTACCATAAGGCGTCCAAAAAGGGCAAACCCTACACATTCCAAACAACAAAAGTTTGGTGTGTTTAATCCATCGGCTAACCTGAGAAGAGAAATCATGCCCAACCAGTGTTGCAGCCAAAAGAAAGAGTACACCCAGAAGGAACACCACTTCACCATAAAGTTCAAAACCAACTGAGACAGACATTGGATTTGGATGAAAGAATCAGATAGACTTATAGCAAGATTCATCCTTTCCCCTGGTACTTGGCAAGTACCAGGGGAAAGGGTATAAAAAAAACAACAAACTAAGAAAGGAAAAAAAACACACAAAGAGATGGATAGAAAAAAAGGTGGAGAAATCTAGAATGAGAAACTTGTACCAAAATAGAAGCAAGAAACGACCTAAAGAACCAACAGTAGAAACAAATTAAAAAAGAACTTCTTAAGAGATCAGTAATAAGACCAAAAGAAACCAACAATCTTTATGATTTGACACAAGAAAAAATAAACTCCACACAAGATCAATCCATCATCAAGAGAAAAAATCACAAGAAGAGATAGAGGACTTAAAACCCTAACAACACCACAAACAACCTTTGTCTACCCCATTCCTGCAATTTCACCAACAAATTTCTCTTTAACCCTCAAAAACTAAACCACCAAAACGATGTATCGCAACCTTGATGTGTAATTGTAGAGAAGAGTGAAAGAAAGGATGATGAGTAAAGTCACCCACAATCCATCTTTCAAGCCAACATCTCAATCAATTAAATCATAACAACTCGAAATCACAGTCTTGAAGTGATTTGGATTGATTTAGAAAGAAAGAGTGAGAAATTGAAGAAAAAAGGAGTAGATTTTGAGGTATAGAGCACTGAGTCCGTCAACACTGTAGGGGAGAGGAAAAAAATTGGACAAGGTCAGCAGATGACGATGAGGATCAATGAGTACGACTTTAAAATTTGCCATGAGAACAATATAAATCCCAATTCCAAGTTGATTTTAACACTGTAAAATGACTCATATCAGAGTGCTACAAGGAACAAAAGTAACAACTTTTGCAAGCATCAACATCAGCAGCACACTATGATCAAGAGAGTTACCATCAATGTTGATAAAAAATAGAAAAGGAAAACGGCATTTCACTACTTGAAAAGAATTGCTAATACACAACTGAAGCATGTGTAGTGGGCTAGTGGCTGTAAGCTTTAACGTTCGCGGTACATGGATACAACTTTGCATCACCATATTATAACAGAAAGTTTGACTTCTAGCCAACACCCAGATTAATTTATAACAACTTCTAACTGAATTGTAGAAACCATCAATTTGGTTAAAACAGAACAAGAACTCAATTATTCAAATTATAACTGTGACCAAATTCTGGACATTCGTAGAAAACTGTTGAGCCTTCATCTGCTGATCGTGTCTGGAAAAAGAATTGCACGAAAGAACTTTAAGACAGGGTAGAGAAGGAACCCAAGTGCAACAAAAACGAGTAACGGCGAGGGAGAAAAAGGAAAGATGGGAGGGGGAGGGGGGTGAAATATGAAATTTTCTGTAAAGGTTTTTACCTGCATTTCATAATATTCATAGTAAGCATCCTTGCGGCCAGCTTCCTTGCATTCTGAGCATAATATGTTTGACTGTATCATGTGTTAAAAGATTAAAATGTATCCATGTTGAACGTCAAGTCTGCTACACTAAAGTTATTTGCACTTACCACTTTTCTTTGCATTGCTATCTTCACATTCATAGTTCCATCCAATTCTATAAATGGTTCTAATGTGTTTAGCTCCCTTCTGAAATCCTATCAATAAAAAGAAACCAACATGTAGATGATATTAAAAAAATGCACAACTCAAAATTAGTTAAGAGAAAAACAGACACTTGAGCAGTGTTTAACAGACCATATCTG
Organism: Aquilegia eximia; assembly: GCA_023053565.1. Classification (NCBI taxonomy): domain Eukaryota; kingdom Viridiplantae; phylum Streptophyta; class Magnoliopsida; order Ranunculales; family Ranunculaceae; genus Aquilegia; species Aquilegia eximia. The sequence goes on from JALIGU010000040.1 coordinate 553,156, forward strand.
GTTCTCCGGAATAAATATAAATAAAAGATTTATGCTTTTAGTAAAAATATATTGCATCACATACTTTAGTCACCCAATATCACAATGAACCGTCTTCCTAACTTAATTTAATTAGATACCTTTTGCTGATCTAAATTACACTTTAATAAATTGAACATCTGCTACTATCACATTAATTAGTAGATCTACTACAGATTAAGATCAAGATAGTCGTAAGAAGGCATCAAAACATACTTAACACTAAAGGTGTCTAACAATAAAGATGAAGCATACCTCAGCAGTCACAGTGTAACGTATTTGTTGTTCAACACACTCTGTAAAACAGCGAATTAGCCTTGTACAGTACAGAAAAGAACAATCAGATCAATACATAATACAAACAAACAATTCCATTTCACCTCTAAACAAACATTTTGAATGCGAAATCAGAAACAAAAGGCCCAATTAGGAAGAGCTCTCGACGGCGTATAGGTGAGTTTGATAATTAGGGAAAAGAATTCCCTAAAAAGCTCGTCTGTAAGAAATGCAAGGTATCTCCTTCCTTGTGGGTTCTGTTACATCCTAAGTAGCATTGACTAGGGTAAGGGTGTTTGTATCTGCCACCGGTACAACATGGTCGCAAGCTAAAATATGTATCAGCAACAAAAATTTTCAAGAAAATTTGGAGTACCAAGTTACATAGGTCTATTCCAACAGAACTCCCCAATTACCAAGAGTTCCCCAACACTAGCTTCCTTTCACTGCTCTCACAAACTTGGTATCCATCAAGTTGAAAACACACAACTTCTCTGAAAACAAATCAGCTTTGAGCTGTACTTAGAACCCAAAAGCTCTGTGGTCTGTGGTTACTTGGAGGGAAGTTTTTACAAAGATGAAAAGTCATAATGATGAAATTGAGAAAACAAGATTTAGTAGATTGTAAATCTCATCTACACTTCTCTCTAACCCTCAAAAGTCAAAACGCATAGCTGCATCAAATTTTCTTAAACTTGCTGAGAAATCAGTGATTGATGCAAGCAGTAAGTTCTTGCTGTAGTCTAAATTCCCTTCCTTTAAACAGATGGTATAAAAATTTCTGAGAATGTCCAGACTCGAGATGAGGAATTCAACCCAACAATCTGGGATATACTTCCCCTAGAGAAAATAAATTGTAGATGAGACTAATGGGCCGTTTGAGAATAGGAAGTCATAAGGAGAAAGGAGATAGTCGATCTGATGCAAATATAACACTATTTCAAAATAGAAGAAAGATGGAGGGAGGGAAGCGGATGTTAAACTTAACGGGATACCTCCTACTGGGAAGTACTTGTGCTGTTGTGCATAAGCAGAAAAAAAATCAAATACAAAAAATGAATTTCAACTTTTTAGAAACTCTCCGAACGGTCTTAGCTTTAAAAATTATATTATGACAACGTAATCAGAGTAGAAACACCCTTTTCGAGAAGGACTATCAAAACAGCTAAGAAAATGTTGCATTCCTGCAGATCTACGCAAATGCAAGGCTAAAGGAGGGCACTATACGTCAGAATGTGGTATGGCAGGACCAGCAGTGGGACATCCATATTAGATCGAGCTCTGACCACTGATAAGCTCCACACACGAATACGAGCCAGGAAAATAAATGTGTCATATGTGGGGTAGCTGAATAAATTATCCAAAATCTATTTGTAAAGTGCAATGGGATAAGGAAATGGTTTATGGACTCTTTACACATCAATCTGAACATAGTGAGAGACATTCTGAGATGCTTAAGTAGTGGAAGAGCCTAAATTAGACCATAACTGGGAATTTATTATGGAATGTCCTCTTTCACACAATTGTTTGGGAGCCACATATGGAAATAAAAAGCGCAACTTTGAAGACAGAACTCGTACTGATATCCAGATGATCCCCACGATCAAATCCTCAATGTGGAATTAAGGTTTTTTTATGTTGTCATGGGAGATGTTCGGTTTGATCATTTCATGTGTAATTGGGGAGGACAATTTTTGTAACATGCCCTGATTCATCTTCTGTATCTGGGATTGTGGTGTGATCTTCTTAACCAATTAAGAAAAAACTCACAATAAGAAAAATTAGAAACTAACCAAGATATGTTTGAGGGTTGTAATTTGTAAATGAAGTTGACATGGTTGCAAAAACACATAGCTATGATGTCCAACATTAAATTTGAACTGAAAGTGTACCTAATATGTTAGATGACAAAGTATAGTGTTGTGCAGCATAATCTTCATTGAATAAGGATAACTAAACCAAATCATGAAAGAAAGGGAAATTTAGAGAGAACCCTATTATTCTTTCGTACTTTTGTTATAAATAGAACTCATTGTTTTGTTTGAACTTGAAACTTGATTCTACAAAAAAGGACAAAATTCAAACCAAACATGTAGCTATAATGAGTTGATTGAATTGTAGATAATCAAGTCACCAACTGTATTTAAAAGTTCACAAAAATAAGTTAGAATCTATATACACTACTAAAAGTTGGAAACTTAAGAATGACAAATTCAACTAAGTATTATCATTCTTTGCAAAATGTAACTCTTCATCTTATGCTAATGCTAATGTATAGTAAAAGAGAAGAAGAAGATGTTATTACCTTTTGCAGGTCGCTTGAAACCACATAAAGAGCACTTAGCATACTTGTAAGATTTTAAAGATAACAAATTTCCACACAAATCACAGAACAAGAATGAGTACTGTTCACCTACATCTTCCATTGAATCTTTCAACAATTACAATTACAATTTCTCTGTTCTGTTCTGCTCGGCTATTTACTTTACAAGATTAGATTAAAAAAAAAAAAAATTGGGTTTTTGCAGATTTCAAATTAGGGTTTTGCAGTTTTGTTTTCGTTTCCAACAAGTAACAACCAACAACCATGAGAATGATGGCGCGCGACTGCAATTAATATACTCACCCACGGACCACGGTATATAATTTGGGGTGCCCTAAACTAGGGAAGCCCAAGCTCCATATTCTCAATACTTGGAGCCCATATTATCAGATAGTAACATTATGTATGGCAGAGATAGGTAGATATAGGCCTGTAAAAATGGCCCTTTTACCCTAAACCCGGCCCGCCCCGCCTAGCCCATTCAACGAAAAAAGTCTTTAAAGTTTGACCCTTATGATTTTTAGGGTAGGGCCGGCCCAACCCTCTCCTTTTAAGGGTCGGGTTAGGGTTTAGCTTTGGAAATATTAGACCATAACCTTAGCCTGACCCTAATTAACCCTCTCAAAGCCCTCTTATGGCCCTCATAAATATATGTATAATTTTTAATATATTTCTCTATATATCAAAATTTGAATATTTTTTTAGAGTTTTAATCGTAAAGATTTTTTCAATTAGACATAGATGTCACTTTTGTTTAAATATATGATATTTATCAAATGTTTATCGAATATTTTCCGAACTAGTTGTTAAAAAACTATTATATAACTAAAAAAAATTGATTCTCAATAGAATATTTTTTTATTAACCATATATTTCATTATTGAGCATGCAATAAACGGTAATTAGATTATTATTTTAAATGTTTATTTTATACTTATCATGCTAGAATTTTATAAATTTAAGATTAAATTTCTAAAGTTTGAAATTTTAGTAATAAGATAACATCTAACTACGAGTTCTTTGTATTTGTTAATTATAATGCTTTTGGATAAAATAATATCATATACTATAACAAATTTTATGGTGAAAAAAATATATTTGTACATTTAAGAATTGAAACATATTATACGTATTTTCAAAAATATTAAAATAATATTAATAAAAATATGATCGCATATTTTTTTTCAAGTAAAACATAATTTTATGTATTGACCCTATCAACTGGGCCCGTTAGCCCGACCCTCAACCCGTTAAAATAAAGGGCTCAGGGTCCGGTGAGGTTTTTACAATTTTTGTGTTGGCCCGCCCTAACCCGACCCTCATCATCTTTTAGGGTAGGGTTGACCCGACCCTTAAAGTGTGAGGGCTCGAGGGTTCAAGGGCCAGGCTAGCCCTACCCGGCCCATTTTACAGGCCTAGGTAGATATTGGAAACAGTATGAACACAACATATGCACAATAACAAGGCTGATCCTGTTCTGAACTCTGAAAGACTCATGATTTGTTGGCCAAGCATAGTTCTGTTCACTCTAATCCTTTCTTCGTCTGCAGATTGCACAAAACCACACCGTCAACAGACAATTATTGGTGTGCTATTAACATCATTGTCTACTGCTGATAATGGCTGCACTGCAGGAGTTATGTAAGTAGTTGCTCATATATTGCTTTAGCTGCAATATACAGCTGGTGAGAACTCAGAACCAGTAGTCTTCTTTCAAGTTGGGGCACTAATGTGGATTGGCATGATAGATCAATATACACCCTGTTCTTTTTAGGATTTGTCACAAACCTTAGCACCTCTCACCAATGGATATTTTTCTCGAAAGGCCCTACAAAAATTGAATGCTAAGGTCTTGCATCCGGACACCTTTCTCAAATACCTAAAGCTCAATTCAACTTAAATCCAGGCATCAGTATTACATTGCATGTAGTATATACAATCCATTTGGCTGCAGCATGAAAAACAAACTCCACAAGCTCATTACCTTCACGCTGTCTTGTGATACCGTTACGTATAATATGTGCAGAGAGCACCTCGATCTCCAGTGTGAGTGTGACAAATAATGAGGTAGTTTTTACTGACCCAATATCCAAGGCCACAAATCCAAAGAGTTCTCATTTCTTCCAGTGTAGTTGGTCGATGAAGATGACAAGAACGGTAAGAAGGTGCTTGGTGCGATAGTTGCTAGTAGCACTTTGGTTGAAGTTGTGGTCCAACACTCATCGTTGTCCATTATATTGAGCTTGTTGCACTGCTCACTCTTTGTGATGGATCCATTATTTTCTTTTGTGTTGTTTGGAACTTTGGGTTCAGTTGCCAAACCTCGACTCATGAAGATTGAAAGGTTATAACCTACATTCTCGCCCTATACAACATCCCACCACTGCTGACCTCCTGTTGATTAATATATAGGTTAAGAGAAACAAAAGAGGTAAAGAAAGATGAGAAGAGAGAAAGCAAAAGAAATGAAGATGAGGATGGCAGTGGATCAGATGGTGGTCACAGAAAGAACTATAGAGAAGAGAATATCTGTGACAAAGCTAGGAATGGTGTGTCGTACCGATACCGATAGATGTTGAATAATACAAATTTAGAAAGAGTATTTGGGTTCATAGTTTATTTGGGTTTATAGTTTATATGACCAATAATATATTTACATTCTCTACAGGGTCCACAAATTTGAACTTAGTTACCCATTTGTTTTAAGAGCTTGTCGGGTTGGTTTCTTATTATATTTGGGCTTATAGAGAGCGATTGTGGGAGCAATCAAGAGGTACGGACTTACATTTCTTTTATATTGTCTTTTCATGTGTCATATTTTAAATGTTGCAAATTAACTGATATATTAATGATGATAAAAAATGCATGCATGGTTTTATTTGGTATATATAGATTACTCGTGGTTTATCGATTATAGCTTTTATTAAAGTGATTAATTACATATATCATGTTTTATACTGGGTTTATTAAAACAGTATATATATGTATATCGAAATGGTTTTATAAACGGAGAAGCTATTGAAGGTTTTATTGCATCTTTTTTCCAGGATGGGAAAAAGAGATGGATTTTGTATGTGGGATGTGGGATCCCATTTTTATGTTGGTATGGTGTGAGGTTCCTGAATTGGGAATGATCTTGGTGCTTACACGAACATATTATTACAGATCGGATTATAATCCCTTCGGCTAGTGCCCGTGTCTGGTAGCCGTGAATAGGGGATAGTTCCTTCAGCTAGTGCCCGTGTCTGGTAGCCGTGAATAGGGAACTGGTTTGATGGTTGATAAATTCAGGGACTTGTCACACATGCCAGATTAAATTAACTATTATTAAAACACCCTATCATTAATCCCTTTTCAGTTAAACAGTTGCTCGAGGATAGATCGATTCAGCAGGTATGGTTGTGCAGAGGTTATAGAGGGTATTGGTATAAGTATTCGTGCGATAGATGTACTTAGTTTCTTTTGTATAGAGGTGATCACAGTTTGTATTATTTGTATTGTAATAAGTTATGTATTTTTTAATGCTCATCCTATCATATTGTAACATCCCGGGTCGGCAGGTGGTTTTTCGAGGGGGTGGGTCCTACGGCACATGAGAGGAGGATATTCTGACATTGGAATATAGGTATAGATCCGTCATATATTATCGCCGAGATCTTTTGGGCTCACTTGGCTCTAGAGTTCGAAAGAACTCCGAAGTTAAGCGTGCTCGGGTGGGAGTAATCTCAGGATGGGTGACCTCCTGGGAAGCAGACTGCTGCCCATAAAACCCCACACTGTCGGATGTCCGCAATGGCAAAGTGGGGACAATATCGATGGTGAGATAGGTCGGGTCGCGACGATATCTAAGTAAAATATGGTTTCATAGATAGAGTTTGGTTACATATGATGACATTAATCACTTTAAGATATCAATGAGTACAGATGGTAGGCCTACAAGCCTACTGTCTTGCTTTGTGTTAGCATACAGAGTGCAGAGTGCTTGACCAGCCACCTTCCAAGCAAAGCCGCATTTTTTGACATCTGTTTGCATAGCATAATCATATGCTATCTGATATATGGCACAAGCTTCATTAAAGATATCTTCTCTGTTCCTTGTACTCTCATCAAATTCCTCAGCTTCATATAAAATCTGCAATTTTATCAATCAAAACCAATCAGTAAATTCAAGAAAATTTTTTGACAGATAAACTATTGACTCATTAGAAATAACCAACCACATCACCTGCTTATATTTTGGTATGATTTCATTTGAAACATTCTTTCGTGTATCTTGGTCAAGTATGTGCAGTGCAGATGTCATTTCTTCCTTGTACCGCTCGTAATGTTCCTTCCATTTGTTTAGGCAGCTCAAAGGAATTTCTTCAGCAAAGCAAGGGAGTTTCCATACATCTACAAACAACAATATGGAAAGAAACGTCATGCAAAAAAATATCAGCATGGTGAGGAGTTAGTGAAAACAGACAAGTATATTTACACATGAATTGACTTTTTCTATAGTAATATGCTAATGAATACGCAACTTAAACAGGCCTCTCAGATTGAGCAGGAGAATTGACTTGTTTTAAATGCAGTTTTTATTTTATACATTGAGCAAGATTATTAAAGTTTTTTTTTTGTTAGCAAACTAACTTTTATTTATTGAAAACACAAGCATTTATACAAGACCTGCTGATCGGCGCAAACATAACCGAAACACAACCATTTACACAAATATACAAACCAAATCTTTTATAAATCTTAGATTCCTGCAAAGTCCCAAGTCGATCGAAAATTGGCTTCAAACCATTATAGTGAAAGTAAAATTCAATCACAAGCATAAACTTTCAGTCGAACCACCACATGGCAGGACACGCCTTTCCCAAAGAACTCCAAAGAACCAGAAGAAGACCTGAGAACCAAGAGAGGATCCAAACAGGAGAGATCCTAGAGGTGGGTAAGAGTAAATGCAAAACATCTACCCCGCCGCCAGACGCTACCATAAGGCGTCCAAAAAGGGCAAACCCTACACGTTCCAAACAACAAAAGTTTGGTGTGTTTAATCCATCGGCTAACCTGAGAAGAGAAATCATGCCCAACCAGTGTTGCAGCCAAAAGAAAGAGTACACCCAGAAGGAACACCACTTCACCATATAGTTCAAAACCAACTGAGACAGACATTGGATTTGGATGAAAGAATTAGACAGACTTATAGCAAGATTCATCCTTTCCCCTGGTACTTGGCAAGTACCAACGTGGTCCAACCAGCGTGAAAGATAAAATTTAGAAAAAAAAAAAGGTTTTGCGTTAGGGTTACCCTTGATATAGGTATATGAGACGTGTAAAAAAAAGTGATAGGAAAATACGTGGCGCCTACGTGGATGCTAAAGCGTCCTATGTGTCGGCTAAATATGGGAGACCCATTAGAGATGCTCTAAGAGCCTGGGAACTTCAACCTGCATTGGAGAGATAAAGACCAAATATACTATTAAATCAAGAAGTCCATATAAGAGAATGATAAAATACAAGAGCAGGGAAGAAAAAATGGTTTTGGCGTCAGTTGTGAGATATCTACAATCTAGTACCAAGGCCACATATATAACTATTTAAGACCTCTTACAAAATATATGATGTATTGATGTCATTCTCCTGCATAAGAAGGTTAAAACAAAATATAGTTCTGAAAATAAATAAGATGTAAATAACAGATGCAAATCACAAAGAATACAGTATGTGGGTCTTATAAATGAAGTGCATACAATTCTGATGAAACAAGTACAGAAAGAAACTAACCTTCTTTCCCCTTTTTGGTGCGTCCAGAGCATCATAATAGATGTCAATCAACTGAAGCATTTTCCTCCTTAAACATTCTTTTTCTTGAGCACAATCTTCACCTAGTGTCAATAGTCGGTCCATAAACGCCAACCAGCTATCAGAAGCAGAAGCTATAACATAACTGGAATAGGGATAAAAGATAAAGAATGATCATTTCCTTTCTCTTGCTTCTGAGTAGAAAAGGAAAGGGATGAGAAAAAAACACAAGGCGCCTTGAGCTATGAAACATTGCCTAAAACCATTTGTCAAAAGCAAGTACTGTTATTGATAAAAGTTCTGAAGTTTAAGATAAATTCTCAAGCTTTCTGATTTGAAGCTGTCATCACTCATCACAATGAAACTATGTAATGTTTGTAGGCTGTTGTCAGAAGTGTTGAAAAAAATATACAGTTGAAAAAAACCCAAAAAAAAAGAGATGAGTACCTAATTTCAACTAGGCTTATTTCCTCCAAAGCAATTTACTGTTTTACTTGTGTTCTTAGGTGTTGGTGATTCTACATCCCATGTTTGGTTAGGTGGTGGGCCTAACCGTGTGTTTGGTTTAAAGGCATGTGCCTGAAAGTTGCTCCGGTTGATATAGATTGTGGTATGAAAACCCAATATATGTGCAATATAACAATAGTAAAGCAAACAATAAAGCAATAAACAAATAAAGAACACACGATATTTTTTTAACGTGGTAAAACCCAATATGGGAAACGTCCATGGTTGTCCTCGCGACAACAAATAAATCCACTAAATGAAAAGAGATGTACAAACCTATCAACTACCTGCAATCACTGCGAGTTGACACTACTGGTTATCTCTAACACCTTGACTTCACCAGAGCACCTTGATGTACGCACAAGACACTCGACTTCTTGATGAACACACAAGAAGACTCGAAGCCGAACTATGAAACAAGCTTACACCAGAGTTCCTTGATGAACACACAAGGATACTCGACTTCTTGATGAACACACAAGAAGACTCGAAGCTAAATCAATATAAACAATAATGAAGAAGAAGATGACTGGGGAAGAAGAAGATGAGTTCAATCACCAAAGCCACCTAAACCAAAACCTAAACAAACTCCAAGAAGAAGACTTCAATTGGACGGCCAAAGAACTCACTTGTTCTTTGGAAGAGAAACCCTATTTATACTTAGGGTTAGAACACACACAAAATGGGCTAGAATTGCTGAAATCCACATTGGACGTACGTACGTCGATATGACGTTCGTACGTCTCAAACCGACATAAACCTGTTGACTACTTGGACGTACGAACGTCGTAAGAAGGTACGTACGTCCAGACCAAACAAACTTTCTGCTGACATACCATACGTACGTACGTCCTGAAGAGGTACGTACGTCCTGAACCAAACACCATACTTGAGACACACGACGCGAAGACAAGGACACGGGATGACGCGCGTACAACAAGGTTTTCCTAACAATGAACTCAAGGTGAGATAACCATGGACATCCAATGTCACAAAATTAATGTCAAACAACCGAGTGCCGGTTTCAATCTCCCCCTTTGACATTGATTTTGTGACAAAAACCTATGACTCTAATAGCACTTATAAAACGTGCTTACAAACCCAAACCATGGCATTTATAAAACATGCCTACAAAAAACACTCATAGAAAATACATACCAAATCACCAACCCTTGATAACCATCTTGAGCAAGACACTTTAATCATCAGAGACCAAACGGAAGCAACAAGAAATTCTGAAACAATCAAAGAGCCAACGGAAGTTTCTCGAACAACTCCCCCATACTTCATGAGCTCCAAGGTTTAATACTCGAGCTTACCCAAAACTGTACATGCACTTTGTGATCATCATCACTTTCACTCCCCCATACATGTTCACTCCCCCATACATGTAGTATACCTGAAACATGACCCAAAAATACACTAACAAAGAAAGAACCGAATGTTAGTATTAGAGTCATAAATCTCCCCATTTTTGTCACAAATGAAGTAAGGTGACAAAGAAAAGAGAAAATAAAAACCAAACCATAACAAATAAGAGAAGAAGAAGAGAAAGAGAACAATCATGTTAACAACAACAAAAAGGATATGCAACGGAATCCATAAAATAAACACTTGCTAACACGATGTCAATACAAAGAATTCTCCCCCTAAACAAAAGCTTCACCTAAATGCAATGCATATGAGAAAGATGCACCTAGAACAAACAAACCAAATAAGGATATTTGAAACACACAAAGAACCAAGCATACAAGGGTAGAAAAGAGTATATGCAAGCTTAATTAAAACACGATACTTAGTAAAGATAAAAGGAAAAGAACCGATGTACCATAGAAGTGAAGAGGAACACATCATGAACTTCCAAAAACAGTAGCCAATCCCAATCCGTACAAAAATAAGAGGCAATATGTTGGGATAAACAAAAGATTGAACAATTAAGAGAGTTGAAGTGCATCATAAACTAAACCTCGGTGTGTGTAGATGCAATGCAATGCATAAAGAGAGAGAAAGTTCACCACTAGAACACACCCTTTGAAGACCTAGAATATAGAACCATCAACAAGAGACATACGATTAGCAAGTGAGCTTAGAAGAAACAAACTTTAATCCCCTTTGAAACAAACAATATGAGTAGAAGACAAACGAATATAAATATGAACTTTCAAACAAAAAAACAAGATATCCAAAAGGCAAAGGAATGTAAACTTTGTATGCCTTACATAAAAAACAATGAACATGCGCTTGGATTATCATTTTGCCGCATGTGGTGGAGTTTAGTCTACATCTTTCAATGTCATTCCCGTGTGGGAGGGGCTTTTGCCTCCATCTTTTCAATAACACGAGGGTAGGGTGTAGCCTACATCTTTTTGACAAACACAAACTCAAGAAGTGCAACACCATGATAACGTGCAACACAAGAACTAACATCTCTTGAGTGCATCCGTCAGAGCATGACCCTCACAACCCCAATGGGTTCTTAGCCAACTGATATTGCTATAAAGACAATCAAATGGCTAGGGATAAAGTGAGTCATTGACCACTAACAAGAGTTGTAAGAGGAAGATAAGAATACTCAATAACACGAACAATAAGATGAACATTACCCAAAACAGTGGACAGATAGCTCAAGATAACATAAATACTCGAAAGATAGAGAAGTTCTATGAGCTCAAAGAATATGTAAGTGGTTTCCAAAAACTCCCATCATGCAAGCATGCCGTGCACTGTGCAAACAAGCAAGGAAAAATGCATGATACATACCAAAACATACTTAAGAATTCAGAAAGAGAAAACACCCAAACATATTGCAACTTATTTAAGACAATTGAATTAAATCAATATCTCAGAAAAGATGCATCCAACAACACATACATGGAATAATGAAAGAACAATTAACGCATGGATAAACAGAAGAACAAAAAACACCAAACAAATAGCCTATATGGTTAGAAAAAAAATATGCAATTAAAATAACACAAGGCTAGAAAACAAACAAAAAATAAATAAAAATACGAAGATGATATTCAATCTGACTTTAAGAAGTCAAAAAAAAAGAACGTTCAAGTCATCCTTTCGTACCCATACTTGAGAGATATTCTGCAAGTTGGACCCGGATATGGAGGATTTTTGAATATTATCCCTGATAGTAGACTTTCCAATCCTTAACCTCTCATTCTCTAGACTACATTTGGCAACATCGATGCTTCTATCCCATATGTGGGGTGGTTTGATGACCTTTTGCACAACCCTCTTTCTATTGTTGAAGTGTTGTGGTTTTTTAGGGCCACTTCTTCGCATAAAAGGAGGCCAAGAGGAATGATGAGCCTGTACAGGAAAAGAACAATGTGAGTTCCAATAATTATTACCATAAGAAGAAGAATATGGAACCATGGAATTTTTATCCCAACAGAAAGCTGAAGTATGACCTAACCGACCACAAGTAAAATACTTAAAATGTCTATGTTTAGGACTTGTCTTGTTCTTGGTCATCACATTTGGCTTAGATTCAAAAGCCTTGATAGGTGGAGGCGGAGTAGGAATATGAGGATTTGGTAACAAAGGAGGCAATAATGGCCTTACAAAAGAAGTAGTAGGAGGGACACAACTGGAGGAAGCTCCAACATAGTCATATCCTAAACCAGTCTTATCTGAAGAAAACTTTCCACTTTTAATAAGGGTGTCTAGATCAACTGAAGCTTTCTCAAACCCTTGCAATCGCTTAGTAGAAGCAAATAAATTTTTTTTCACAGCTTCATGCTCTAACAACAAAGAACGATACTTATCTTTTATCTCACGATTGGATATTTCCAAAGAAATAATTCTAGATTGGAAATCTAGCTTTTCTTGGGAAAACTCCTCAGATAAGGCATTCATATCACCTGCAAGTACATTTTTCTCTTTTACAAGAGACTCAACCATATCATTTAAAATCTGATTAGTCTTACGCAAGGATTGACATTGTTTAACAGATGACATATGTAATTCCCTTAACTCACCAGGACTTACCAAAATAGAATCATCGAATTCATGATCGACAATATCGGTTACCTGACAATCCACATTCTCATTCAAAGATGCTCCATAGGCAACACAATGTGTAGCATGGTCTTCCGCTACATCATCATCATCATCATCATCGCTATCATCTTCCTCCCAAGTGGTAGATAACTTGATTTTTTGTTGTTCTATCCCTTGTGCACCAAATTTCTTGGGAAGCTTACACTCGTCAAAACCATGGTTAGTCAAACCATTATATTTCATAGTCTTAAAAATATGTTTAAGATAACGATAAATGATACTTAGATGTTGCTTAGTGTCAAGAGACTTATCATGATTAATATTTTCATCTTGTACATCCTCAAAAGTTCCAGCTTTAAAAGCAAAGGATTTATTTTGAGGTTGTTCAAGTTGAACCTCAAGTTCATAAGTTCTCAATTTTCCTGCTAAGGTCTCTATGGACATGGTCTTTAAGTCATTGCTTTCTTGAATGACATCTTTTCTAGAACGGAATCTAGATGGCAAAGACCGAAGAACTTTTCGTACTATTTGAGTATCGGTGTACACTAAACCTAAAGATGCACTAGTGTTGATAATATCCTGCAAACGAATAAAGAATTCATCAAAAGATTCATTATTATCCATTTTCATAGTTTCAAATTGAGTAATAAGAAGTTCAAGCTTACTCTCTTTGACAGCAATGTCACCCTCATGAGTTCTTACCAACCTATCCCAAGCCTCTTTGGATGTTATACAACCATGAACTCTCCGAAATTCACTAGCATCCAAAGCCATAAATATAGCATTAAGCCCTCTTTGGTTGTTAGTAGAAGCAACTTTGTCTTCCACACTCCATGTGTTTCGTGGCTTTACACTTGTAACAACCTCATCTGTACTACCTGTAGTAACTCTCGGTGGTGACCAACCATCTTCCACAGCGATCCACACATCCTCACTCATAGCCTGCAAATACGCAGCCATACAAACTTTCCAATAAGGAAAATTAGTTCCATCAAATTTAGGAGGACAAATTAGTGTTCCAAATTTATCAGAATCCATTAAAATTGCACTAAGGATCTACGCGTGAGCCTTTACGCTCCTTAACAAGCGCCCCGCTCCTGATACCAATTGAAAACCCAATATATGTGCAATATAACAATAGTAAAGCAAACAATAAAGCAATAAACAAATAAAGAACACACGATATTTTTTTAACGTGGTAAAACCCAATATGGGAAACGTCCACGGTTGTCCTCGCGACAACAAATAAATCCACTAAATGAAAAGAGATGTACAAACCTATCAACTACCTGCAATCACTGCGAGTTGACACTACTGGTTATCTCTAACACCTTAACTTCACTAGAGCACCTTGATGTACGCACAAGACACTCGACTTCTTAATGAACACACAAGAAGACTCGAAGCCGAACTATGAAACAAGCTTACACCAGAGTTCCTTGATGAACACACAAGGATACTCGACTTCTTGATGAGCACACAAGAAGACTCGAAGCTAAATCAATATAAACAATAATGAAGAAGAAGATGACTGGGGAAGAAGAAGATGAGTTCAATCACCAAAGCCACCTAAACCAAAACCTAAACAAACTCCAAGAAGAAGACTTCAATTGGACGGCTAAAGAACTCACTTGTTCTTTGGAAGAGAAACCCTATTTATACTTAGGGTTAGAACACACACAAAATGGGCTAGAATTGCTGAAATCCACATTGGACGTACGTACGTCGATATGACGTTCGTACGTCTCAAACCGACATAAACCTGCTGACTACTTGGACGTACGAACGTCCTAAGAAGGTACGTACGTCCAAACCAAACAAACTTTCTGCTGACATACCATATGTACGTACGTCCTGAAGAGGTACGTACGTCCTGAACCAAACACCATACTTGAGACACACGACGCGAAGACAAGGACACGGGACGACGCGCGTACAACAAGGTTTTCCTAACAATGAACTCAAGGCGAGATAACCATGGACATCCAATGTCACAAAATTAATGTCAAACAACCGAGTGCCGGTTTCATGGTAGCCTCCCTATACAAGTTCGTGTTTTTAGAGAAACTGTTTTACAACATAAGCATTGTCTAACTTTTGAGTATTTTGTTGCTATTTAATTAATAATCTATGTAGTTGTTGCCTAATTGTACATTAGGGGTGTTATATCATACATTTCCAAAACCGCACCTAACTGCAATACAAGTGTCTTTCACTACAGAATACACTTATAAGAGCATCTCTAATGGGTCTCCTATAATCCAAATTATAGGAATTCCGAAAAAAACCATTCCCTAGCGCGTCGTCTATAATTTTAGCAGCCGGCTATCCACGTAGGATGTGGTGGGCCGGTCTGCTAAAACTTCGTCCAAAATCGAACCAAAGATAGGATTATAGGAATTGCAGGAACTTTTTTTTTATTATTATTTTAAGAACCAGCGTGGAACAATTTTTTTTTTTTTTTATTTTTTTTATTCCACGCAGGTCAAACCGGCGTGGAACATTTTTTTTTTATTTTTTTTATTCCACGCAGGTCAAACCAGCGTGGAACCCTAAATTTCTAACGGCCATATTTTCCGAACGGCTATATATTCCAAACGGCTATAAATCAACCTATATATACATGGTCTGCGTTTCTACTTCTTCATTCTTCATTTCTACTTCTTCATTCTTCATTTCTACTTCTTCATTCTTCATTTTTTTCATTTGAGTTTGATACTTTTTTTATATAATTATGGGAGATGGTTCTGTCAAACACTTTTCGGCGCACATTGAAGATTCGAAAGATGAAAAACGTGAAGAAATGGAGAAAGTAATCATCGAAGAAGAAAAACCATTAACACCCGAAGAACAAAAGCGTATCGATGATGAATTTAATCGACTTATTGACGAGTATGAAGATGAAATTCATGTGCTTCCCGAAAATTGTAATCATGATTCGTTTGATTTTGATTATGTATTGGGTAAAATGTTTTGTTCAACTTGTGGTGAAGAGTATGAAAATTAAAATATATCGAAGGTTAAAATGTTTGATTTAATTATGTATTGAATTTTAAATTTAATTTGATTAATGTATTACTATTTTGATTAATATATTGTTATTACTATTTTAAACGAATAATAAATAAATCATTACGAAATAACCATAAATTTATCTTCCACGCTGGTTCAACAGAGACAACCCTAATATCAAGCAATAGTATACAGTTAACAAACACTCAAACCCACTCTAATATCAAGCACTCAAAAACACTCAAGGTGCACTCCCCTGACTACTCTCCCCACTTCGGCCTCGTCCACTTCGGCCCCGTCCACCTCGTCCCCGTCCACCGCGTCTAGTGTGCCCTTGCAACTCCTATAATCAAATATAAATACAATTAAAATTTAATAACTAAAATTAATAAATTTTAGGGTTTAACTGTAATAGTAATTAATAATTACTTACCAAGGCCTCTAATGTGCTTGTCAGCTCAGCAACCCAAGAAGCACTTGCTGCGATTTCTTCTTCAGCCCTTGTTAGAGCAGTCCTTTGCTCTTGCATCCAACCATAGTATCTCGCAGAAGAATCAAATGCTGCATGCCGCATCCCTTGACCAAGCATTACAGAATCTGCTAAGCGTGACCGGAGAGCAACCTGTATTCACAAGATTTCCCTTAGTTATAAATATACAAGATTTAACTAACAAATATAAAATTATAAATACAATTGTAAATAAAAAAAATAAACATACCTCGTCTAAGGTATCAAAATCAGGTACATGCTGTGTAACTAAGTCACGGTCGAGAAAGGGAACCGGTACAGTCCATGTCATACCTTGTGATCCCATCAACCTAAGGCTATGTTCACCAGCCTGTTCTGCATACTGTATTTGTCTTAAACGGTAATCTTGCTAAGTAGTAGTAGGGGCTGCTGGGAAAGGAATCTGATACTCTGGTCGTATGCCTCGCCATGACACGTAATCTACGTTACCCTCACGAGAGACGGGAGAAATAGCTAATGAGCCCCGAGAAACAGTGTTCCAATATAACTGGTACTCCATAGCCGTAACAAACGTACAAAAAGCTGAACTAATTGGCCAGTTAAATGATGATCTACGAGCACGGATTTGCTCCAAAGGAAGACTCACTGGAGCCATATCAGGTGGTGGAGGATGAGGAATAGCTATCAGCCCAGTCGTCTGTCGTAAACATCTATCCCCTAAAAACCACACACTAATCTCTGGAGAAACTAAAACCACTCTCGTCTGAGATATGATTCTAGCCTCGTCAATATGTGGGTTATTGTTCGATGGTAACCCAGCCCAAGGCATCCACCTAATACTATCCCAATTTTTCTGTTCGATCGAGGCCCTTGCTTGTTTAAAGTTATTCGTTACAAGTCTCATCAATTCAGCTCGGTTTTCAAGGGCCCAAATAAGAATACGAGGGAACACTTGTGGTCTACAGTCTAACAAAATCGGATTACACGTGCCCAGATACTCATACCACCAAAACTACATAATAAAAATTTCGTAATTAAAAAAATTATATACAAAAATAAAAAAATCATTCATGCTTTTATGCTTTAGATTAATTAAAAATTAAAAATAACCTAAAAACCATAACTAACCTGTAGAATCCAAATGAACCCACCGATGTTGTGTAATTTCTTGCCACTCATAGAAAAATAATCCATCTGATAATACATGTGTGCCATCACTGCACCGCCCCAATCGTAGTCTCCAATCTTGCTTGTATCAAGCAACGCTCCACACGAACCCAACTTCACACAACTGTGTCCAGTAGAAAACAAAACCCCAGACACAAAGTATAATAGAAAAGCTAACACATACTCATCATCTTCAACTGAATTGGGCTCTAACACCCAATCATCATCAGCAACAGTACGCATCATGTATATATTCTCAAAAAACCCATACTGTAAACCTGTTTGTTTGTCATCATCCTTCCAAGCCTCCTCATATTCACTTAGAGTTGGGAATAATATAGTAGCCTCACACTCATTATTATCATAAGATGAAATATATGGCACAATCTCTCCCACCCCGACACGCAAACCCGTAAGCATAGTAAAATCATGAGGAGTAAAAGCAAGCTCACCGAGAGGCAAATGAAATGTATGTGTCGTCGGCCACCATCGCTCGAGCAACGCGAATATAAGTTGACGATCAGTTCGAAATGGTGTCAAAGAAACGAGAGGCCCAAATGGCGTCGCTTGTATTCGGTCTCGTACATGAGCAAAATCATTTCCTCTCTCCACCATATATGACCACCAAGTCATTACGTTATTCATTTTGCCTCTATATGTCAAATTTTTCATCCTCTACATTAAACGAACAATTTACCAATTAGAAACTAAAAAAAATTTAATTTAAAATAATAAAAAATTAATCAAAAAACTAATAAAATTAATTAAAAAATAATAAAATATTAATTAAAAAATAAATATATTAAAAATTAAATCAAATACTTACATCGACAGAATACTGGTTATCACTAAGATGCGATCCAGTACATGGAGTGAGCTCTCTCGGTGTATAATCTCGAACTTCGCGAAAATGTGGAAAATCGATGTCGACAACTTCGACTTCCATATTATCTAAAGATTGATCTTCCATAGTACTACTAGTTCCTTGATACACCTTTTGAACGATTTTACCGCACAATCTTCTTTTTGGAGCCATAATTTGTGATTTACCAAAAATTGAAATTTTTGAGTTAAAACTAATAAAAAGAGGGCTAAATATAGAAAATAACAAAAGATATTGTGTAATTTGGCAATATGAAAAAGTAGAAGTAGCAAAATCGAGATGGAAGAAGTTGAAAATGGCGGAAGAGGAAGAAGAATGGCAGCGGCGGAAAGATGGAGAAGAAGGTTGAAGAAGGTTGCTGTTTGCTGGTCGATAAGGTTGAAAATTTCATTAAAGTTTCACGCTGGTTGAACCAGCGTGGAACAAACAACAGATCAGCCCACTTCAGAGCTATCCAGCCCAGCTACTGCCACTGCCCCAAGCCCAGCCCAGCCACTGCCCCCCAAGCCCAACACGCGAAGTCCAAGTCTTCCACGCTGGTTCAACCAGCGTGGAACAGAAAAAAATTTCCACGCTGGTTAGAAATTTGGAAAAAAAAATAGGAAACGCGTTAGGGATACCCCTGATATAGGTATAGAAGACCTGCTGAAAAAAGCGATAGGAAAGGAGGTGGCACCGACGTGGAGGCTAAATCGTCCCATGTGTAGGCTAAATATGGGAGACCCATTAGAGATGCTCTAAATCTTTAAAGCTTTGTAAATAATAAGCAAGGATATTAAAAATTAAGCACATTAAATTACTTGGACAAAAACTATTTCGACCGTAGAGAACACAAAATTTAGAACACTTAAATATCAGTACTTGAAAAAAAAGAACAACAGTAATTTGACTGAGATTAAATAAATTGCAAGATTTAAACACTGAAAACAGAAAATAAATTTCTTCATGTTGAGACCACAAACCTATCATGAAATCTCGCTGTTAAAAATTGTTGAAAAAGGACAACCTCCGGTTCATTGTATGAAAAGTCAGTCGGTTTACAGGAGCTAGCACCATTTGTGGATTTTTTCCTTGTCCATGGTTCACTTGCAATGTACCATTCCAACAACTGATCGAAAAGTTGAAAATACAAATATTCTCTCTTTAAAATTATACTCTAAAATTGAGCTTATACCTCTAGCTATAGAATACAAATGCAATGTTATAAAGTTATTGAAAGAAGTATGTTTTCTTGTTTAGATAGTCAAACAACAATGAATATCTACCTTAAATACATGCATGTTTTCTATAAATAAAATTACAAAGAGAAGTCAGACAATTTATAGAGATTTCAAAGATGACCTAATCTATAGATGAAAAATAAAACTAACAAAGAATATGATGAACGATGTGCTGATGCAAAAATGCTTAGATATGTAAAAAGGCATTTGCATAAAGAGCGTAGATGCAACTCTAAGGAGATGTCTACAAGGAAATACTGTAGGTTCAAACAATTATCATGGAAGATCAACCTGTTCAAATGATGCCTAAAGTCCTAAACACAACACTCAGAAGAAAGAAAGCAACAGAAGACTTAATGTTTGACATATCAATTTCATAAGTAATAACATCAACATGCATTCACAATTAAGATTTGCAAACCTCTCAACCACAATACTATTTCAACAGGTTACATACATCCACCTTCGTAAAGGTCTTGGCGTCAATGTTAACATCACTACACAAGTATGTGGAAGATAGAAGGGTAGCAGTAGTCTATTAATAGCAGTACAATGGATATTTATTACCACTTTGTAAGTTAATGATTAATTTCTTCTTTTGTTTATCTATCAAGGTTAGAGACTAGGAAAACCCTATCATTTTATTTAGAGATAATTAGCGATTGCCTCTCTTTTTAAAATTGAAGGTGGCGACTGCCCCTCTTTTTCAAATTGTTTCATGACCACCCCTCTTTTTAGTATCTTTCTACTATATTTTCCATTTTACCATTAACCATGTGTTTCATGTTTGCCCCTCCCTTCTCAAAGCCACCATACTATGCTGAGTTAGCAACCCATAATGGTTTCATTACCGACCGTTGATTTAAAACAATTACAGATCAACGACTAAGATCTAATC
The DNA here is from genome assembly GCA_023053565.1 of Aquilegia eximia. Taxonomy (NCBI): domain Eukaryota; kingdom Viridiplantae; phylum Streptophyta; class Magnoliopsida; order Ranunculales; family Ranunculaceae; genus Aquilegia; species Aquilegia eximia. Next base: position 573,736 of record JALIGU010000040.1, read on the forward strand.
CAATCTAATGTCTATCAACATCATCTGGCTTCAATTTGTTCTCAAAATCAAATATTTTCTCAATTCATGGAATGTATCCCATGTCATCCCTTTGTAAGGTGCTACAACTTTCCACTCTTTCTTTGGCTACTCGCCACCCTCAAAAACCTCAAACAAATTATCCTCTTTTTCTTCCCACTCCTCAAACCATGAATAATCTTGCTTACTGTCAGAACTTGCAACACTTCTATATTCTTCCTCAGCAATGATTTAGTCATTGGTGTCTAAATCTAACTCCTCTTCTGACAATTCTCTATTTTAACTGGTGGGTATCAAAATAGACATTAAATCGGATTAGATCTTAGCCGTTGATCTGTAGTTGTTTTAGATCTACGGTCACTAACTCAATATAGTAGTATTGTTTTGAGAAGGGAGGGGCAAACATTAAACACATGGTTGAGGGCAAAATAGGAAATATAGTAGAAAGGTGCTAGAAAGAGGGGTGGTCATGAAACAATTTCAAAAAGAGGGGCAGTCGCCACCTTCAATTTTAAAAAGAGGGGCAATCACTAATTATCTCTTTTATTTATTGTAGATGCAACTACAGCGTCTTAATTGTTGTATATTGGCTCGCAATGCGCAGGATAATAGCTTACATTAAGTGAGGTCTATATGATCATACCTTATGTTTGTTTCTAGAAACAATGTAGGTACGAATTCTACTCCCATAAGTACTTGGTATTCTAATTGGTAATTGGTATTGTTATTCAATTAGAATCCTTGTATGGATTAGGAACTCTTGTGCACTTGGTATTCTAATTGGTATTGTTATTCAATTAGAATCTTTGTATGGATTAGGAACTCTTGGGTATTATATATACTCAACTAGTTGGCTATTGTAAAAGGGTGGAAAAGGGTGGTAAGAAGAAGTAGAGAGAGTGAACCAAAGGTGAAAGCATTACTAGATAGAAAGAGACAAATTTATGAGAGTTTTCATAATAGGGTTTCTCATGTTCTAGTGTGTGAAAGAGAGAAAGAGAAAGAATTATAGATTTGTAATTAGGTTGTTTCTTTTTTCTGATTAATAAAATCTTCTTGATTGGTTGCCGGGTGGAGTAAGCGGGTTTGCCGAACCACGTTAATATTGGTGTTATTGTGTGTGATTGTGTTTTTTCGATTACTTTCTCTGTTATTTGCTATTATCTAGATTATCGGTATTACAACCAATCCTTAGGTTAAAACTTCCGTTGCACAACATTAATTAGATTCAAAGATTCAATCAATCGGGAAGATAACTTTTGCAACCCGTACGCTATATATATAATTTGATGAATCACCATTACATACCTGGGGATTTCTTGACACCCAACACGTGTCTCCATCAAAGTCACCACGTGCCATTTCATCTGCCAAGGATCTAGGACCTTTGGTAGGAAAGAAAATTGCATATTTAGCATGTCCCACCCTTTCCTCTAAACCTTACACATACTTTGCTTTCAGAATTTGGATATCTCCAAAATGTAAACCTGGTTGCCTGAATACTAGCACTTCTCCAGTAACTTGGATATCTCCAAAATGTAAACCTGGTTGCCTGAATACTAGCACTTCTCCAGTAACTTGTCCATGGTCTCTGCAGATCAGAAAGAACACAAGTAACAATGAATACTGAAAATTCTGACAAACCAAAGTTATATATGTTTTGTAACATGAAACATTAAATCTGAAAGTGTCCAACATTTCAGCTGGTCAGGCCATATGAAAAGAAGAGAGAGAGAGAGAGAGAGGGGTGTATATAGCAATGGCGAAGGCTATAAGTTATAGCCAGCATGTGGGCCTTTGGCTCAACTCACTATTGCTATTAAGTATTAACAAGGTTGCTTGAATGTATTTTTGTGGTTTGGATTCTGGTTAATTAATTAATACAATCTTTTTTCCTTTCTTTCTTTTTTTTTTTTTTTTTTTGAAAATATCACTAGGAAAAGGTTTGGGTTATTAAGCTTGAGCTGCGTGTTAGGTTTATTTGCAGGTTTGAGAATTAAATCCCACTTACATTTTCACTAAAACAAGCAAACATGACACAAGCAATTTTGGTTCTGCAAACAAATATAGCAGTTGGTCATTGTCGTTTGTTGTTGCCTATGCAGGTTATTAATGTACCTTTCATGCCAACCAACTTTGGTTCATCATTTAAAGGTGCATTCTGCCCCCACCTTTACTATTGAAAGAGAAGGCTTCTTTGTATTTGTTTTAAGAATTTTTCTTTGGAGGGAAAATTCAAGTCTTTGTGCTTGCAATTATATATACGATATGCTTTGTCTGTTCTTATGTTCAGCTTCTTCAGAGGCCACTGAACATAACCAAGAATAAGTTGGTCTTCATTTCAGTCCATTTTATTACTTTTTGGTTTTGTACTTTGGGGATCTAGGCTAGTTTATTCAGTTTCTTAAATCAAACCTCTTAACCTCTTGCATAAGTTGTCCATCAGATGTACAAATTCTTTGTTCTTTAAACATTTAATAGATTCAAACTTACAGAGAAGCTATTGTTCTCTACATAGTGTTTTCTCAGATGGGTCTATTCTCATATATATCTCATAATCTTCTTCACATACCGGCCGTCTGCATCTTTTTCTTGGCACAAATTTGCTCTGCTGGGGTTGTCCCTGCTTCTTTTGTTTTTGGCGATTCTTTGGTTGATGCCGGCAACAACAACTACATTGTTTCTCTATCTAAAGCTAACTATCCTCCCAACGGAATTGATTTTGGTCGTCCTACAGGAAGATACACTAATGGAAGAACAATTGTTGATATTATTGGCAAGACCTTTTTGGAAGTTATTTATAGAAATCATATATTCCAGTTTTCTTCAAAATATAAATGATGTAAGTGCATGTTTCTGAAAAATGTTTGTGCAGGTCAAGAACTCGGCTTGAAAAGGTTGACTCCTCCATACCTGGCCCCTACTACAGTCGGAAAAGCCATTCTACACGGTGTCAATTATGCCTCCGGTGGAGGAGGAATTCTTAATTACACTGGAAAAGTCTTTGTAAGCTAGTTTCCTAGTTCATTATATACTGGACTTTCAATGTCAAAGTGTTCAACATCTGATTTTAGTAAACATGGTGTGTAGGTGGGCCGGTTGAATATGGATGCACAGCTCGATAACTTTGCAAAGACCAGGGCAGACATCATCTCAAGTATTGGTTACACTGCAGCTTTGGATCTTCTTGTGAAATCTATCTTCTCTGTTACAATGGGATCCAACGATTTCATCAACAATTACTTGGTCCCCGTGGCCTCAATTTTTGAGCAAAAGTTGGTTTCGCCAGAAACATTTGTTGATACATTGATATTCAGATTTAGAATTCACCTAACAGTAAGAATTGAATCATTGATGACACCAAAAGAGCAATATTGCTTTGTAACTTGAACATTACTAATCATCTGTTTTCGTGTTCTTCATTAGAGACTGTATAGTTTGGGTGCTCGAAAAATTATAGTGGCAAATGTGGGGCCAATCGGGTGCATACCATATCAGAGGGACATTAATCCATCTGCTGGAGATGACTGTGTCGCGTATCCAAATCAGCTAGCCAACTTATTCAACAAGCGGTTAAACCCTCTTGTCATGGAAATGAACTCAAATCTTCAGGGATCTAAATTTGTTTACGCGGATGTGTTCCGCATTGTAGTAGATATCATCCAAAACTTCAAGGCTTATGGTGTGTATATTACAAAATTCAATCAGAAAAGGTTAAGCTTTCTTAGACCTCATATTAACTTGATTGCTTTTCTCTTGACAGGATTTGAGAATTCTGACTCTGCGTGCTGTCATACGGCAGGCAGGTTTGGAGGAGTAATTCCATGCATTCCATCATCTAAAGTTTGCTTAGACCGATCAAAATATGTGTTTTGGGATCCATATCATCCGTCTGAAGCTGCTAATATTATCATTGCAAAGCGATTGATTGATGGGGATTCTAATGATATTTTCCCAACAAATGTTAGAAAACTAACGCAGGATTCAGTACAGAGTTGAGATCAATCATTCGATAATTTATTTCTTATTATTCACTGAAGGAAAAATGACTATGGAGATATGTATCATTTTCTGTAAGAATGCACTTGCAAAGAACAAGTGCTATGAGTTCTCCCTCCCTCATACAATCTTAAAAACTTGGAGGTCATTCTCAACGCGATGGTTTATTTTCTCCTGGGTCTCTTTTCTCTGGGGCAAATATGATTTATTGTATCAACTTTATGATTTTTTTCTTTTCCAGTTTTGTCTTCAGTAGATCTTATCAAATGCACTTAATAATGTCATCTTCTAACTTTTGTTAACTATATTTTGGCTAAACACTGTATTCTCCATACTCCATAGCTTTGATTGTTTTACCAAAGTTCTAGTTCATCAATAAAATTTGTACAACCAACCGAAGTTACACTACGTCAAAATAGACGATAAACAACTGTTAATGACAGTCGTTTTTAGGTATTTACGACTGTTATGGGCAGTCGCAGGGGGAGTTGTTAATTTCGGAGTGGTTTTTGCGAAACGACTGCCCGGAACTGTTGTTCATTTGAATTTGAAACGACTGTTAATAACAGTCGTTAATAAATGACTGTTAGTAGCAGTCGTTTTCGTGCAGATGGGTCCAACCTCCAAATTTAATTAACGACTGGTAGTAGCAGTTGTTTTGCACAGTAATTATTAATACAAAATGCATGTATTTCACGTGCTAGTAAAATCAGATCCAATGCATGTATTAATTGTACTATATTTGTCACAATGCCTTCGCAAACTGCTCTTCCAATTTTTCCAAAGTTGATTAGCATGTACCAATTGAGCATCTTTGTATTCCTCGGGAACAATAAATTCCGCCTACAAGAAAACATTACATATTACAACTGAATATATGGGAACTTAAATAAAAAGGCTGGTAATAAATACAAACCTGGATACCCTTCCATAGATCAAGTTTATTATCTTTTAGACCTTCGTCAGGCCATTCAGCATATATCGGTGTGCAATGCGTCCTTGTTAAGCATCCTAACCGTGTAGAAAACTTGGCAGCATTTCGTCCAATAGGTTTGCCATGTTGATTGAAATCAACTTTTATTCTTGTATCAGATGTACCTAAAAATAAGTAATACAAATGTAATAAAACAAGAAAAAATGCATTTTACTTCTGAAATTTAATGCATTCTAGACTTGTAAAAATGCATTCTCACCCTGAGACTCATCTGTTGCTGAAATAGTAGGGGTGGTATTGGACTCTGATCGTGACATCTATACTCTGCAATCGATAAACTAAATGTTAGAAAATATAAAAAACATTCAAGTTGAGCATACATATATATATAATTATATAAGGACAGATAAAAAGACAAAAGAGGAAGAGGTCATTCAGACATTCAAAATCATCTTCTTCAACATCTGTAGCTATAGATGGAACAAAAACGTCGCCACTCGTTGTTGCTTCAAAAACCAATGGATTTTCATAAACATCCACCTCACGAGTTAATCTCTTTGGAGCCTCCATAACCACATGCCAATTCTCCCTTGTTGGATCCTTGCAATAAAAAACTTGTGATGCTTCTGACACACGAATAAATGGTTCATCATTTTCTTTCGAATTACTTTGAAACCTCCCAAGGTTAACAAATATCAAGCCCGTTTCTGGCTCAACTACACATCCATTCACCCTATCTTCAATACGCACCCAATCACAATAGAGGACAGTTTCTTTGAAGTCAAAATAATCAAGTTCAAGTATTTGCCTAATTCTTCCATAATAAGTAGCTTCCTCCTCAACAATGTTTGTATCTTTGGAACTTGATCTAAAAGAAGTTAGTGCTTTCATGGAAACCCCACTATTTTGTGTTGTCTTGTTCCTTTCTGACTCCGCTGTACAAAATGTATATCCATTTTGGGCATAGGAATCATAAGAGATGGCTTCAAAACTTGGACCAATAACAAGCCTTTTGAAAATGGACATTTCTTCATTTTGAAGTTGTCCTTTTAGCCAAGGAATGTAAGTCAGTGGCTTTTCATATGCTACACCCCTACGACCATGTCCCCTAGATGGATGTCTTTGAAGGTACAATTCATACCTCCTGCACACACAGACACACACACACACACAAAAAAAAAAAAACAAATCAAAGATTTTGTTAAGTTTAAATGCTTTCTACACCAATTAGTAAATAACATAATTCCAAAATTATACTTACGTTTCCCATGCAGCATTGTCAGGAGATTGACGTAAGAGCCACATACGAGCTTGTTCATATTGTAGATTGGACAAAGTATACTTTTTTCTTTTTTTACCCATCGGGTATCCAATACAACCCTGATCATCATTTTTTCTCTTAACAGACAACTCATTAGGATCATCTTCGTCGCCTAGGAATTCATCTCTTCCCCTCTTATGACTACCTTTTCTGCCAGTAGGAATGTATTCCATGCAGTACCTTATTCCTTCTTCAACTAGGTAACGTTCTGCAATACATCCTTCTGGATACGTCTTATTCATCACATAGCGTTTATACGTCCTCATCATCCTAATACATAATAGATATCATTGATCAGATTTAAAAGAAGTTAAAAGACTTTATGATAAAAATAACTAATTCTAATATTTTACTTACCGCTCAAACAGATACATCCATCGAAACCAAACAGGTCCGCAAACCAATGCCTCCTCTGCTAAGTGTACCATAAGGTGCGTCATGACAACAAAAAAAGAAGGAGGGAAATACTTCTCAAACACACATATAGTTTCCACTACACGCTCTTTCATAATTAGAAGTAGTGGGCGGTGGATAACTTTGGAGCACAAGACATTGAAAAATACTGACAATTGCAATATTGCAGCGCGTAAAGGTTTGTGCTCCTTGAATGCATGCATTAGCAAAACTGGTAGCAGTTGTTGCATGAGGATATGGTAATCATGTGACTTCATGCTCTTGAGTTGAAAATCATCAATATTCACATGATATTTCCAATTCGAACTATACCCAATCGGAACCTTCAACTCATATAAAGTTTGACACATTAATTCTCTTTCCATTCGTGATAAAGAAAAAAGAGCTTTAGGCAGGACTAACTTGCCATTCTTTTCAATTGGCCACAACTTTCTCCTTATTTTCATTTCCTTAAGGTCTAGGCGAGCCGCAAGACCATCCTTGCTTTTATATTTTGTATCCATAATTGTAGCAAGGAGATTTTCAGCAACATTTTTCTCAACATGCATCACATCTAAATTGTGTCGAACATGAAGATCCTACACAAATGATTAAGAAAAATATTAATATATCAAAATGAGGAGAAAAATTACCTAGACTATAACGAATAATAGATTAAATTTACCTTCCAATATGGCAAGTCAAACAAAATTGACCTTTTAGACCATGGACATGCTTCATCATCTTGCTCCGCTGGCCTTTTCCTTTTCCCAGAAACTTGTGCAAACTTTGTTTGAAGAGCTTCCACCTTTACTAATACTTCAGAACCAGACAAACGCTTCGGGTTCCTTCTGTGTTCCTCCTTACCATTAAATTGTGCCTTTTGGCTTCTAAATTGATGATCTGGTGGTAAAAATCTTCTTGTACACATATAACAACTTTTTTTACCGTGTTTTAGTCTGATCGATTCTGTATCTTCACCACATACTGGACACCCATACTTCCCTCCTGTCCTACAACCGGAAAGATGACCTAAAGCAGGGAAATCATGTATCGCCCACATCAGTATAGCTTTCATGGTAAACTTTTCCTTTAGGTGCGCATCATATGCTATAGAGCCAGCAGACCACAATTCCTTCAACTCCTTAACTAATGGCTGGAGGTAAACGTCAATGTTACGTCCAGGACAGTTTTTACCAGGAATTAACAATGTTAACATTGTAAACTCTTTCGTCATGCAATAGGATGGAGGAAGGTTGTATGGAACCAACATGACAGGCCAACAACTGTACGCATTAGACATGTCTCCAAAAGGATTAAATCCATCTGTAGCTAGTCCTAACCGCACATTGCGTGATTCAGCAGCAAATTCAGGCCACTTGCGGTTAACTAACTTCCAAGCAGGTGCATCTGATGGATGTCGCATGTATTCATCACTTCCAATTGAGTTTGCATGCCATTTCATTTTCTTTGCAATCCATGGTATGGAATACAATCGTCGCAGCCTTGGAACTACTGGAAAATACCGTAACACCTTCCATGGTATTTTTGACCCATGATAATGCTTAGTTTTCCACCTGCTTTCTTTACACTTTGGACATTTTTCTCTACTTGCATGTTCCTCCCAGTATAATATGCAACCATTACGCAAGCATGGATTGTCTGATAGTCCATTCCCAAAGATTTAACCAACTTCTTAGCACTTTGGGTGTTTTCTGGCAAAGTGTTTTACTCTGGCAAAATTTTCTTAAATATCTCAAGCATCTCAGTAAAGCAATTGTCAGATACTTGATTTCTCGCCTTCATACTCATCAACTCAATTGTCACAGACAGTTTTGTTTGACCATCTCGACAAGAAGGATATATAGGTTGTACAGCTTCCTCTTTCAGTTTTTTATAAAAAACATCATGTAGATCATCTTTGTCTTGAACATCAGGTTCAACACCAATATCATTCATGCAAGCGTCTAAGAACTCAGGGTTGACATTTTTTAATGTGTCGTCAATTAAATCAATCATTCTTGGATCTGCACTCGAAGATGTAGTAGGAACCCCATTGTTAACTCTTACATTTGGAACTGATTCTCCATGAAAAACCCATGTGGTGTATGACTGGTCTATACCATCACATATTAGATGGTCTGAGATTGTAGAAAGAGTTTTTTTCCCATTCACATTATGACAATTAACACAAGGACAACAGTACCATCCATCATTGCCTGGTTTTTGTCGTGCAAACTGGAGAAACGAAATGATACCATCTAGATATTCAGGAGACGTCCTAGGTGCCTTCATCCAATCTTTATTTTGGGCCATTGAAGTTGTGTACTATATACCAGAATTTGAAAGATGATAAGTGTTCACAATGCACATCAAATCAAGAAGAAAAACAATACAAAGATCAATCATGAGAAAATTTTCAAATCCATAAGAATTCAGTAATTACTTTTGTATGGGTATTTCGACCGAAGATAGCAAATGGTATTTTCCTCAATTTTATATAATAATGACATACGATGCCTTAGTCTATACTATGAACTTTCATAATAGACTAACAACAGTTGATTAGCCTTCATAAAAGAGTGAGGGGAGGGGTGCAATCGGTGTATATAAAAAAAACACTAGCCACTTTTTATTGAGAGAGAGAGAGATTGATTGTTTAAAGAAAATGTCACTTAAGTTTTAATGAAAAAGGCAAAATAGACATTTATTAACCATTAAGCACTTAATGTAACAAACACTATTGTAGGTTCAGCTCTTAATTAAGTGTTGTATTCAGAATGGTATTAAGTTCCATTAAGTGTATTCAGTGCTTAACTAGTATTCAGACCATTCAGAGGTTAATTAAGAAAAAAAACAAACAACACCTTAGGTTAGCATATATTTAAGTGGTAAGAGTAGAGGAGGAGAGAAAAGAAGCATTAATTGAAATCTGAAGAATGGATTGCAGAGATAAGGATGGGAGGTGGTGGACAGAAGATAGATAGAGAGCATTCAATGCAGATTTGAGAAGAAACAAATGCAGTGAGAAAAGCAATTGTTAAGTTATGTTCAGAAAATTTAACGCCATTGTCCTGTCCATTAATGCACCTCACAGTTAAGAAACCAGAGAAGAAGAGAAATTAATTCTCTTCTGCACACTCTCTCCAACATGCAAAGTCCAATGTCAAACCATCCTCTTCACCAGAATAACCTTCTTATTAGTTGAATGGTCAGTAGAAAAGATTTTCCACCTTCACACAAAATAATGTTTATTGGGAAAATTTGGGGAAAAAATGTGTAACAAGTTTTATCTTCCAGACCAATTTAGAATCAATAACTCACATGTAAATCACCAAACTATATAATCTATAAATATGTAAACAACATTTCAAGCAAATCAATTCAAATGTTAATCTTTGGAAGTTCTGAGGAGAAACAAGATCAATACATTTACTAACTGATGCTTGTGTCTGACACTCTAACTAAGCAGCAATGACAGTTGGGAGTATGCAAATGAAAATAAAGCAGATTCAGAGATTGGGATATAAGAGAACAAGAAAAAAACAGATTTTGAAATTAAAATTTCAATCTTTTAGAAACTGGGAGTATATAAATCAAAAGAAGCTAAATTATGAAATAAAATTTTAACCTTTCAGTAATTGAAGTCGTAGAGAAACAAAAACTAACCTAATTGAAAATGAATTCTCAACCGAAATCGTCTCCAAAGCCTCCAACAATCAGCAAACCTCAAGCAATTTCGTTGATGGCGGCTAATTGAAACTAATTAGATATTATTTAAAGAGGAGGAATAACCAAAAAGAAGCAAGAGGAAGAACCGATTAGTACCTGAAATTTAACTTGCTAGTGATCGAAATCAGGAAGAAGAAAGAGATCGATCTCGCTTCAAACCGTTCGTGCAGCTAAAAACCCTTTCTTTTTTCTCTTGAGGAAAAAACGGAAACCCTTTGTTTTGTTTTGTTTTTTTTTTTTAAGAAAACCTTGTTTTGTTTTTTTTTTAAGAAAACCTATTATTCCCAAGTTCCAACTAAAGGCGGGGGATCAATTTTTAACATTTGGGACGCGGGAGTAAGCGCCAAACAAATAAGTAAGAAACGACTGTCTACATTTTCTAGAATGACTGTCTTTGTTAGTTGTTTAAATACTACTGCTACTAACAGTCGTTTATTTTGAGATACTGCAGTCGTTTATTTTGATTTCTGGCGTAGTGTTAGATTTTGAACTATTAAACTTTGACTTGGTCAGTCTTTCGGATGGAGACAAACAGGGTTGCCAACAGATTAGCTACCACCGTGACTGAAAGTTTTGAACGTTTTGTATGCATGGCTTCACCTAGTGATGTCTTTTTGTGTAATATCCTCCATGAGGATAAGACATAAAATGTTTATGTAAGAGAATGATTTTATGAACGCAGGTTGGGCTCGGCCGACAAGGCCAGCACTAAGATTTTAACGGTCCGAAGCGTACTTACCAAGCTCCTCTCTATAGTTACATTAGGTATTTGTATAACAATTCAAACTACTCTAATAAATATTTATGATCCAACCCACAGATGCATTCCTATGGATGGATATTACTACAAAACAAGTTACTGTATAAAAATCTATAGCATAACTAGAAACATGTAAAAATCAAAAGCTAGAGCACAGCAGTACATTCTTGTTGATTGACTTGTGTTACTAACGAGTAATAGACAAAACAAACTACATCATGATAGATTACTAGAATATGGAACTCTAAAATTTTGTGATAAAAATCGCTGCAGTAAACAATTTCATGATAAAAGCTCTCCCCGGGTTTGAAAAAGTTCGTCCACGAACTTTAATCTTTCAAATTCACCAAAACAAGTAGTAGTTGCACGTTGGTGCTGCAAGCTCGAACTTGGCCTATGTAAATCAAGGAGTCTACCTCGGATTCTTCCCAAAAATCTGCTCACTCTCATAAGAAGTGATAGCCCAAAAAGTTGAATTCTTCCACGAACTTTACTTGCATAAAAATCAAATTTTAGGAACCTCACAAAACAATGATACTTGAAACACAAAATCCCCAACTGTTTTTCATGAAAAGAAGGAACATGTTGCTGAAAATTGGCTACAAAAGTTTCCCAAATCGGATCAACACATACGCCAAATTCTGTAAAAAACATATCTTCAACAACATCTAGGGGTTCTTCTTCAAAGAGCGTAAAAAAATCATTTAATTCAAATGTTTTTGAACTATGGAACTTGGTTCTTGTAACCTCATCTTTTTCGGCAAAGACATCAAAAAAATCACTTAAATATCGACATCCTTGTTTGCAAAATTCACCCATGGATTCTTTGTAAACCTGGCGCGCATGACATGTGGCTTCAAATTCTTCTTGTGATATGCAAGGCCTAGTTGAAAGAAGAACAAATTTCTTGCCTTTCCATAGAATAATATAACCATTATGTTGCACATTAAACGTTGCATCCGTTTCTAATGTCCATGGATTTCCCAACAAAATATGACATGCATCCGTGTCGACTATATTACACCACACCCGATCAACAATATCTCCAATGGAAAACTCAACCAAACAATTGTTTTCAACCACTTCTAATTGTAATTTCTCAACCGCTAGTTTTGAAATAAAATTAACATTATGTTTAGGGTCGATCACAAAAGAACACAACTTGCCTCCAATAGTACACAAAGAACGAAAAGCATGATCTTGAATCCAATCCTTATACCAAATCTCCATTTAAATTAAACTAATACCAACGAATATGACCAACGAAGAAATTTTTTTTTTTTTTTTTTTTTTTCGATACCTCAAACAAAGCAGCGGAAGACTTTGAAAAGAGCAGTGGCAGCGAGGGCGCTTGAAATGACGATGAAGATGACAAAAAATCAGGATTTTTGAGAACCTAGAAGCCTCAAAACCTTGCTCTGATACCAATTTGATGCAGTCGTGCATAAAGATATGTACTTTGAACCGAATTCAAAGAACTACGACGATTTTCGGGATTCGACAACCAATGTTCTTAACCAAGAACTCACACAAAGAGAAGACTCTTCTCAAAACACACAATTCAATTAACCAATCAACACCAACTTGGCCAAAGGCCTACAACTCTTTAAATAGGAAAAACAATCGTTGGAAAACAAGGAAACCTAAACCTAGACCAATTCTAATGAAAATAGAAAACATAATTCGAAATTAAAATAACCCTAAAATAGAAATACCCTAAAACACCTAAAAACACCAATTAAACATAAACCTAAATATCTCCAATAATTCTAAAAACATATAGTAGCAATCTTAGCACAAATTAGGGGTTTTAAACCCTAGAATGCATCAAAAAGACAGGATACTAAAATACTCACAGTATGACAGTATGATGCAAACTTCATTAGATTTCAGCATCCCAGTTGGGTCAGCAGTTCCCATCAAATAATAAGAATCATTAATGGGAAGTTTTCCCTTCTTAAGCCCCATCCTTTCATTTTTCATTATCATCGACAAACGATATCTTTAATATGTTTCGTCAAGAGGCATTCCACATAAAACCATCCTTGACACTAGAAAATCATCCATTTCGTGCCTCAAAGAAACTACAGCCAAAGAAAACATTAACAATAAAGGGATTCAGAAAGATATCATCCCACTAATAAGATTTCTTCGAACACAGCAGATCTGTAAGGAAGATAGCAGGACACAAAAAAATTCAAGTTCAAATAAGAGACCAAGACTAACGCCAAACCTTGAAACCTCAATTGAAATGACAATGCTGATAGTGAAATTACCAGTTAAGGCTGCACGCCTGTTGCAGAGAACATTGTTTGTGTCCTCTAAAGCGTTTGCTAGAATTTCCATAAAAATCTTGTTGGTACCCCACCGTAATTGAGAAGTGCAATCAAATTTTTGGAAAGATAAGATGTTTTTCTTGGTTGAGAGCTGAGGAATTAGAAACAAGACTGTAGGTTACACACTATGTTGAATATAAACAATATAAAGACAAATGTGCGCACACACACAAATATATATATATATATATACATACGCACAATGACTGACTACATACAGAGAGAGCCTCCAATCGTACTTTGTTTCCAAACCAATGGATTCAGATGATCCGACAGCTACGATATACAATTGTCTAAGAAGGCAAGCATGTAAACAAACTTAGAAAACATGTTTCCTGAAGGGTTTGTAAACTAAACGGGCAAAAAGAATATACTACCATAAGAAGTTTTGTGTAATTGTTAATTAAATGTAACCTTTGGTTTTGCAAAACATTTATGGTTCACAGTTGATCTAGTTAAAAACTGGCCGCACAAGCACACCTTCTACTTTCTGCAATTAGGGTGTAAAAGCAGGGTACTTTATCTTGGCCGATCAACAAATTTAGCAATCCTTACATGGATTGCAAAAGGTTCCAAATTTAAAATCTGGATGAGCTTAAGATATTCATTGATGAACAGATGAAGCAATTAGCAGAAAAAGAACATACTGTGGCAAGGCACAAAACATGATACGATTTTCATGCTGAATCATTTGACGAATATAATAATATGAAAATAGCGTAAAAATTTAAAGAAGTGGACATTCCATTCATTTTTTGCATTTATTTTCTCTACACTGTATAGATTCATTGAGGGGGTTATATAGTCATTGTTTGTATATAGATTGAAATTGGTAAATACAGTTATGCAGTTAAATAGATGATACCATGAAGGTGAATTTTTTGGGGGAGAGGATATGAGTACATTAACTTGCTATAATTATTGTGGGCAGTTATAATTATTGCTTCAGATATGAACATGTTGAAAGAATTCCAAGATGGGGTTTACTTAGAAAGTTAGAAGCATAATCTATTTATTATGATAGAAAGAGGTACTTCATAGTTCATACCTAAGATGAGAAATTCAATAGTTAAACATTTAAGTAACTAATACGCGAACATCCTGAATTTTATAGCAGCATTTTCTTAGATGAATTTTGTATCAGCACGATGTGGAAGAGTGGAAGCGACAGCCGCTGCTGCTCGCTTAGTCTCTAGTGCAGTATATTAGTATATACCAAAAGTGGAAAAAGAATGAAATGTTCAGTATATGACATGTATAAGCTCTTTCTATAAAAAAAAAAAAGAAACGAAAAAAAAAAGACATGTATAAGCTCCAAAAGAGACTATCTAACAACACCTAAATAAAGGAATTCATGCAGATGTATTGATATGTATGAAAACAATAAAGCCAATACCTTATTGAAACAACTTCAAAAGAGTTAGCAGTCTGAGTACCCAAAAGTCTGGTGTCAGGCTCGACCTTTATCATTGAATGACGATTCTGAATAGTGTTGTGAAGCTGGATAATTTATCATATGATATTAACATAAGCATAAGAGAGACCTATGTAAGACTATTACGAATAAAATACTCTAATAAATTAAAAATATCAAAAAGCAACTTAGATAACTATTTTATGCATTAAGAAAGTTCTACAACTTGAGATACTTGCATTTATGTCTGACAACATTTCAGCAATTGTCATCAAAATCCTTTTTTTTTTTTTTATTAGCAAGCGGGGTTGTTGACGCCGCCTACCCCTATATTAATAATAAGTAATAAATTTGTACAACCTGTGTCCCTCACTCTCTCTTCACACAAAAAATATCAACTAATTAATACATGAGAGATCAATAAACATAAAAGCAAAAAACCCTACCCCCCACCGAGGTCACCTGAAGCACTCGGTTTTTGTAGTCTTGGTGAAATAGGGCTAGTGCCCTTTTCCTCCATATTGGAAATTCTTTCTTTTTCATTTTTACAGGGGTAAGAATATTTCCATGTCCATTTTTATTATTTATGAAAGAAAATTGTATATCTCCAACCCTTTCAGCATAAACCTATTTTTATTAATAATGTGATGGAAGAGGGCATATTACAAGCCAACGGGCACAAAATCTTGCCCCTACCATCTTTATATGCAAGTCCTTTCATTCTCATGTCCCAAGATGCCCAAATTCATACTTGATACTTCACATCATAAATCAATTGATCAAAGGTAGAAAATTTGTCTTCAAATATACTGTTATTTCCTATCTTCCATATGTGCCAACATATAACATTATAACATGAATGAGACATTTCCGAAAGAACTTACTGATTGGAGATAAGTGATGGCAATGCCAATTTAGAAAGCTGTTTATCAAAATGCATGTCTCTGAAGATCTATGATAGTTGTCCAGAACTCCAGATATACTCTCTACATTATTATATACCAATCAAATAATTATTTACATACCTTTTTACAGACAAGATAGGTTCCCTTGACAGACATACGATTGAATAACATACGAGCTTGGATTAACAACGGCTACAAAATAAACAACTGCACGGTGTTAAGTAGAATCACAAAATTCAGACATACCACTACCAGAAAACAGAACAGTGTTGGAGCTACAAATGTGCATACCGCTTCAATAATGTTAGATTTTGACTGTGTCAACACTGAAGATTTTCTCTGAAGACAGAAAACATAGTGCAAAACAAAATTATTATTCTAGTTAGTGAAATTATGTAAATACTGCAAAAGTATTTTTCATCTCAATTAGCAGAAACTGGCAGTTCGAGTTTTGGAAATATGAGCGAACACGACATTTCAAAGCAATAAACAAACCTCAAATATGAGCGAACGAGACATCTTAAAAAGTAATAAACCAACCTCAAATTTTTCTTCAACCATGTCTTTTACCTTGTAAAAACTCTCTAGACATTTCAAAGCAAGGTCTTCAGATATAAAACCTGTCCCATCAGTGTGGATCTGAGCTTCCCCATCTTCACCATAAATGGTGTGCCCATCAGAATCCTGCACTTTCCAACAAATATGTTCACAGAATGGACAAAACACCCCTAGAAAGACAATGTATAAATCATTTCAGCAATGGATTCTGTTTTCGATAATACTAAGAAAAAAGTGTTATGATAAATACACAGGATCTTGATATGATTAATGAAGAAACAAACACAAAAGATGTAAACTAAAGCAGAAATACGGAAACACAATAATATACGTGGTTCGGCAATATGCCTACATCCACGGGACAAAGAGAGATAGCTTTATTGATAATTGAGAAGTGAACTACACAATAACTAATGAAACTTTAGTTTAGGTTTCCTCACAAATCTCCCTCACTCATACTTTCTTATGTGCTCCTTCTTTTCTCTTATTCTTATGGTTACACAAGACCAATATTTATAACCTCTTTGGTTAATCCAATTGGTAACCCAATTCCTAAATCAACAACAACTTAGATTTCTAATAGATTAAAAAGTCTTATTGAATCCTAATAGAATTCCACCACACTTGTTGCCAAATAAGGAAACCGATTCCTAATAGGAATCCATTACTTGTAACCTCCACATGTCACTTTTCTACAATTCTCCACCTCGGCGAAGATTGTAAAAAACTGAGCCGGCCATAATGAACCCATACGTACTTCTCCTGTACCACACAAGCATCATCTTATCTTTGCCCCCACACGCCCATAAGGGCCACTACCCCGAAGGGCCTCAACATTTGGAGAGATTGATCAAGTTAAGACAATGCCTAAACTTGACCCCGAAAACCACCTCAGTGAACAACTCTCCTAAAACTTTCTTCTCAAACTCTTTACTCAATTGTTTCTTCAAAGAAACAATACATGACTTGTTCTTTGCAGCTACAAGCATGTCATCCACATAGAGTAAGAGAAATATAACGGACCCATCTCGAAGCTTTATGAAATAGACACACAAATCATATTCACTTCTAGAGTACCCCCGCTTCAACATAAATGTGTCAAACTTCTTATAACACTGTCGTGGTGTTTGCCTCAATCCATATAAGAACTTCATCAGTTTGCACACATAGTCTTCTTTACCGACAACTTTATAACCGTCGGGCTGTAACATATATATGTCCTCCTCTAAATCTCCATGCAAGAAAGCAGTTTGGACATCTACTTGCTCGAGCTCTAAATCAAACTGCGTCACCAAAGCTAACAGGACTCAGATGGAAGTGTGTTTAACAACTGGAGAGAAAACTTCATTATAATCCACACCTTCCGTTTGTGCATATCCCTTAGCCACTAATCTTGCCTTGTAACGTACACCACTAGTTGTACCCTTGGAATCTAGAATACCATCTTTCACTGTGAAAACCCACTTGCAACCAATCGACTTCTGACCCTTAGGCAACTTTACAAGTTCCCAAGTATTGTTCTTGTGAAAAGATTTCATCTCTTCATCCATCGCTGACTTCCATCCATGAGAATGAGAACTCCTCATTGCCCCCTTAAAGGTAGAAGGCTCATCATCACAAAATACTGATAATGCAAAAGATGCACTATCCTCAAAACCAAGTCGAATTGGTGCTTTTCTCAAACGTGGTTCACGTTGAGATGCTAAAGATGGCCACTCATGACGCTGCTCTAATTGTTGCTGCTATAAAGTATCTTCAAGAGGAACCTCCTCTTCAATCTCATCATCTACACTCTCTGTGTCTGGATATGTGTCTGTAGTTACCTGTGTAACCTCTGAACTTGTAGGTACCTGTACAACAGTCACCTCTTTATCTATTGTAGATGAATATGGAACATTATGCTCCACCTGCATGGTACCGTCACCATCATTGTCATTATCATCACCCTCATGTTGAGAGTCCCAACCTGTGAACTTTTTTGAATCAAGCATTACTTTCTCATTAAAGGTCACATCACGACTGATCTGGAATTTATTCAACTCTGGGCACCATAAACGATAACCCTTAATACCTTGTGGATATCCCAAGAAAATAGCTTTCTTGGCCCTAACTCCTAACTTATCTTCTCTGATATGAAAATAAGTAGGACAACCAAACACCTTCAAATCTGAATAATCAGGAGGTGTACCAGACCAAACTTCCATAGGTGTCTTACAATCAATGGTTGTAGATGGTGATCGATTCACGAGATAGCACACCGTATTTACTGCTTCACCCCACCATACCTTACCCAAACTTGCATTGGATAACATGCACCGTGCTTTCTCTAGTAGTGTGCGATTCATACGCTCAGCTACCCCATTCTGTTGTGGTGTACCTTTCACTGTGAAGTGTCTAACGATACCTTGTTCTGCACAATAAACTTTCAATGGGTCTTCAGTGTATTCTCCACCATTGTCAGAACGTATCCTTTTCACAACATGGCCAATCTGTTTTTCAACCATAACTTTCCACTTCTTAAACAAATCGGTGACTTCGTTTTTGTGCTTCATGGTGTACAACCAAACTCTCCGCGAAAAATCATCGATAAAGGTCACAAACCACCTTGCTCCTCCCTTAGAAACTGTTCTAGAAGGACCCCATACATCTGAATGTATATAATCTAAAGTACTCGTAGTGCGGTGAACAACGGTACCAAAACGAACTCTGCACTGCTTGCCAAATACACAATGCTCACAAAAATCGAGCTTGCAAGTTTTCTGGCCACCAAGCAAACCCTTTTTACTCAATATAGACAAACCTTTTTCACTCATATGCCCTAGCCGCATATGCCATAACTGAGTAGAAGTTAATTGTTTCTCATCAACCGCTTGAGAAATCATAGCCATAGCTCCACCTGAAACTATATCTCCAATAAGAAAATATAAGTTTCCATGTCTTTCGCCCATCAAATATAACCTGTCATCATAGTAAACCTTCAAGAGACCATTCTCACTGGTAAACTTGAAGCCACTATCTTCAAGTACACCTAACGAAATCAAACCCTTTCTCAAATCAGGAACATGCCTGACTTCTGTCAAGGTTCTTACAGCTCCATCATGTGCCTTGATCCGTACTGTACCAACACCAACTGTCTTGCAGGCATTCGAATTGCCCATAAAGACTTTACCGGCCACCATTTACTTCTCTGTAAGTTGTGAAACTCCCTATCGGGACACATATGATACGAAGCAGCTGAATCAAGACACCATCCTTCAGCTAAATAGCTATTTGATGTAACTGTTAACACCTCATCCTCATTGTCTCCAATAGACTTTGCTACCTCATCACTACTTTGAGCAATGTTAGCAACTTCAGTGTTCAGATTAGATTTCTTCTTCTTCTCTTCTTTAGCTTTAACCTTAGGACAATCTTTACTATAATGACCCATATTATGACAATAATAACACTCAACATCCTTCAAATCTCTTTTCCCATGCTGCAAACATTGTGCACGTGCATAAAGATACGACGTGCTTCGTAAATAGATATATTACGGAATATCTTGGCCTCCAAGCATACAAAGTAGCATTTTACTGATGATGAAGTTGAACTTTTTAATTTTTCCTTCTGCACTTTATGTCCATCTTTATAAACCAAGTATATAGCAAATACGACAGGCAATCAACAATGTTAGAATTCTCCAAACTTCCAATAGAATGCATTGAAGACTATAAGTCGAATCAGAGCATGGGGCCAATTTTTAACAATTAGAACATGAAACTTCATACATGCTGTAATTGAAAAAGGTAAAACATCACTTATACTCTAAATCGACATCTGAGAATATGGATCTTGTCCACTGACCTCCTTTAATATCAAACTCCTTGGTTGTGAGATATTACACCTCATTTTGGTCAAACGTCATTGACTTGATATTAATGACGGCTGTAGCATAATGTTGTTTATCTTATGTTGTTTGACCATCTATTATGCAATTAGTGTGTGATACTGAAATAGTAGGCCAACAGTAGAAGATAATTCAAAATCACATCAAGGCAACATTTGGCACTGCTTGAAACTTAAGCTTCTTTCCTTTTTATTTACAGACCAGACCAAACTATGTTATGAATTTGCTTCAGTTCTGTAAACTGATGTCCAGGAAGCTGCTTACAAGAAGCATGAAGCTTACTGCTGCTCCTGATAACTTATTTTCGTGCTTTTTACAACTGCTATTTCAGCAAACATATCTTTGTTTTATAAATTTAATGATTCAAAGAACACAAAAACATTTATTACGATTAAGCTAGAGATATTCCAGTAAGAATATATAAATCCTGAATGAATATATAGAAGTAACCATAAGATATACATGTTGTTATGAATATATAACGCCTGATTGAACCTACTGTTTATGTCATTTTTGCAGAAAGAATTATGAATGGAATTCAGGTCATACTCAGTTTCTGCATATACTATAGAATATAACAACTCACCGAAGAAATGGTAGCATCGTAGGCCCATAAGAATTCCTTCTTTTGCAATCTCAAAGTATTCAGAATAATAATCATTAGAACTGGTCGACTGACCATCCTTCGCTTCCAGTTTTGCAAATTTCATGACTAAAATATTCTCATCTCCTACAACTCTGTGAAGATGAGTTCTCTGACTTCGCACATATGGACCCTGAAGAATCAACAACCATGCAGCCTTTATACAAGAATAATCCCAAACAAAACAACAACTCATAATTGAACGCAGAAAAAAAAATGATATTTACAGATGAAGCAATTAAAACTGACAAGATATATAGTGACCTATTTTTTTCGAAGAATATAAATTACTTCAAAGGAAGAAACTAGAAAGGTTTTCTTTATGACAGATGTCATCCAAAAATTGGGAAGTAAAAGATCTCCAGTAAATTTGTGGCATGACAGTAAGATGTAATGCCACACTTATGGGGGCCTACTTAGTAATTGTATAGAAATTTATTGCTCTCGAAAATTTCTTCATAATCGTAAGTATGTGGCAAAGGAAGAATTCACAGTTAAAAGGAGTATGCACATAGTGAGGCCTCTTTTTATAGTACATGGACAACCATCTGAACATAGTTGTACTAATACAATGTGTTCATGTAAACAATGTCCAATGATAGAAGATATGATACAATGGCCAGGGCTAGCATAAGTTGAAGTCCAAATCCTCCAGACCATATTAATGCAATATTTTTTACCCTTGACAAAACTCTAACAGTTGATCTATTCATGATATCTTTTAAATACTTAATAGAAATCAACAAACACTACAGATAAGATATGTTAAAACATACATCATATAGTTGCATAACAATCCCTGAAAATCAAAGTGTATACTTTAAGTGTAAAGAATAGATAATACGGGAGACCACATATTCAACAAGCTACTCAGAACACATACTAACCTTAAAAGTGTAGGTTCCGTCTGGATCAACATGACAATGATGACAATGATATATACAACTTTTTTCAGAATCCCAATCCAAGTAACAAGGATTAATATATAATCGGCTTCAATAGGACAACACAAAATTAAAACGCTTAGTTCTGCCGATAGGAAAAAAATAGGTCACGGTCAGGTGCTCACTCTAATTACCAGCGTGATGATTGTTTATAGTATTTATGCATGAAATCTTGCACAATACATCCTTTTATTTTATATCTACATTTCTAGTGTAGGACATCAGGCGTGTGTTAGTACATCCAAAGATGATGCATAATAGGGAAAACCTAGACGTCAAGTTCTTAAACAATGCCACCAAAACAATGGACCTTAAAACTGTATCGATGTTATAGATGCAACTTTAGAAAGTGGAAACCATCATATTAAAAATCCATTGCAAATACAGCAAGCATTATTAGATATAGCAATTGTACTAGAATAGTGAAGATTTACCTTAATTCTATCTATCTTGTCGATGCATTTGCAACCCATAGCTTCCCAAACTTGTGACTCAAACACCTTCATTGGCAAATATTTTATTTTGTGAATAAAATACACAGTTAAATAATCCTCCAGTCTCTTCCTACACACACGCAAGAAAACCTACAATAAGTAACCTAGCATATCCAACCATAAAACGGCACAAAAAATAAAAAAGGAATGGATTTGATAATTGAATTTGATCATTGTTTTCATACTTTCCACAATAACTCATGATTAAAAATGCTTTTGGAAATACTAGCTCTCCCAAAGATGCTAAGAGGGGAGTATTTGGTATCATGGATGGCCGCAATGAACTCGACAGCTGCAAGTTTGTCTCCCACCTCTGTACTTCCCTAGTTAATGAGTCCATAACTGCACCAAAACGGCAAAAAGTAACAGATAAATTTCTACATACAATTAAAGGTTATGAGAAACCGGTATTCCAGTCTATAACCAAATGCAACAATAAGATTTTCATATCTTAACATTTCTCTCTTCAACTAAAATAAAAATTCAAAGCAAGGCTTAATCTAACTGCAAAAAAGAACTTCTTCTTCAAGAAAATAATAAGTAAATAATAAAAACAATAATTGCATATAATGATCTCAAAAGTTAAAGAACAATAATAAGAAAATGTTGGTTTTTGAAATAGTTTGAAAGAATAGCCTTACAAAAAAAAAAAAAAAAAAAATGAAACAAACAATTACAAATTTGGACCAATATCAACTTTTTATCAAAAAATCTACTCTAGGGTTTTGGTGAAAATTTGGTGGCATTGATTTGAGACAGAGAATCACACTAGCATGTTTTAAACTTTTAATAAAGAAGAATATTATGTATTGAAAGAGTTGCACACACCAAAAAGGCTCAAACTAACTAAAATCATAGAAAAGAAAGAGATACAGATGAAAAGATGATGATGAAGCTTTCTTACCTGGCAGCACTAGGATCTAGGAAAGCTGAACAATGAAAGATCGATAAAGCTATGATGAAACAAAATGCTAAACAACAACAACAACAACAACAAGATGATGACTGTTGATTTTGAAGGTTCAGAAGTTGAAAGGTTTTGGAAAGAGAGAGAGTGAAGACTGAAGAGTGAATAAAAGTTTCTTGGCGCTAAATAGAGTTGTTGTAGAGGTTTGAAGTGACGTGGTACTGTGCTTACGTAAGCCAATCCTTTGGGGAAAAAAAAAAAAGTAGCCTATGGCCTATGCTACTGTTCTCTCAAAATTACACAAGTCACTCACAACACACGCTTAGGTTAGCATGTGCTGGTTGCCAGGTTGGTTCAGTGTCAGACAGACTTCAGATCTTTTCTCTCCTGAGTTCTTCTCACTTCCCACTACATTTCAACAAAGATATGAATAATTTTCTCATTCTATCTGAACATTTCATTCTAATATACTGCACCATTAAACTACAGTTTGACAGTAGTTAAATATTCATTTACCGAGGTTTTACTGCATGTTTGACAGTAGTTAAATAACTTATCATTTTATCAAAAATATTTAATAAAAAAAAAAAACTTAAATAACAAAGTTTATAGTTCTGCAACAAAACAACATATCTCATTCCAAGTCCAAGAGTAATTTTACCACATAATAAACATCTATTCTGAATTTCTGATGCTACTCTCAAGGAAGTATTACTGTGAATATCAATCAAATAAACAGCTCTAGTAGATATTTTAACCATGCCAGCTGAAATTTAAAACAACACCTCTCGAGTCATAACAGTGGCTCCAGATGAGCTTGGTTAGTGTACCAAAAGTAAACAAATTCTACTTGTACAAATTTACAAAGGCAATCAATAGGACAATCTATAACATAATAATGCTAACTGTATTTAGAAAAATAGACAGAGAATTGGGTAACTACCAATTGCCTCTAATCTCCTACGGAATCAATTCCCTCAAATAAACTCAACACTGGCCTCATCTAGTTGTAATTGTATCACAACTATCATGCACCGTCCATATCGCGCAAATAACTTGGTTGGTCATTTGATTAAATTCTGAAAGAACCATAATTTCTGTGCCTCGAAAGTATATCCACCTTGTAGTTGGTTCTTGGCGAGGCTTCAACAATTCAAAGTCATTTCTCCAGACCAGTTGGGACTCGGGATGCACAACTAATATTTGTCATTAAATCATGTTCAAAGCCATATCCCTAACCAGTAGGGTGCCAGTAAGTTGGAGAAGATAATAGGTATCTTATTCCAATCAGCTCGAAAGACGAGAACCAATACTTCATTGGTAGCAATCAGGCACATAGAGAAGCCACAATTTGCTACTGAGAAAGCACACCTGGTCAGTGCGAAGGTGACTCATTCTTTTGACAATTTGTTTCTTCGGGTGATGTAGCTCGTGCGAATCACAAAATGGTTCCCAATTTGTTTCTTCGGGCGATATAGCTGGTGTCATTCGCAAA